>JAVIAB010000104.1:18095250-18270988 GCA_032433765.1 Megaustenia siamemsis
TTTTCCTTTGTTGTTACATGTCTCCATCACTGCATCTATCCATCTTCTTCTGGGTCTTCCTCTTGGTCTTTTCCCATGCATTCTCGAGAAGAACGCCCTTGATGGTGATTGGTGAGGATTCATTTTGACCAGGTGGTCAAACCATTTAAGTTGTTGTTGTTCTATATATTCTTGGCAGGGTTTTGTTCCTACTATTTTTCTTATGGTTTCATTTGGTATTCTATTCTTGTAATTAAAACCGGCTATTTTGATGTGAAGTTATACGTAATGGTTGTTGATTGAAATGTTGAAGATTAGATCAGTTCAGGTAAAAAATGATCCCGTTAACATAGTGACCAAAAATAAACAACTGCCATATTGGAATTGTTGGAGCATGTGTTACTACATTAACACACGTCATATAAGCACAACTTTTGTTGTTCCAGGTGTGTAACATACAATAAGCAGGTTGTATGTGATCGTATGGTAACATAGGACACTTTCTGCTACGATTTTATTTTAAACATATTCCCAAATCACGGGGGTATGGAGGTGGGTGGGGTGAGGGGTGGTGGTGGATGGGGTTCAAGAGATGAAAGATAGACCCTATGCTATAGTCACGAGAACACCTGCGTGAAAGACATCGCCAATGATAGCTAATGTTTTAGTTAGCCGAGTTGGCAGTGTTCCCTAGCGTTTGGCTTTTCGCGGTGAGGCGCTGTGCTAAGGAGTACGGGTTCGATCCAGCTTAGGACCATATATTGTTCTTTGTTTTTTTTTCTGTTGATTATTTGTCATTTTTTTCCGAGTGCTGTAAACATACCTCTTCCTCTGAATTGATTAGATAAAAGATAACATGAGCCTACATGGCGGAAGATCATAAAGCTGCGACTGAAAATAATCAGAGGTTTGACCAAAATCAAAAGAATTAATGCAGTTGGCAATAACCAAATAACAATAGGAGAAATACCTCTACTAGACGTACAATCATATTTATTTATTTATATGTAGTTAAACAGACAAAGGATAAACAGAAAACGATACCAAAATAAGGATTAAAAATAGAAAGAGGAACCTTCATTGTACTAGGAAACATGGAAATCCATAGAAATTAAGTTAAATACAAAAATTAAAATATTCAACTCCAATATTAAATTAGTTTTATTACATAGCTGTTAAACATGGAAAACAACAACAATTATAACTATGAAAGATACAGACCTTAAATTAATGGATGCTTGGGCTTAATAAAAAGATGGAGATGGCAGGACAAATCACTAACGTAGAATGATGGCAAAGTGCCAGTCAAATACCAGTAGACAAAGCTATACGAAGTAGAGAATGGTGCTGGATAGAACACACGCTACGGAAGCCAACTGATGGCGTTACTCGACAATCCCCTTTTTTTTGGCATCTCCGGAGGAAGAGGCAACGAGGAAGACCAAATATTGTAGGAGAAGACAGGTGGAAGCGGAGATAAAGAAAATGTGAAAGTCATGGAACGATCTTAAAAGAATTACATGAAACAGAACGGCTTGGAAAGTGTTTGTTGAGGACCTATGCTCCAGAGGGAGCTGAAAGTGTTTGTTGAAGACCTATGCTCCACAGGGAGCTGAAAGGTAGAAGAAATCACGTTATGCGTGCTTGATAATAACCCCTTTTTTTAAAACTGTTTTTCAAGAAACGTATGTACTCGTATTTTCGGCAAATCGTTCATAATCTATGTTCTATATCTATGTTCTATATCTATGTTCTATATCTATGTTCTATATCTATGTTCTATATCTATTTTATGGGAGCAAATAGCATAGGAGGTCGACGGGGAGACAATTAGAGCTCATAATAAATTCAGCCAAAGTGCTATCTGAAGTCGGATGCACTGGGCCACTGGCGCAGAACACAAGTGCAACGTTTTAACAAGTAATCAATCAGACTGGATCTAACAGACTCTAATAAAACAATATGGGGCAATCGATTCGCTTAAACAGACAGCTGACTTCATGAGAGAGTCTGGAATCCTACTCTGATTGAGTCTCGATCGCAGAGAGAGAGAGAGAGAGAGAGAGAAAGAGAGAGAGAGGGAGAGAGAGAGTTCATAATCTACCAGTGTTTAAGCCTGCCTGATTCTGGAAGCTACAGACTGAAATAGAACCAAACCTCTTGTCAATATGCCAGTTTGCACATACATTGCCACAAATAAATTGTGAAGTGGCCACAAGGCTGAACTCTAAGCTCTCAGGACTGCAGCAGAAATGGCACTTCGACACAAACAAAAAATCATATTCCTGAGGAATGGTGAGCTACGACTGGCGTGCAGCCAGCCAGCTATGACAACATTGAAGAAACTCACAAATAATCAGCCGAGGGCAAGGGTTCATTACTGTACCGTAAACTACAAAGATTAGTTCTTTTTGTTCCTCCTATATTCATGCGAATAAATATCTTATGCAACAAATCTATGTCAATAAAAATGAGAAAGAGAGTTCATCGGTGCTATATAGAACCAATTCTGACCTATGGAAGCGAATCATGGACAGTAGACAAACAAATGAAAAGACGATTAGAGGCCACAGAGATGGGATTTCTCAGAAGAATGTTGAAAGTTCCCTGGACAGCTAAAAACACAAATGAGGAAGTTCTCACAGAGGCCAACACAAAAAGGGAGCTCTTAAAAAAACATCAGAAAGAAGCAATCAACATTTTTCGGGCACATCATGAGAAGAGAAAGTTGGAATACTTGGTTACAACTGGCAAAATAAAAGGAAAGAGAGATCGCGGACGACAAAGAGAGAAAATACTGGACAGCTTGGTGTCATAGCATGGAAAACAGTCAACAACAGAACTGATACGATGCACTGTAGATAGAAGATTGTGGAGGGACATGATCACCTACGCCAATCGGTATGGTACATGATGATGATGATATTCATCCGAAGGAAGCTGCTATAGCGCAGTGGTTAGTGGACTGGACTACAAAGGTCGGGTTTGATCCTGATCAACGGCTTCCGGGTTCACCCAGCCTCAAATGGGTACCGGAATTTTTTTTCTGGGAAAGTAAAAGCAGCACGGGAGTAATACCGACCATATTACCCCAAAAAATTATGTGACGACGATCTGTAAAAATTATGGTCACTAACATCATATTCCATATAAGCCACTTGGCGTGACGGGGGCTCTTTACTTTTTTTTTTTTTTTAACTTGTGTTCATCCGAGAGGCCAAAGCAAAGAGAGACAGCTAATTTCCAATATTAGGAAGAAACAATTATCATTTTTGGCCAATCAATGAGAAGGGAGTATGTAGGAATATATTGTAACAACTTGGAAAGTTGAGAGACGAAGAGATAGAGGGAAGCAAAGAGAAAAGATAACTGATAGCTTAAGAGTATGGCTTGGCAGAAGGTCAACAACAGAAATGATAAATAACCGTCGAGATCGAAAGTTGTGGAGAAACATGGTCATCTACGCCAGCAGGATTGGTACTTGATGATGATGATGATGATGATGATGATGATGATGATGATGATGATGATATTTATCCGACGACTATTATTTATCGCCCGCCCATTTAATTATTGAGTGCCGTCTCCGCATCGAAGGTTATCTACCATGCAGCGTCATTCCACTCTTGCTTTGATGGTGCAGGTTGTCATAGGCTGACTTGTCCATCATTTGATGTTACTGGTCCACGTTAGTCTTGGTCTGCCTCTGTCTCTTGCTTTGATGGTGCAGGTTGTCATAGGCTGACTTGTCCATCATTTGATGTTACTGGTCCACGTTAGTCTTGGTCTGCCTCTGTCTCTTGTTTTGATGGTGCAGGTTGTCATAGGCTGACTTGTCCATCATTTGATGTCACTGGTCCACGTTAGTCTTGGTCTGCCTCTGTCTCTTGCTTTGATGGTGCTGGTTGTCATAGGCTGACTTGTCCATCATTTGATGTCACTGGTCCACGTTAGTCTTGGTCTGCCTCTGTCTCTTACTTTGAATGGTGCAGGTTGTCATAACCTGACTTGTCCATCTTTGATGTTACTGGTCCACGTTAGTCTTGGTCTGCCTCTGTCTCTTACTTTGAATGGTGCAGGTTGTCATAACCTGACTTGTCCATCTTTTGATGTTACTGAGTCGTCAGTTGCTGAGCACTGCAGGACTTGCTGAGGAGGGGATCTGAGCACCTATGGACATGTTTGCGTGTAATGATGATGACCCGCTATTAACTCAATAGCTCAATAATTCTAGGGAGCCGCGATAGCTCAGTGGTTAGTGAACTGGACTACAAAGGACAAGGGGTAGAGTTCGATCCCAACCAACGGCTTCCGGGTTCACGCAGCCTTAAATGGGTACCGGATTCTTTTCTGGGAAAGTAAAGCAGCACGGGCGTAATACCGACCACATTACCCCAAAAATCATGTGCTGAAGGTCTATAAAATATAGGGTCACTAACACCATATTTCCCTATACGCCACTTGGCGTGACGGGGGTACTTTACTTTTACTTACTCAATAATTCAATAACTCAATAGCAGCTTAACTCAATAACTCAATAGCTCAATAGCTCAATAATTCAATAGCTCAATTATTCAATAACTCAATAACTCAATAACTCAATAGCAGCTTAATTCAATAACTCAATAGCTCAATAGCAGCTTAACTCAATAGCTCAATAATTCAGTAACTCAATAGCTCAATAATTCAATAACTCAATAGCAGCTTAACTCAATAACTAAATAGCTCAATAACTCAATAGCTCAATAATTCAATAACTCAATAGCAGCTTAACTCAATAACTCAATAGCTCAATAGCAGCTTAACTCAATAGCTCAACAGCTCAATAATTCAGTAACTCAATAGCTCAATAATTCAATAACTCAATAGCAGCTTAACTCAATAGCTCATTAATTCAATAATTCAAGCGCAGCTTAACTCAATAACTCAATAGCTCAATAATTCAATAACTCAATAGCTGATTAGCAGCTTAACTCAAATTACATGATAAACTAAGAAGCATACAACTCGAACAAGAAAATAAGAAACCTTATGCTTCGCAGTAAAGTAATAACAAGAAAAGGAAGAAACTAAAAAAAAAAAAAAAAAAAAAAAAAAAAAAAAAAAATTAAGATAAGATAAGAACAAGTAGCGAAAGAAGTAGAAGAGATAGATGATAATGAAGCGTAGGAATTTTTTTTTTCCCTGTGGTCTTCTTCTGCTTTTCATCTAAGTCAGGTTGGTCACGAATTATAGACCCCTCCCCCCTCCTCCCCAACCTTGTGGGACCTTTACTTGCAAGGAGATATGAAAATAAATATATTTTTTTTAAAAACGGTATTTTAAAGCTTTACGTAATAAATGG
This sequence comes from Megaustenia siamemsis, assembly GCA_032433765.1. Taxonomy (NCBI): domain Eukaryota; kingdom Metazoa; phylum Mollusca; class Gastropoda; order Stylommatophora; family Ariophantidae; genus Megaustenia; species Megaustenia siamemsis. The sequence continues at coordinate 18,100,574 of JAVIAB010000104.1, forward strand.
ACGAGACAAACTTGAACTACCTTTCTGCTCAATAGGCCTTCAGCAGGAACAAAGATACAACACACACACACAGAGATATGTAAAAAAATGGAGTGTTTAAATTTTTTTTTTAATAATAGATAATTTTTAAAATAATAATTTCGAACTATATTATTGCGTAAAGATAATTATTACGTAAAGATAATTGTGCGTAAAAATAATTACTACGTAAAGATAATTATTACGTAAAGATAATTGTTGCGTAAAAATAATTATTACGTAAAGATAATTATTACGTAAAGATAATTATTACGTAAAGATAATTGTTGCGTAAAAATAATTATTACGTGAAGATAATTATTACGTAAAGATAATTGTTGCGTAAAGATAATTATTACGTAAAGATAATTATTACGTAAAGAAAGATAATTATTACGTAAAGATAATTATTACGTAAAGATAATTATTACGTAAAACTTTCACCATACTGTTCTTTTTCCTCTATTTTTTTTATATTTTGTTAATTTCTCTTTACAATTAGCTTTACTGCAGCTTCGCATTTTTATACATTTCTTGGCCTTGACCCGATCTTAACGTGTCCTCGATAGTTTATAGAAAAGGAAGCACAAGAGGAAGGAGAAAAAAAAGGAATGTAAAAGAAGTAGAAAAAGCAGAAGGGGGAGATTTGGATCACGGTTTATTATGGTTCACTTTATCCTGACGTTAACAGTCTACTATGAGTCGCTTACCACTTTCAACCTTATGTTGTTGAACGCTGCGTGCTTCCAACTACAACCACACCGACGTCTCAATGTAATCATACACTGTGTCATCTCAAAATCTAGAACTGAAAAAAAAAACAGACAGATTTAGACAAAAGCGATCTACTGTGAAATCTTCTAAAATTAATCCTTCCGGGGAAGACAATTAGAGCTCATAAACATATGAATATTGCTAATGTTCTCAAGAGCATTATTCTAAAGTAACATGCGCTCAAGAAAAGCGCATCCCCATGCAATTACTATATGGCGAGCTAATACATGGAAAAAGTCAAATCGCCGGACCTAAACCACGATATAGAGATATATGTATAGCTCGTTTCAAAACATATGCCCAACTTCAAAACGCTATTACTCTCTAACCGTTTGTTAAATACTTTTGAAATTTTCCAAATGTTATTAGAATGCAAAAGACCCTTTAAATGTATATTTAACAAATATCTTGCAGCTGCAGTTTTCTTAAAGCGGCGATATTTCTTTGATGTTTGTCAAAATTGTAAATTGTGAAGCCCTAAATGATAGAAATTACCGTAGTTGCTGGTCTACGATTAATTTTCACTAGGTAAAGGCGTGGCCGTAATGGGGAAATAACTGGATAAAACAAAACACCAGGATAATTATTGTCTGCTCAGTTCGAGGACGGACGATAATATCAAGGTATACCTGTATGTCCAATTTTCATAGTTGTGTGGTCCTGAAAAGGACCGTTTGTTGAAATAATTTAAGGTAATATAGGGGCCAACATTGTGGGGGCTATATACTTTCATTCTGAATCAGACGAGTCTAAAAATTAATAACTGTTTGGGGTTGAACATTCCACAAACCATCATTTTTCCAATATTCCTCTTCCTGTTTTAAGACGTGGTCTTCACATTTAGCCCAATAATCTTTGTCTATATTTAATAAAGCGAGATTAGCAAGAGTCTTTACATCGCATATTTTGAATGTTGTATTTTCATCTGCCTCTTGTCCTTTTAATTTTGCCCAGATTAGTTCTATTGGATTTAAATGAGCATGGTAAGGTGGCAGCCTCAAACTTATATGACCGTGCTCTTGGATAATCTTATCTATTTGAAAAATCTTTGTCCTCTGTTTTTGCTTTACTAGAGATAGTAATTCAGGTTTTAAGTACATGTTATTAAATTGTATGTGCTCCTTTGTGAGCCATATCTTAATAGCATCTTTTGTACTGGATGACGTCGGGACTTTATCTTCAAGTGCAACAATGTTGTGGTACGCTGCATTGTCCATTATTAGGCAAGATGGTCGATCTAGTGATGGGAGAACAGAATTTTCAATCCAATGTCTAAATATGTGACCATTCATCTCAGAGTGATAATCCCGATTGTCTATGGATTTTGAAAGAAAAATTAGCTCTGCATTCTGTATTAGTCCATGTTGTCGACTACCTGCATGAGCAATTATCAAGCGCTGTCCTTTGCTGCTAGGTATTAATCTCTTCATCTTTCCATCTGATGACTGCCATTCCCTTTGGTTAGTGTGGTGAGCATTGATCCATGTTTCATCCAAGTACACAATATCATAACCTTGCTTGCGCACCTCTTTTACTTCACGTAAGTACTTGCTTCTCATGACTACTATATGTGGCTTCTCACAGATGATGTTTCGTCCATTGGAATACTTTCTGAATGTAAAGCCTGCAGCTCTCACATTCCTCCATAATGTAGACTTTGATATTTCAATACTGTTGTTCTTTTTCAGCGATACTTTTAATTTTCTTATTGTAAAAGTTTCATTCATACCCAACATTTTGCGCATTTCACTTCTAATAAGTTCACTGTCGAAATTATCCAACATTTTTGCTCTTCCTTGTGATTTTGTATATTTGGAACATTGACGGTCACGTGCTTGAATCCAGCGATTAAATGACCGTTTAGATAAATCCAAAATGTGTCTTGTCCTATTCTAGGGTTTTCTAAAGAATGAAATAATCTTCCTCGTTTAGCCTCTTTGCAAAAATAGTCATACATTTTTATTGCGATGTTTTGTAAACTGCAGAATTTCATTTTAAGACTCATGATAAATGTTAGCGTTCCACGTCTACACCTATGAATTAACGGAAATGGAACACACAATGCCTCGTGTTTTCTACAAGTGTCTAATTGTGTCAGACAGCTCACGTTTAAAGCGTGCAAAATCGTAAATTTGACCGTGTATAGATTTGTAATCGCTATTTTTAACTTAAATACTGTAAACACTAAGTTTTGACTACATCAATGGGTCGTTATAAATTTATATAAATCAAATAAGCAATAATAATAACCAAATGTTTGTTTTTAATGAAAGTAATTCCCTGTTGGGTTCTAATCATTATAACTTTACATGCAAATTTTGAAAAAATTACAAAAAGCGGTTTAAAAGATATTGATTTTAAAAGTTGGGCACGAATTATGAAACAAGCTATAAATCATCTCTGAATGACTTCTCTATCTGTGAAAATGACTGGGAACATCTGGCAAGTGATCACACATCATGGAGAGCATGTATAAGGAATGGTATAACATCATTCGAGACTGTGCTAAGTAAAACTTAGAAGAGAAAAGACTCATGAAAAAGGATGGAAAACTCAGTGGACCAGTGGGCCTGACTTGTTCATTCTGTGGCCGTGTGTGTTTGTCAAACATTGGTAGAATTAGCCACGAGAGAAGCTGTTCGACAAAAACAAAACCTAAACAAAATACACAATAGCCTCCACTAGACCGTCTGACAAGACGAAAAGGGCCATATACACAATAGCCTCCACTAGACCGTCTGACAAGACGAAAAGGGCCATATACACAATAGCCTCTACTAGACCGTCTGACAAGACGAAAAGGGCCATATACACAATAGCCTCTACTAGACCGTCTGACTAGACGAAAAGGGCCATATACACAATAGCCTCTACTAGACCGTTTGACAAGACGAAAAGGGACATACATACATTATTTTAAACGATGTACGCGAAACAATATTGGGGACATTTGTAGCTGCCGCCCATTATGTTCTTACAAGACATAAAAGTTAACTTTTTTTTCCCCCAGAAAAGTCTGTTCCCGAATCTGGACAGACTTTCTCGAGGGATAATTTCCTCGCCCACGCCTCGTTGCTCGAGCAAGTACCTAAAAGACTTGAATTATTGTCGGCCGTCTATGCATTCGACAAGTGAGTTGATGGAAAACTCAAAATCAGCAATTCGACAAAATGTAGGAATAAATATTATCCAGCAGAGAACATGAGCAAGACCAAAATGGAAACGAGATTGAAACAGTTAATGTAGCATAAAATCGACATTTTCGGTAGAAAGATAGCCAAATCTGCAACCAAATATCTCTCAGACATCTTGGTTACCATATTCTTGTGTGATGCCGACCTTTCAATTCGCTAGAGAACTGTATATTGTAGTGGTTCTCAACTTATTCCGAATTGTGATCCCTCTTCAGACTAAATCAGACACTGGAAACCTGTTTTATAGTAACCAAGTAACATGAAACCTCTTTTATAGTAACCAAGTAACATGAAGCCTCTTTTATAGTAACCAAGTAACTTGAAGCCTCTTTTATGGTAACAAAGTAACACGAAACCTCTTTTATAGTAACTAAGTAACATGAAACCTCTTTTATAGTAACAAAGTCACATGAAACCTCTTATATAGTAACAAAGTAACATGAAAGCTCTTATATAGTAACAAAGTAACACGAAACCTCTTAGATAGTAATAAAGTAACATGAAACCTCTTACATAGCAACAAAGTAAAATGACACCTCTTACATAGTAACAAAGTAACATGAAACCTCTTTTATAATAACCAAGAAGCCTGAAACCTCTTTCATAACAACCATGTAACCTGGAACCTCTTTTATGATAACCAAGTAACCTGTGACTTACTTCTATCAAAGTCATATAAATATGTGACTCACTTCTATAAAACCAAGTAATCTGTGACTCACTTCTATAAAACTAAGTAATCTGTGACTCACTATTATAAAACTAAGTAATCTGTGACTCACTTTTATAAAACCAAGTAATCTGTGACTCACTTCTATAAAACTAAGTAATCTGTGACTCACTTCTATAAAACCAAGTAATATGTGACTCACTTCTATAAAACCAAGTAATTTGTGTCTCATTTCTATAAAACCAAGTAATCTGTGTCCCACTTCTATAAAACCAAGTAATATGTGCCCCATTTCTATAAGACCAAATAATATGTCTCTCACTTCTAAAAAATCAAGACATTTGTGTCTCACTTCAATAAAACCAAGTAATTTGTGTCTCCCTTCTATAAAACCAAGTAATTTGTGTCTCACTTTTGTAAGACCAAGTAATCTGTGTCTCACTTCTATAAAACCAAGTAATTTGTGTCTCACTTCTATAAAACCAAGTAATCTGTGTCTCAGTTCCATAAAACCAAGTAATTTGTATCTCACTTCTATAAAACCAAGTAATTTGTGTCTCACTTCCACAAAACCAAGTAATTTGTGTCTCACTTCTATAAGAATAAGTAATATGTGTCTCAATTTTATAAAACCAAGTAATCTGTGTCTCACTTCTATAAAACCAAGTAATCTGTTTCTCACTTCTATAAAGCCAAGTAACCTTTGTCTCACTTCTATAAAGCCAAGTAATTTGTGTCTCACTTCTATAAAACCAAGTAATCTGTTTCTCACCTCTATAAGACTAAGTAATCTATGTCCCACTTCTATGAAACCAAGTAACCTTTGTCTCACTTCTATAAAGCCAAGTAATCTGTGTCTCACTTCTATAAAACCAAGTAATTTGTGTCTCACTTTTATTAAAAACCAAGTAATCTGTGTCTCACTTCTATAAAACCAAGTAATCTGTGTCTCACTTCTATAAAATCAAGTAATCTGTGTCTCACTTCTATAAAACCAAGTAATCTGTGTCTCACTTTTATAAAATCAAGTAATCTGTGTCTCACTTCTATAAAACCAAGTAATATGTGTCTCACTGCTATAAAACCAAGTAATCTGTGTCTCACTTCTATAAAACCAAGTAATTTGTGTCTCACTTCTATAAAACCTAGTAATCTGTGTCTCACTTCAATAAAACCAAGTAATCTGTGTCTCACTTCTATAAAACCAAGTAATCTGTGTCTCACTTTTATAAAACCAAGTAATCTGTGTCTCACTTTTATAAAACCAAGTAATATGTGTCTCACTTTTATAAAACCAAGTAATCTGTGTCTCACTTTTATAAAACCAAGTAATATGTGTCTCACTTTTATAAAACCAAGTAATATGTGTCTCACTTTTATAAAACCAAGTAATCTGTGTCTCACTTCTATAAAACCAAGTAATATGTGTCTCACTTTTATAAAACCAAGTAATATGTGTCTCACTTTTATAAAACCAAGTAATATGTGTCTCACTTTTATAAAACCAAGTAATATGTGTCTCACTTTTATAAAACCAAGTAATATGTGTCTCACTTTTATAAAACCAAGTAATATGTGTCTCACTTTTATAAAACCAAGTAATATGTGTCTCACTGCTATAAAACTAAGTAATATGTGTCTCACTTTTATAAAATCAAGTAATTCGCAATCCCCATTGATATAATCAAGTAACCCTCTACCATTGTTCCTTATATGAGCCAAGTAATCTCAGATTTACTTCATAAAACCACCTCATTTATCGTTAAGGTAATGAGAACATACTTTATTAAATTTCCTAAAAGAATTATCATCATCATGTACCATGCCTGCTGGCGTAGTTGATCATGTCTCCCCACAACTTTCGATCTCGACAGTTATTTATCATTTCTGTTGTTGACCTTCTGCCAAACCATTCTCTTAAACTGTCTGGTATCTTTTCTCCTTGCTTCGCGCTATCTCTTTGTCCCTATTTGTTCCTGTAAAAATAATTGCCAGTTAAAGTTACACTATCGCTCCCTTAAAAAAAAACCCTTCCTTTACCCTTCCCCTTTCATTAAAAAAAAATTACTACACCTATCCCAGAAAACATTTAGCAATATCCTTGTGGGGTGGTGACCCATAGCTTGAGAACCATTACCTTAAAGATTATCTAGATGACGCAACGAAACGAAGATGATAGACCTAATGTGACAAACCTTCATAAATGGAAGAAGGTAGTCGCCATTCTTTGCTGATGACATAGCTCTCCTATCACACAACCACCAACATATGCAAGATAAAATGAGCATATTTGATGAGAGATTACAAAAGCTAGCATTGAAAATAAATAGAGATAAGACCAAAATTATGTGAATTAATTCAGTTGGCAATAACCAAATAAAAATAGGAGAAATACCTCTACTAGACGTACAATCTTACATATATCTGGGCAGTAATATAGATAAAGAGGGAGGAACATAGAATTATTCCAAAATAAGGATATGAAAAGCAAGAGGAGCATTTGTTGCACTGGGAAACATATGGAAGTCCAAAGTAATTAGGTTAAATACACAAATAAAAATGTTCAACTCCAATGTTGAGTCAGTCATATGGCTGTGAAATATAGAGAACAAAAAAAATGATAATCATGAAGATACAGACTTTCATTAATGGATGCTTACGCAGAATAAAAGCATGGAAATGGCAGGACAAAATCACTAACATAGAATTATGGAAATGTACCAGTCAAACACCAGTGGATAAAGAGATACAGCGAAGACGATGGCGCTGGAAAGGATACAGACTGCGGGAGCAAACAGATAATATTAACAACAGGCCTTTTTTTGGAAACCCCAAGGAAAAAGACAAAGCTAAAGACAAAATATTCTTGGAAAAGACAGATTGAAGCAGAGATGAAGATGATGGGGAAGACATGGGATGATCTTTAAAAAATGGGAAGAAACAAAACGGCTTGGAAAGTGTTTGTTGAAGACCTATGCTCCACAAGGAGCTGAAAGTGTTTGTTGAAGACCTATGCGCCACAGGGAGCTAAAAGATAGAAGAAGTTGCAATTACCGTGCGACACGGCACTAAATGATAGTAGTAATGAATGTTTACATTTTTGTTGTGTAATGACGTAATTTCACGTGCTGCATGTTTCCACATCCGGACAACCTTCCCAGGGGTTTAACGAGGTCGACAAGAAGTTGAAGGAGAACGGAATCTGCATAGCTCTGAGGGAGAAGCTCCTCAAGGATTCCGGCGTACCCAAACATTCGGATTACGACAAAATTGTTCATCGATTAAAAGAGAAAGAACTGGCAAGAGGTAAGTATGGACATACATTTCATTGACAACAGAAAGTCTGGACATGCATTTAATTGACAACAGAAAGTCTGGACATACATTTCAGTGACAACAAAAAGTCTGGACATACATTTCATTGACAACAGAAGTCTGGACATGCATTAATTGACAACAGAAAGTCTGGACATGCATTTCATTGACAACAGAAAGTCTGGACATGCATTTAATTGACAACAGAAAGTCTGGACATACATTTCATTGACAACAGAAAGTCTGGACATGCATTTCATTGACAACAGAAAGTCTGGACATACATTTCATTGACAACAGAAAGTCTGGACATGCATTTAATTGACAACAGAAAGTCTGGACATACATTTCAGTGACAACAAAAAGTCTGGACATACATTAATTGATAACAGAAAGTCTAGACATACATTTAATTGATAACAGAAAGTCTGGACATACATTTAATTGATAACAGAAAGTCTAGACATACATTTAATTGATAACAGAAAGTCTAGACATACATTTAATTGATAACAGAAAGTCTAGACATACATTTCCTTGATAACAGAAAGTCTAGACATACATTTAATTGATAACAGAAAGTCTGGACATACATTTAATTGAGAAAAGAACACTTAGATATAAGTGACAATAGAACACTTTCTTGAACATAAATATAATTGACGATAGAACATTTTCTTGTACATAGACATAAGTGACAGTAGAACACTTTCTTGAACATAAATATAATTGACGATAGAACATTTTCTTGTACATAGACATAAGTGACAGTAGAACACTTTCTTGAACGTAAATATAATTGACGATAGAACATTTTCTTGTACATAGACATAAGTGACAATAGAGCATTTTCTTGAAGATAAATATAATTGAAAATAGAACATTTTCTTGGACATAAATATAAATGACAACAGAACATTTTCTTGCATTTTCTAGTACAGAGACATAAGTGGCATGTAACGTTTTCTCTTAACTGCTTACTTCATGAGCTCCGCTATGAGATGAACCAATCTAAGGCCTACTCGCTATCCTTATCCGTTCTTCATTTTCTTGTCACTAACTAAAACTGTCAACAAGCCACTCATATACACTACCATTTCACTAGTTTCTCAGATGGAGTGATTACAACACAGCAATGTGTGACGTTTATAATATATTAACATATACTAACATCAAAACAAATAACACCAGGGCTAAAACTAAGAAAAGTTAAATGTTACATCTTCTCAATATTCCTGTATGGTGTAGAAACATGGACATTAGACCAGAAAACAGAACAGAGAATTGAAGCCTTTGAAATGTGGATTTATAGAAGAATAGTAGAATTGGATGGAAAGAAAAGAAAACAAACGACGAAGTCTTAAAACAACTGCAAATGAAAAGGGAACTACTAAACACAATTAGAACAAGACAAATGAGATTTTTGGGGCATGTTAAAAGACACAACAGCCTAATAAAAGTAATCGTGGAGGGGAAAATACAAGGTAAAAGAGGCAGAAGCAGACCAAGACTAACATGGACGAGTAACATCAAAAGATGGATAAGTCAACCTATGACAATCTGCACAATCAAAGCAAGAGACATAGTGGAATAGCCCTCCATGGTAGCCAACCTTCGATGCGGAGACGGCACTCAATGATGATGATGATGATGAGTGTATGACGATAATTCAAAACAATCAAATATATTAATAGAAAGTGAAGAAAAAAAAAACAAAGCCCATGATAGGTGAAGTTTGTTCTGCAATAACAAATCTGAAGAGAGGGAAGTCACTAGGAAGTGATGATATTCCAGATTAATTAATCCATGCTGGAGGGGAGGCCAGTGTTTGTTTTTACCATCCACTGTGGGTAATTATCTGGAAAAATGTAGTCACACCTGGCAAAAGTCTGGAAACGATCAGTGGAAATCTACATTGCAATGAAAGGAAATCTGAAATTGTTTTCCAACTATAGAACTATTGCCCTAATAAACCATGGCAGGAAAATACTCCAGCGGAATACCATTGATAGGATAGCAAGTAAGTTAGAACAAAAACTTCATATAGTTCAAGCAGGTTTCAGAGAAAGTAGGTACACTGAATAACAGAACTAGCACAGCGGTAGAGACGAATGTAACATACACACAAAAGTACTCAGAGCTAAAATAGTGGAGAAACAATCGCGATCATACACACAACAGTACTCAGAGCTAAAATAGTGGAGAAACAATCGCGATCATACACACAACAGTACTCAGAGCTAAAATAGTGGAGAAACAATCACGATCATACACACAACAGTACTCAGAGCTAAAATAGTGGAGAAACAATCGCGACCATACACACAACAGTACTCAGAGCTAAAATAGTGGAGAAACAATCGCGATCATACACACAACAGTACTCAGAGCTAAAATAGTGGAGAAACAATCGCGACCATACAGACATAACGTAAATAAAATTGCAGCCATAAATATTTATGGTATCAGAGTAAAGAAACAATAGATAAATTGGTGCGACCACATAACAAGACAAAAAGAACTAACAATGACTCAAAGAGCAATAAACAAACGCTACGAAAACGCCAGATTAAGAGGAAGACCGAGAAAGAGATGGATAAATGGAATACTAGAGTCACTAGGAGGGATAAAACCAAAAAAGGCCAACAGAAGAGCAAAGAATCGCAGATTGTATCTCCCCTCGACGCCAAAGGCAATGGAGGAAGGATAGAAGAAGAAGAACTGAATAACATGACAACAAAACAAGTTCTACATGATTGTCCCCAGTACACAGACAGAAGGACAATGTGGTCCACACCCACCTCCCTGGAAAAGAAATTATACGGGGCAACCGAATCACTTAAACAGACAGCTGACTTCATGAGAGAGTCTGGAATCCTAGTCTGAATGAGTCATGATCGCAAAAGAAGAAGATATTAGTAAAGGTACCTGGGACCACATCTTTGACACGAGAAACATTATTGAGAAGTGTAGGTAATACAACATAAAACTGTATACGTGCTTCATAGATTACATCAAGGTCTATGGGTGCCAACATCATCAGAAACTGTGGAACATCATGAAAGATGTATACCAACACATCTAATACAACTTATCGAACCGCTATACCATGAACTGCAAGCAGGTAGCAGAATCACGGGTGGAACATCAAATTGGTTTGAAGTAACAAAAGGGGTGAGGCAAGGATGCATCTTCTGTCCATACCTGCTCAACATCAATGTTGAGAACATCATGAAAAATGTCAGAAAGCAAAACATCAATGTTGAGTACATCATGAAAATGTCAGAAAGCAAAACACCAATGTTGAGAACATCATGAGAAATGTCAGAAAGCAAAACATCAATGTTGAGAACATCATGAGAAATATCAGAAAGCAAAACACCAATGTTGAGAACATCATGAGAAATGTCAGAAAGCAAAACACGAATGTTGAGAATATCATGAGAAATGTCAGAAAGCAAAACACCAATGTTGAGAACATCATGAGAAATGTCAGAAAGCAAAACACCAATGGTGAGAACATCATGAGAAATGTCAGAAAGCAAAACACCAATGTTGAGAACATCATGATAAATGTCAGAAACGATGACAGATTTGTGAAGTTCGACCCTTTCACAATAAATGGCAACATAATTCCAGAACTCAGGTACGGTAATGACACAGTCATCCTCTCAAACAGTGCAGAAGGATTAAGACAGACTACAGAGTAAAAGTAAAAGTAAAAGTAAAGTACCCCCGTCACGCCAAGTGGCGTATAGGAAATATGGTGTTAGTGACCATAAACTTTACAGACCATCAGCACATGATTTTTGGGGTAATGTGGTCGGTATTACGCCCGTGCCGCTTTACTTTCCCAGAAAAATTTCCGGTACCCATTTAAGGCTGGGGAGCCGCAATAGCTCAGTGGTTAGTGAACTGGACTACAAAGGACAAGAGGTAGGGTTCGATCCCAATCGACGGCTTCTGGGTCCACTCAGCCTTAAATGGGTACCGGAAATTTTTCTGGGAAAGTAAAGCGGCACAGGCGTAATACCGACCACAGTACCCCAAAAATAATGTGCTAAAGGTCTGTAAAATGTATGGTCACTAACACCATATTCCCTATACGCCACTTGGCGTGACGGGGGTACTTTACTTACTACTTTTTATTTAAGGCTGGGTGAACTGGAAGCCGTCGGTTGGGATCGAACCCTACCTCTTGTCCTCTGTAGTCCAGTTCACTAACCACTGAGCTATCGCGGCTCTACTAGAGACTATAGAGTGTGTTTAAATAAAACAGTTATGAGCAAAACCTCTATCTAAACATGCAGAAAACTAAGATAATGTTCGTTCACAAAACAAAAAACTTAACTCAAAATCATCAGGAACAGCGAAGGAAGATCTTGAAATTGTAACAAACTATGAATATCTGGGATCTGTAGTAACTAACAATGGAGACTGTCAGAAAGAGATCAAAATAGAAGATTAGTAATAGCAACACACAAATTAAATCTCATGAAAAACATGTAGCACAATAGTAAAGGGTTAAGGCATAAAAATGCGAAGCTGCAGTAAAGCTGAATGTGAGGAAAAATAAAAAAAATAAAAAAATGGTATGTAAGAAGCTTTACGTGAGAAGTGGACGACACAGACTAAACAACGTTTTCGGCCGAATAGGCCTTCATCAGGAACAAAAAAAAAACACACACAAAACTAATAACGAAACAACCAAAACAAAAACAATCAAAATGTGTTAAAGAAAACAAAATTAACTATCCTGTCAAAACTAAAAGAAAATCGCAACCAAGTGCGGCTGTCGTGAACGTAGAGAAACGTGCAAAAATGTGCGCAAATGCACACAGAACCAGAGGAGTTCACACAGTGGTCAGTGCGCAAACACAAAGGAGAAAGAATCGAATAGTAGAATTGTGTATGTAGCACAATACCAGCAAGGCAGTAACATTAAGATTACTTAGGACATGTATTTCCCCGATAGTAACATACGCCTGTGAATCATGGACAATCTCACCAACAGCAAGGGGCAAAATCGATTTTTTAAAAATAAAATTCTACATAAAAATCCTTAAGATACCTTGGATAATGAAAGAGGGTAACGAAGGCATAACAGATGTAAACATTGAAAGAACCGGCTTATAAACAACATTCTGCTCAGGAAATTAAAATACCATGGCTACGTCCAAATACACAGCGGGCGGGAAGGAACAATATTGGAGGGCATGGTTTCTGGGTGACGCATCAGGGGCAGACCAAGAAGAATGTGGTTTCAAACACATCATGGAGACAATTGAATATGGCAACAGAAGTGGGAGATCTGAATAGAGAGAGAGATTCTTTTAGACGAGTTGTGGTGAATGCAGCGTTCTGTAGATCTGGCTAGAGACAGAGATTCTTTCAGACGAGCTGTGGTGAATGTGACGTTCTGTGGGAGATCTGGCTAGAGACATAGATTCTTTTAGACGGGTTGTGAATGCAACGTTCTGTGGGAGGTCTGGCTAGAGACAGAGATTCTTTCAGACAAGCTGTGGTGAATGCAGCGTTCTGTGAGAGATCTGGCTAGAGACAGAGATTCTTTCAGACAAGCTGTGGTGAATGCAACGTTCTGTAGGAGATCTGGCTAGAGACAGAGATTCTTTCAGACAAGCTGTGGTGAATGCAGCGTTCTGTGGGAGGTCTGGCTAGAGACAGAGATTCTTTCAGACAAGCTGTGGTGAATGCAACGTTCTGTAGGAGATCTGGCTAGAGACAGAGATTCTTTCAGACAAGCTGTGGTGAATGCAGCGTTCTGTGGGAGATCTGGCTAGAGACAGAGATTCTTTCAGACAAGCTGTGGTGAATGCAGCGTTCTGTAGGAGATCTGGCTAGAGACAGAGATTCTTTCAGACGAGCTGTGGTGAATGTAACGTTCTGTGGGAGATCTGGCTAGAGACAGAGATTCTTTCAGACGAGCTGTGGTGAATGTAACGTTCTGTGGGAGATCTGGCTAGAGACAGAGATTCTTTTAGACGGGTTGTGGTGAATGTAACGTTCTCCAAAGAACGAACGACCTGATGATGATTACACTAACTCGCTCACACACACTCATTCATCCACTCGATAACACACTCACCCACACACACACACACACACACGTTCCTTCACACTCTCTCATTCATTTTTATTCCTTCGAGACAGGCGTTATTATCTTTGCCTCCGACCAGGAAGTAGCAGGCCTAATGAGGGCGGTGGGCCGTTTAGGCCTGGCCAGCAAGTTTGCTTGGATAGGCTCTGATGGCTGGGGTGCAAGAGGCCTTGCCTACAAGGGGAACGAGCTAGTGGTATGTTGGACACTACTCACATCAATAACACGTCGAGTACATTAAATTGTGATACATCAACAACACGAGCACACGTCGAGTACATTTAATTGTGATACATCAACAACACGAGCACACGTCAAGTACATTAAATTGTGATATATCAACAACACGAGCACACGTCAAGTAGATTAAATTTTGAAACATCAACAACACGAGCACACGTCAAGCACATTAAATTTTGAAACATCAACAACACGAGCACACGTCAAGTACATTAAATTGTGATACATCAACAACACGAGCACACGTCGAGTACATTTAATTGTGATACATCAACAACATGAGCACACGTCGAGTACATTTAATTGTGATACATCAATAACACGAGTACACATCGAGTACATTTAATTATGATACATCAATAACAAGAGTACATGTCGAGCACATTTTCCCAAGAGAAAAGACAAAGAGGAAAAAAATGTAAAAATTAGTTAAGCTAAAATATATATAAAATGAAAGCGAAACATAACCAAGGCAAAATCCAAATGTTTTACGCTTTAGTTTTATATAAATTTTAACTTACTAATTTATAGTAGACAAACAAATATGCTTGCTTGCTTGATTGCGTTCGCCCGTTGACTAAAGTATTCTAGTAGAGCATAGAATTCCTCTTCATCATCCGCCCTTAAAAGGACGTTAAGTGGGTGTGTTTTCGTTGTGGTTTGCAGTAGAACTGTGATATTTGTGCCTTTCGGCCCAACACATTCGACTTCAGCTCAACATTTTTGAGTACTGGGTTCACTCTTCGATCCCTACTCGCTTGGCCAGACTAGACAGGTTAGTCTGTTACTAGAGGCACCGTGGAGAGGTGGAGCAGGGTCTGGATGGTTCTGGTTCACCGATCCTGGCACAAAACATCACCTGTGGGTCGCTGACAACTTCCAGCTCTGGTGCTGGGAGGCGCGCCTTCGCCTCCAACCAAATATAAAGTCGATTAGATTCCTCAGCTCAGTAATAGGATTTCTCAGAAGAATGTTGAGAGTTCCCTGGAGAGTGTAAAAGACCAACAAGGACATTCTCAAAGAGGCCAACAAAAAAAGTGGAGTTCCTAAGAAACATCAGAAAGAAGTAATCGTTATTTTTCGGACACAACATGAGAAGAGGAAAGTTGGAATACTTGGTTACAACTGGCAAAATACAAGAAAAGAGAGATCGCGGATGACATAGGGAGAAGATTCTGGATATCATTGTGTCGTGGCACTGTAAACTATCAAACCAGAATTGAAACGATTCATCATGAACAAAGATCTGTGGAAGGACATGATCGCCTACGTCAACCGGCATGGCACATGATGATAAACAAGAAGGAAACTTCTTTCTTCATTCTACGTTCGACCAGCGTCAAAAAGAACAGGTAGACATCTTTGTCGTTTGATCTGAAAAAGACGTTAAGTAGACGTCAGTGAGTTCTGCTGTAGTTTCTAGCAAAACTCTGAGATTTGTGCCTGTTTTCTCAAAACATCCGACTTCAACATTTCCATCTCAATCTCTACTCACTTGGCCAGACCACACACTGGGCAATCTTTTTTTTATTGAGCACTACGAGGAGGTGGGGTATGATCAGGAAGGTATTAGTTCATCGATCAGGAGAAATGAAAAAAAATATATATTGAAAAAAAAAAAAGATACAAAAACCGTATGGCTAAACCCTTACGTGATAAGTGTCCGACACACATTAGAACGACGTTTCGGCTACGTAGGCTCAGTTTCTCTATTTTTTTGTCTTTTTTTTTTCAATTCTCCTTACAGTTAGCTTTACTGCAGCTTCCCATATAAATGCATTTCTTTGCCTTGACCCCCCGCAAGCAGTCAGCTATGAGTCGTTACTCGCTTTCAGCCCTGGTATTAACGTTCGTTTTCGCTCCAGTAAGGAAATAAACTATATATTGTGACAGCTGGAAAAATTTATAGGAAAAAGAGATACGAGGAAAACATAAATTTTTAATTGTGAAACATATATTGTTTGGTATAAAGTTTGTGTTATATATTATTTGTTATATAGTTTGTGTTATATATTATTTGTTATATAGTTTGTGTTATATATTATTTGTTATATAGTTTGTGTTATATATTATTAATGAGGGGGGGGCGATCGGTAGCCTAGCTGGGAAAACCATTCGACTGGGCTACCGACGTCCGGACAACCCGTCTTCGATTCCCCACTGAAAGCAGTGTGAGTTGTACTCGTGGTTGGAAAATAAAATACCCCCGCGGTCGACCCAGCCGCTGTCAAAAATGGGTACTAGGGTAGTAATGCTCTGGGAAGGTGAGGAATGCCGCCGCTCATCGTGAGTTTCGATGCTTGAAGCGACACTGTCCAGAAGCCATCGAGCACTTCTGGATGGATAGGTGGCCGAGCACGTATGGGTGAAAAACTCGCGTGCTAAGTCGCCGATTCAAGTCTTGTACTTTACCTTTACTTTCACGAGAAATAAAAGATATATGTTTAGGAGTTTGGAGAAAGTCAACAACAGAATCGTAGAGATAGAAAGTTGTGGTGAGTCATGATCACCTATTCCAGCAAGCATGAGGTCGAGACTGAGGATGATGACGATGATGATGATGATGGTGATGATGATGATGATGATGGTGATGGTGATGATGGTGATGATGGTGATGATGATGGTGATGGTGATGATGATGATGATGATGGTGATGATGATGATAATGATGATGATGATGATGATGATGACGATGACGATGACGATGATAATGATGATGGTGATGATGATGATGATAATGATTTGTAAAAAAAAATATTAAATGACTCCCCCTCACCATTGCCCCTTATATTGAAAGCCGAAAGTCTGAGCAGATTTTCCCGAAAGCACCCCAACCTTGTGACGTTTACAGCTATGTTAGCTATAGGTGCTGACGTCATTTTACTCACAATCGCCACTGCTCGCAATGGTAAAAACGTCACAACCTTTGGGTGATACCCCTCAGCGGGCAGGCCACAGACATATATAGATTTACATAGGCCTTCGGGCTGACAGAGAATTCCTGGAAAACGTAAAATTCTTCTTCTTCTTCTTTCCTCGTCTGCCTTTCAGCGTCGAGGGGAGATATAATTTGCAGTCTTTTGCTCTTCTATTCGCTTCTGCTGCTGTTATGTTTTCTATTGCTTCTAATATTCAGTCAATCCATCTTTTTTGTGGTCGGCCCTTGGGTCTGGTGTTCTCGCAACGTATATTGAAGGCTCGTTGTGTTGTGTTTCGATCTTTCTGCCTTGTCATGTGGCCAAACCATTTTATCTGTTGTTTCTTTTATATTCTATGGCGGGGGCTATTCCTAGCTTTTTTCTCAGTTCTTCATTTCTGATCTTTTTTCTCCTGCTGTTTCCTGTCATTCGTCTGACACATCTCATCTCAGTAGAGGTTATTTTTCTTATTGTTCTTGCATCTAGGGTCCAGGACTGACATTGGTAGCACAATGTTGCGATGAATATTGTATTGTAGAGTGCCCGTTTTGCCTCTAGAGTTATTTCCTTTTTGGACAATAGTGGTGATAGCTGTCCAAAGATTTGACAAGCTTTGTTGCATCTTGATTCTATCTCTGCTGTTTATGAATTGTCGTTTGTCACTAAACTTCCTAGGTATTTAAAGTGACCAGACGTCTCAATTTTTCCGGGACAGTCCCAATTTTTTACTGTTTTTTTTTTATTTTTCAACCTTTATCCCGGGTTTGTTACTGCCCCGAATTTGTCCCGATTTTGGCCGATTTTTTAACTTTTGTCCCGGATTTGTTAAAATACTTTAGGGACACAAACGTTTAATTTGTTAATTTTGCTAATGTAGTAAACGTCTCTTCGGCTTAAAAATAGACATTACTCCGTTCTCATCTCTTATATACTAAAACTGAAACTCTTAAAAATAGACATTACTCCGTTCTCATCTCTTATATACTAAAACTGAAACTCTTAAAAATAGACATTACTCCGTTCTCATCTCTTATATACTAAAACTGAAACTCAATAACGTTTAATTCAATCATTATAATCAAGGGCCTTCTCCGCAACAAAGGTTGGCTACCATGGAACGCCATTCTACTCTGTTTCTTGCTTTGATGGTGCAGGCTGTCATAGATTGACTTGTCCATCTTTTGATGTTACTCGTCCATGTTAGTCTTGGTCTGCCTCTGCCTCTTTTACCTTGTATTTTTCCTTCCAATATTACTTTTAGTAGGCTGTTCTGTCTTTTAACAAGCCCAAAAATTTCATTTGTCTTGTCTTAATTGTATTTAGCAGTTCTCTTTTTATTTTCAGTTGTTTTAAAACTTCATCGTTTGTTATCTTTTGTTTCCATCCAATTCTACCTTTATGGCTCTTTGAGTCCTTGTTAAGCCACCTTTTGTTGAGCCACCTTTAATTCAATAACTCCTGATAACGTTTTGTAAGCATATATTGTTAGGTGTTTTAATTAGTTTTAAAATATATGTATTATTCACTTGAGATAGACAATTTTAAATATCTGGGTAGCACGTTAACATAAGTTTGAAAAAATAAGAGACAGAGATAGATATAAGGTGTAACAAAGCATGCTAAGTTATAGGCCAAGTATCAACACTATTGAAAAACAAAGCAATAACTACGGAAGCAAAAAGGACAATATACAACTCAATTTTTCTACCAACTCTGAGTTATCAGTGCCAGAATTGGACGCTGGACTCTAGAACAATAAGAAAGATAACGACCACCGAAATGAAATGTGTCAGAAGAATGACAGGAAACAGCTTAAGGGACAGAGTAAGAAACACTGACCTGAGGAAGAAACTCGAAATTGAACCAGCCATCGAATACATAAAGAAACAACAGATAAATTGGTTCGGCCACATAACAAGACAAAAAGAACTAACAATGACTCAAAGAGCCATAAACAAACGCTACGAAAACGCCAGATTAAGAGGAAGACCGAGAAAGAGATGGATAAAGGGAATACTAGAGTCACTAGGAGGGATAACACCAGAAGAGGCCAACAGAAGAGCAAAGAATCGCAGATCGCATCTCCCCTCGACGCCAACGGTAATAGAGGAAGGATGGAAGAAGAAGATTCACTTGAAAAAGTCGGAAGAAATTTCATTTTATTGATGGAAAATTTAAGTCAAATTAACCCGTCTCGGATTAGGGTTTCATAAATATGGTCACCTTATTAAATTCCTCTACTTGTTTTAGTTGCCGACCAATAGCTGTCACGTTATCAGCATTGCGAGCAGGGACGGTTGTAGGTAACATGAGGTCAGAAATCCATAGCTCGCATAGCTAGAGACGTCACATTTATTGGGGTGTTTCCTCAGCGGGCAGGCTCTTAGATATCGGTGGCGATGAGTCAGCTGTCTATATCTCCAATCTTTGATTACGTCACGCTCGTTGCTGGGTTTTCCAGTTTCATTTTCTGCCCGCTGGCCTTAGTAAATATATAATTTGCTGTTGTGTTGGCAGGCATTCAATGTAGGTGGCAATTCCCTTTTTCCATTTACAAATCGTGACGTAACAGACATGCGCAGTGGTTTATGGAACTCTGTGAACTAATTATATTATTTACTGTGATTTGATTGGTTAGTTTACACTTTTAGGTAGAAGGTGCTGTCACAGTCCAGCCATTGGCCGAAGAGGTCAAAGGTTTTAGGAAATATTTCCTTGACCTTACACCAGACAGCAATAAGAGGAACCCCTGGTTCATGGAATATTGGGAGGTGAGAGTTGTTTCCCTTCTTTTATATGTTTTCTGTTATAGTTTGTGTTATATTGTGTGTTAAATAGTTTGTGTTATATATTTTTTGTTATATAGTTTGTGTTATATATTGTTTGTTGTATAGTTTGTGTTATATATTGTTTGTTACATTGTTTGTTATATAGTTTGTGTTATATATTGTTTGTTATATATTGTTTGTTATATAATGTTTGTGTTATATATTGTTTGTTATATATTGTTTGTGTTATATATTGTTTGTTATATATTGTTTGTTATATAGTTTGTGTTATATATTGTTTGTTATATAGTTTGTGTTATATATTGTTTGTTATATAGGTTGTGTCATATATTGTTTGTTATATAGTTTGTGTTATATATTGTTTGTTATATTGTTTGTGTTATATATTGTTTGTTATATAGTTTGTGTTATATATTATTTGTTATATAGTTTGTGTCATATATTGTTTGTTATATAGTTTGTGTTATATATTGTTTTTTATATAGTTTGTGTTATATATTGTTTGTTATATAGTTTGTGTTATATATTGTTTGTTATATAGTTTGTGTTATATATTGTTTGTTATATAGCTTGTGTTATATATTGTTTGTTATATATTGTTTGTTATATAGTTTGTGCTATATATTCTTTGTTATATAGTCTGTGTTATATATTGTTTGTTATATAGTTTTTGTTATATATTGTTTGTTATATCATCATCATCATCATCGTGTGCTTTCTCCGCAAAGAAGGTTGGCTACCATGGATCGCCATTCTACTCTGTCTCTTGCTTTGATGGTGCAGATTGTCATAGATTGACTTGTCCATCTTTTGATGTTACTCGTCTATGTTAGTCTTGGTCTGCATCTGCCTCTTTTACCTTGTATTTTTCCTTCCAATATTACTTTTAGTAGGCTGTTGTGTCTTTTAACATGCCCAAAAATTTCATTTGTCTTGTCTTAATTGTATTTAGTAGTTCTCTTTTTATTTTCAGTTGTTTTAAAACGTTATCGTTTGTTATCTTTTGTTTCCATCCAATTCTACCTATTCTTCTATAAATCCACATTTCAAAGGCTTCAATTTTCTGTTCTGTTTTCTTGTCTAATGTCCATGTTTCTGCACTATACAGGAATATTGAGAAGATGTAACAATTTGCCGTTCTTAGTTTCAGCCCTGCTGATATTTGTTTTGTTGTTAGTATATTTTTCATGGCATTAAAATTACTTTTTGCCATACCTATTCTTTTGTTTATTTCAGTTGTACATTTTCCATCACTGGTTATAGTATGCCCAAGGTAGTTGTAGTTCTGAACTGTCTCCATGTCTATTTCTTCAACTTTGATATCCACTTGCAGGTTTTGAGTATTATCTTTCATTTATGATCATAGTTTTAGTCTTTTTGAGATTCATTTCCCCTGCAACAAAAACAAATTTTCCCTTTACCTAAAGTTTGTCCCTTCTTTTTTTTATCTACTTTCAGGATGTTTTCAACTGCAGATTCCCGGAGAGTCGGGAGACGCCCTTCAACCGCTACTACAACACGAGCTGTTCCGGAAGTGAGACGAACTCAGCAGCCAACTTCATGATGGAGGCCCAGCTTCAGTTTGTGTCTGACGCTGTCATGGCGTTCGCGCATGCGTTCAAGGTGGGTTACTTGAGAGAGAGAGAGAGAGAGAGAGAGGGGGGGGGGGCTTGTTGGGGAGGAGGGGAAGGGGAGTGGGAGGGGAGAGAAGGTGTGTGAGTGATGGAGAGAGGTGAGTGAGGGGAAGTTGTGTGAGTGACTGAGGGAGTTGTATGAGTGATGGAGCGAGATGAGCGATTGATGGAGGTGTTTGAGAGATTTAGAGAGGTATGTGAGTGATGGAGGGAGGTGAGTGATTGATGGAGATGTTTGAGTTATTTAGAGAGGTAAGTGAGTGACTGAGGGAGGTGAGCGATTGATGGAGGTGTTTGAATGATTTAGAGAGGTAAGTGAGTGACTGAGGGAGGTGAGTGTTGGAGGGAGGTGAGCGATTGATGGAGGTGTTTGAATGATTTAGAGAGGTCAGTGAGTGACTGAGAGAGGTAAATGATGGAGGAAGTTATGTGATAGAATGAGGGAGGTGTTTGAGTGATTTAGGGAGGTAAGTGAGTGATGGAGGGAGTTGAGTGATAAAGGGAGCTGCTAAGTAATCGAGGAATATGAGTGATGGAGGAAGTTGAGTGATGGAGGGAGGTGAGTGATGGAGGAAGTTGAGTGATGGAGGGAGGTGAGTGATGGAGGAAGTTGAGTGATGGAGGGAGGTGAGTGATGGAGGAAGTTGAGTGATGGAGGGAGGTGAGTGATGGAGGAAGTTGAGTGATGGAGGAAGTTGAGTGATGGAGGAAGTTGAGTGATGGAGGGAGGTGGGTGATGAAGGAAGTTGAGTGACGAAGGAAGTTGAGTGATGGAGGGAGTTGAGTGATGGAGAGAGGTGAGTGATGGAGGGAGGTGAGTGATGGAGGAGGTGAGTGATGGAGGGAGGTGAGTGATGGAGGAAGTGAATGATGTCGGGAGGTGAGTGATGGAGGAAGTTGAGTGATGAGATGTTATTGTTATTTGGAAGTGGAAAAGGAAGATGAGAGGTAGGAGAAGAAGAAGAAGTAAAAGAAGAGATAGATAAGAAGAAGAGCTGTCCATAGTCAATATTTTCAACTTTCTTCTATAAAACCACATTTATGATCCATCCAATGACCTCCATCCATTGTCCAGGATTTGCTTCCGTGTGTCAATGCAGGCTGGCTCTAGGCAGCACTGGAGATCTCTTCTCTTAACTCCATTGTCATTAAAGGACACATCGCTTTCACCAAATCGACAAAGAGCTAAAGAGTCTCTACATTCAGCGATCTTATCCGTCTGGCTCACAAGCAGGCGGTGTAAACACGAAAACATAAACTCCAGAAGGTGATAACATAATGTATGTCGCAGACACCGGAAATTATATATAAATTTGCATATATTGAGATTCGCTCGAGGGCATGAATGAGACGTGTGTCTTGACGAGTGTTTGTGTGTCAGAAAATATTGATGCCCAAAATGTAGAGTTCATTGTCGATGGAAATATATCTGTAGGAAATTTCATCACCGGTTGTGTGGTGGTCGGCCAGGCCTGTGTGGTCGTATGACGAAGATTGATGGGGACACTATTAAGGCTGATCTACACAAGGTCGCGTTCACAGGTAAATATGCAAGCATAGCAACTTTAAATTACAGGTAAATATGCAAGCATAGCAACTTTAAAATTACAGGTAAATATGCAAGCATAGCAACTTTAAAATTACAAGTAAATATGCAAGCATAGCAACTTTAAAATTACAGGTAAATATGCAATCATAGCAATTTTAAAATTACAGGTAAATATGCAAGCATAGCAACTTTAAAATTACAGGTAAATATGCAAGCATAGCAACTTTAAAATTACAGGTAAATATGCAAGCATAGCAATTTTAAAATTACAGGTAAATATGCAAGCATAGCAATTTTAAAATTATAGGTAAATATGCAAGCATAGCAATTTTAAATTACAGGTAAATATGCAAGCATAGCAACTTTAAAATTACAGGTAAATATGCAAACATAGCAACTTTAAAATTACAGGTAAATATGCAAGCATAGCAACTTTAAAATTACAGGTAAAAAAAAAAAAGTAAAGTACCCCGTCACGCCAAGTGGCGTATAGGGAATATGGTGTTAGTGACCATAAATTTTACAGACCTTCGGCACATGATTTTTGGGGTAACGTGGTCGGTATTGCGCCCTTGGCGCTTTACTTTCCCATAAAAAAAATCCGTTACCCATTAAGGCTGGGTGAACCGGAAGCCGTCGGTTGGAATCGAACCCTACCTCTTGTCCTTTGTAGCCCAGTTCACTAACCACTGAGCTATCGCGGCTCCCAAAATTACAGATACTTGTGTTTGAATGTAGGCACATAGTGTGTGTATAATTTTTTTATTGTGTACAAGAAGTGAGTGAGTGTAATCGGTTTTTTTTTTTTTTGGGGGGGGGGGGGGTGGAAGGGGCTTTATTACTTCATTTCAATTTCTAATTTCTAAAATTAGGAAGAAACAATCATTATTTTTTGGCCATGTAATGAGAAGGGAACAGCTGGAATATATTGTAAAAAAAAAAAAGTAAAGAGCCCCGTCACGCCGAGTGGCGAATAAGGAATATGGTGTTAGTGACCATAATTTTAACAGACCATCGGCACATGATTTTAGGGGTAATGTGGTCGGTATTACGTCCGTGCCGCTTTCCCAGGAAAAATCCGGTACCATTAATGTGAAGACAAAAAAAGGCGCGGGAGAAGGGAGATGAGGCCAGACACAATATACCATCTTGTTCATTTTGTGGGCAGATCTGTCTATACAAAATTAGCAGATTGAATCATAAGAGAAGATGCTTAGTAAAACAACATCCAGCATATCTATCTATTGACCTTTCGAGCCGTAGCCGGCCCATAGGGTCTAGACTAAGATACTCCCTCTCTTATCATCCAGCATGGGACACTAATATATTACACAAACTACTGACAAGCCATGCTTGCTTGCTACCAACTTTCTGTCAAAACGCCAAGACAATATAAGTAGTTAAGTTACACACATATATTTATATATAGGGGCCTCGGTAGAGTAGTTGGGAAAGCCACCCGAATGGGCTACCAACGTTCGGACAACCCGTGTTCGATCCCGCTGGAAGCAGTGTGAGTTGTACTCGTGGGTGGGAAAAAAAATCCCCTCGGTCGACCCAGCCGCTAAGAAAAATGGGTACCAGGGTAGTAATACTCTGGGAGGGTGAGGAATGCCGCCTCGCATCGTGGGTTTCGATGCTTGAATCGACACTATCCAGAAGTCTCGGAACACTTTTGGATAGTACGGCCGAGCACATGGAGATGAAAACTCGCGTGCTAAGACGTCGATTCATGTATCATATTTTACCTTTACTTTACACATATGTTTATATAGTTTTACATTTACATAGTTACACACAGTTATATACACATGCAATGGGTTGAGTCATTGCAGAAGTCAAAAATACGTAAGGTCACCTTTGTCAATGTCTCTGGACATGCGGGTGTACGGGGAAATCAAAGAACGGACAGGCTGGCTAGCTGCATTGTCGTTGAGGACGGTCAACCAATGGATCGGGCGTACATAATCAGTACCCTCCGAGATGTGGGAAGAGCACATGACTTCGATAACCACAAATCCACGTCACTCCTTCGGATGAAAGAGATGGAAATTAAGATGGGCACATCCAGAAACGAGAAACTTAGTGGCCGTGTAAGAAGACTTATCAACCAACATAGAACTGGAGGCGTCAGTCGCTGGACACTGCGGGACTTACTGAGGAGGGGATCTGAGCATCTATGGACATGTTCGGAGTGCAATGATGATGACCCGCAAATTACTAAATAACTAAAATAACACAGATTTATATATATATACATACATGCATACATACATACATATATACATACATACATACATACATACATACATACATACATACATACATACATACATATATATATCACTGTTTCAGCCGAAACAGTCCGGAACGCGTGCATACAAAATATTATTTGTAATTGAATACTAACATCACCAGTCAGTTTTGCAGCTGTATGGAGTTGGATAGCAGAGTTTCCGTAGACGATTTTTCTTTGTAGAGTAAAAGCCCTTTGATCAATTTCCACAAAGACTTTATAAACCAATTTTTGATAGCAATGAAAGGACACCTATGAGTCTAACATGGTATCATATTTTATCTTATTTTAATTAGTAACATCATCGCATCGCTGACCATGACTAGTGGCCAGTTTGGACCAGGCATGAGAAAACCCTAATTAAAACGACACCCATTAATCTCCCTGCCCCAAACAAAACTGGCAGTCCTCACACAACCAACGCGGGCTTTACTGACCAAGACAGGGCCGTGTATAAATAGTTTATCAGCCAATGGGGCCCTTAAGGTAATTACCTTTCCTTAAAGCGGGCTATAAATCGTATTTATGTTCTAGGATTATAGATGGAACTTTTCTGTTGAATTAAATATTGATTATTCCCCTATTCCCCATATTTATTTATATGAGTCATGAAAACGTTGATAATCATTATTTATACCATTATTTCTTTATAAAATGTCCATGCAAACTTTGTATCCCCACTATTTATTTTATGTGCGCCAGTGATTTATTCGCTGATTCTGTCAGGGCTAATCTCTGTATTCACTGACTTAAGATACATAGATTCTTTGCTTACTCATTCTATTAATCTCCTACACGCTAATTTTCTAAATAATTTTCTTTCATTTTCACTCAACGATTCATCTTCTTAGTCGTCCTCTTTATAATGTCTTTGAGTGTGCGTAGGTGTCTTGTGTTGTGATTTTCAGCAAGCTCCGATAACTGTGCCTTTCGAACCAGCACATCCGACTTCAGTATGGCGTGTTTGCTTAGCGGGTTTGCCTTCCCTGTTCGGTTCCTACTCGGTTGGTCAGACTGGTTTGTCTGCCTCCTAACCTATCGCGGGGAGGTGGAGTAAGCTCTTTATGAACATCGACAGTCAGCTATGGGTCGCCGATCACCTTCAACCAAAGTGCTGCTGAGAATCTGGAATGGGTCTGCTCCGGGTACAATGCCCAAATGTAAGGTATTTTTTCACATCGAAATGACTGAAAAAGGGTACCTTATCTTTGGTGTGTGGAAAATAGTGCGGTCTGAGCGCGATACTGACCCAGTCATTGTCGCTGAAAAGATAATTGCTATTCTTCTTTCTTCCCTAATTTTCCTTCGAGCAGAGATATTGTTTGAGGCCTTTTGCTCTTCTGTTAGCCTCTGCTGCTGTTATGTTTCCTAGTGTTTCTAATATTCCATCAATCTAATTTTTGCACTTCTGTTGGCCTCTGCTGCTGTTATGTTTCCTAGTGTTTCTAATATTCCATCAATCTAATTTTTGCACTTCTGTTAGCCTCTGCTGCTGTTATGTTTCCAAGTGTTTCTAATATTCCATTAATCTAATTTTTGCATTTCTGTTGGCCTCTGCTGCTGTTATGTTTCCAAGTGTTTCTAATATTCCATTAATCTAATTTTTGCACTTCTGTTAGCCTCTGCTGCTGTTATGTTTCCTAGTGTTTCTAATATTCCATCAATCTAATTTTTGCACTTCTGTTAGCCTCTGCTGCTGTATGTTTCCTAGTGTTTCTAATATTCCATCAATCTAATTTTTGCACTTCTGTTAGCCTCTGCTGCTGTTATGTTTCCAAGTGTTTCTAATATTCCATTAATCTAATTTTTGCATTTCTGTTGGCCTCTGCTGCTATTATGTTTCCAAGTGTTTCTAATATTCCATCAATCTAATTTTTGCACTTCTGTTAGCCTCTGCTGCTGTTATGTTTCCTAGTGTTTCTAATATTCCATCAATCTAATTTTTGCACTTCTGTTAGCCTCTGCTGCTGTTATGTTTCCTAGTGTTTCTAATATTCCATCAATCTAAGTTTTGCACTTCTGTTAGCCTCTGCTGCTGTTATGTTTCCAAGTGTTTCTAATATTCCATTAATCTAATTTTTGCATTTCTGTTGGCCTCTGCTGCTGTTATGTTTCTAAGTGTTTCTAATATTCCATTAATCTAATTTTTGCATTTCTGTTGGCCTCTGCTGCTGTTATGTTTCCTAGTGTTTCTAATATTCTATCAATTGAACTTTTTCATGGTCGTAAATGGTACTGGTGTTCTCGCAACGTTTATTGAAGGCTCGTTGTATTGTGTTTTGCCACGGCCTTGCTGCCGAGACCAGGGGTGGTTGCCGCAGAGAGAAATCATAAAATAAAATCCCAACCAGGTGCAGGCGGGATCTGAACCCACAACCTCTCCGTCTCGAGGCCGGCGTCTTGCCTCGAGACCAACCAGTCCACTGATTTTGACAAGCTTTGTTGCATCTTGAGTCTATCTCCTGAGTCTATCTCCGCTGTTTGTGAATTCTCGTTTTCTATAAAACTTTCTATAAAATACCGCTACTAATGTCAGAGGTGGTCAGCTTTTCTTCTTGTTCCTTTCAGCTCCCTATGGAGCATAGGTCTTCAACAAACACTTTCAGCTCCCCGTGGAGCATAGGTCTTCAACAAACACTTTCAGCTCCCTGTGGAGCATACGTCTTCAACAAACACTTTCAGCTCCCTGTGGAGCATAGGTTTTCAACAAACACTTTCAGCTCCCTGTGGAGCATAGGTCTTCAACCAACACTTTCAGCTCCCTGTGGAGTATAGGTCTTCAACAAACACTTTCAGCTCCCTGTGGAGCACATGTCTTCAACAAACACTTTCCAAGATGTTCTGTTTCTTGCCATTCTTTTAAGATTATTACATGCCTTCCCCATCATTTTCATCTAAACTTCCACCTGTCATCTAAAAGAATATTTTAGTCATTCTCTTTGTCGCTTTCTCTGGGGATTCCAAAAAAGGGCCTGTTGTGTAATACTCTCAGTTGGCTTCCGCAGTGTGCGTCCTATCCAGCACCATTGTCTTCCTTGTATCTCTTTGTCCACTGGTATTTGACCGTTACTCCCATAGTTTTAAGTTAGTGATTTTGTCCTGCCATTTCCATCCTTTTATTCTATACAAGCATCAATGAATAAAGTTTCCATCTTCATGATTGTCATTTTTATTGTTCTCCATGTTTTACAGTCATATAATAGGACTGTTTTAATGGTGTAACTGAAAATTTGTATTTTTGTATCTAACTTCATTCCTTCAGATCATGTGGTAGTAAAGTGCGGAACTAATCCATGGTTACTTTGTAATAGTATATAGACTATGCATAGATTGTGATCATCTAATGAGAGATATAGATTGGGTCGAATCTCTTAGTACGAGTTACACAACTAAGCATAGATGGTTGCAGTAACAAATATAAAGCAGTCACAGAAATATAAGGACAATAGCAAGTTTTGAGAATGGAAAAGTGTAGCTTTTATTGGAAAGGCGGGGAACAGAATTCAACTTAACTTGAATTTGTCAAGTATCCAGAGATAAGGTTGATAAACAAACTCCGGTGCAGGTTAAATCTAGGAGAGATGTCACTCTTATGGTTAATGTTTTTATTCAGTGGTTAACCAGATGTCAAGATGGAGTTTGTTTTGCCAAATATTACACAAAATTATCCAAAGTTGAACTTCGTACTCCATGATTGGCTGAGAGATCAGTAAACTGCGACTCAGCCAATAAATTATGCAAATGAGACAGGAGTATTTAACCTCATGCTTTAGCAGAATTGGGAGCCGCGATACCTCAGTGGTTAGTGAACTAGACTACAAAGGACAAGAGGTAGGGCTCGATCCCAATCGACGGCTTTCGGTTCACCCAGCCTTTAATGGTTATCGGATTTTTTTATGGAAAGTAAAGCGGCACAGGCGCATTACCGACCACATTACCCAAAAATCATGTGCCGAAGGTCTGTAAAATGTATGGTCGCTAACACCATATTCCCTATACGTCAATTGGCGTGACGGGGTACTTTACTTTTTTTTTTATTAACAGAATTCGAGAAAAATATCCAGATAGAGAGAAACCCAGAAAATGTAAAGTAGTCGAGCTTAGTCAGACATCGGCCAAAACTGAAATATGGCAAACTTGAGTTTTTATAGAAAAGTTATGGATATCTACACAGTTAGTTAGATTTTATCAATAGAGATGTAGAAGGAAGATCCACACAAAAGAATAGCCAGGAAGACGTAGTTTAATTCAGAATTTTTCCAAGTTAGATTTAGGCGTTTTGTGCTCCAGGGAACAATAGTAAATACATTAAGAATAGCATAGAATAAGTTAAAACATATAGAATAGCAGTGTAAAGCATGACGAGTTGTAATAATTTAATATAATGAAAGATAGAATTAGAAAATTCACAAACGATATGTGTTAAGAGATTCCTTAAATAAATAATGGTGATAACCTCTTGAGCGCATCTAGACCCAGAACATTAATTTTAGAATTAGAACTTTTATCTAAGATGTACTACACTAGTACCTTCACTTGGGGGGCCTCGGTACCCTAGTTGGGAAAACCACCCGACTGGACCACCAACGTTCGGACACCCGTGTTCGATTCCCGCTGCGAGCAGTATGAATTGTACTTGTGGTTGGAAAAAAAAATACCCCCACGGTCGACCCAGTCGTTGGCAGAAATGGGTACCAGGGATATTACCCTGGGAAGGTGAGGAATGTCGCTTCGCATCTGAGTTTCGATGCTTGAGGCGACACTATACAGAAATCTCCGAACATTTCTGGATAGGCGGCCGAGCACATATGGTGGAAACTCGCGTGCTGAGACGCCGGTTCAAGTCTCGTACTTTACTTTACCTTTACCTTCACTTGTACAACCGACGACCAAATTTGAATAAGCAAAATTGCATAGACAGTAATTATTGACTGCACGTAAACATATCAAGACATTGCGTGTTATTGTTTTGTTAATGTATAACCACCAGGAAAATATCAAAATCTATATCAACTGTGATTAATCTTATGTTATTTTAATTGCGCATTTTACGCACACCGCTTCTTCAGGGTTATCAGGGCAAGAATTCCAGTTTCTCAGCAGCGGAGACGGCCCATCTCGTTACAGAATTCTTAACTACCGGAGGGACGATACCACTGGCAGTTTGAATGGGCAACTGTTGGGTTCTACATCAACGATCGCCTAAACATTGTACGTACTGATGTCTGTGTTTGTTTGTGTTCCGTCAATGACTGACTTAACATTGTACGTACTGATGTCTGTGTTTGTTTGTGTTCCGTCAATGACTGACTTAACATTGTACGTACTGATGTCTGTGTTTGTTTGTGTTCCGTCAATGACTGACTTAACATTGTACGTACTGATGTCTGTGTTTGTTTGTGTTCCGTCAATGACTGACTTAACATTGTACGTACTAATGTCTGTGTTTGTTTGTGTTCCGTCAATGACTGACTTAACATTGTACGTACTGATGTCTGTGTTTGTTTGTGTTCCGTCAATGACTGACTTAACATTGTACGTACTAATGTCTGTGTTTGTTTGTGTTCCGTCAATGACTGACTTAACATTGTACGTACTAATGTCTGTGTTTGTTTGTGTTCCGTCAATGACTGACCTAACATTGTACGTACTGATGTCTGTGTTTGTTTGTGTTCCGTCAATGACTGACTTAACATTGTACGAACTGATGTCTGTGTTTGTTTGTGTTCCGTCAATGACTGACTTAACATTGTACGTACTAATGTCTGTGTTTGTTTGTGTTCCGTCAATGACTGACTTAACATTGTACGTACTGATGACTGTGTTTGTTTGTGTTCCGTCAATGACTGACTTAACATTGTACGTACTGATGTCTGTGTTTGTTTGTGTTCCGTCAATGACTGACTTAACATTGCACGAACTGATGTCTGTGTTCCATCAATGACTGACTTAACATTGCACGAACTGATGACTGTGTTTGTTTGTGTTCCGTCAATGACTGACTTAACATTGTACGTACTGATGTCTGTGTTTGTTTGTGTTCCGTCAATGACTGACTTAACATTGCACGAACTGATGTATGTGTTTGTTTGTGTTCCGTCAATGACTGACTTGACATTGTACGTACTGATGTCTGTGTTTGTTTGTGTTCCGTCAATGACTGACTTAACATTGTACGTACTGATGTCTGTGTTTGTTTGTGTTCCGTCAATGACTGACTGAACATTGTACGTACTGATGTCTGTGTTTATTTGTGTTCCGCCAATTACTGACTTAACATTGTACGTACTGATGTCTGTGTTTATTTGTGTTCCGCCAATGACTGACTTAACATTGTACGTACTGATGTCTGTGTTTGTTTGTGTTCCGTCAATGACTGACTGAACATTGTACGTACTGATGTCTGTGTTTATTTGTGTTCCGCCAATTACTGACTTAACATTGTACGTACTGATGTCTGTGTTTGTTTGTGTTCCGCCAATGACTGACTTAACATTGTACGAACTGATGTCTGTGTCTATTTGTGTTCCTTCAATGACTGACTTAACATTGTACGAATTGATGTCTGTGTCTGTTTTTGGTTTTTTAATGACTGACTTAACATTGTACGTAGAACATCCGACTTCAACATGACAGTTTTAAGTTCCAGATTGCCATCCCTCCCGATTCCTACTCACTTTCCTAGACTAGTCTGTTACTAGAGGCACCACGAAAAGATGGAGTAAGATCTGGATGGTTCTTGTTCATTGAACTTGGTGCAGGCCATCAGCTATGACTCACCGATAACTTCAGCTCTGTTTCTTCCAGACGCTTTGGCCTCTCCACCCAATCATCTAATTCGTGTACCACACCTTGACTCCCGCAGGAGTGACGGCGCCTGTCAGCACTAGGTTCTGAAAGCAATCAGTAACTCATAGCTGACTGTTAGCGCCAAGATCGGTGAACCAGATCTGTCCAGAATCCACTCCAACTTTTCTATGTGGAAATCTGGTTAAGTGAGATGGATTTGGAAGGCAAACCTGGACTCAAGAAAGCCATGCTGAAGTCGGATGTTTGGACCTAACAAACGTACACAGCGCAGCTTGCTATAAACAACAACAACAACACAACGTATCTACCACCACTTAGAGTAAAGTAAAGAGTCGCCGTCACGCCAAGTGGCGTATAGGTAATATGATGTTAGTGACCATCATTTGTATAGACCCGCAGCACAAAACTTGTGGGGTAATGTGGTCCGTATTACGCCAGTGCTGGTTTACTTTCCCCAAAAAACTTCCGGTACCCATTTAAGTCTGGGTGAACCGGAAGCCGTCGATTAGGATCGAACCCGACTTCTTGTACTTTTGTAGTCCAGTTCACTAACCACTGAGCTATCGCGGCTCCCTACACCTACTTCACGTCCTCTTAATGACGGCCGATGGAGAGGTGTAGTCATCGAATGAGGGCAGAACAGGAATTTAAATTATGAATCATCATCATCAAGTACCGGGCCTACTGGCGTAGGTGATCATATCTCTCCACAACTTTTGATCTCGGCAGCTATTTATCACTTCTGTTGTTGACCTTCTGCCAGCCATTCTCTTAAGCTGTCTGTTATTTTTTCTCTTTGCCTCCCTCTATCTCTTCGTCCTCAATTTTTCCAGTTGTTACAATATATTCCATTTGTTCTCTTCTCATTACATGGCCAAGAAATGATGATTGTCTCCTCCTAATATTGGAAATTATGAATACTCGCATTAAAAGAAATGCAAAAAAATTGCATTAGTTACGTTTAACAAGAAACAGTTTTTGATTTTAATTTAAAATACTTTAAATCAATTACGACAAAATTGAAAAAAAAATGTATATGTACACTATTTTTGCCTTGTTTTACTAAAAGAAGTAAGTAATTACAACAATTCAATAAACAAGGAGGAAATTAATAAAATAATGCATGGAATTATAATTGTATGTATGTGTCCAGTGATAAGAAAAAAAGCATCAATTTCGTATTACACGATATGGTAATTAATATTTGTGTGAAATAAAAAGTCTAATTTATGAAACAATTGAACAAACAAAAAAAATAAAATCAATTTTAGTGAAGAAAAATTATAGGAGAGAAAAAAACGAAATAGTAAAATGTTTGAAACAATGTTAGTTGCAAAGTGTAGTTATACAATTTCAGATAAGGTAACTAAAACGTATACTTGTGTAACCGCCGTCACGTTATATACCCCGTCACGCCAAGTGGCGTATAGGGAATATGGTGTTAGTGACCATAAATTTTACAGACCTTCAGCACATGATTTTTGGGGTAATGTGGTCGGTATTACGCCCGTGCCGCATTACTTTCCCAGAAAAAAAATCCGGTGCCCATTAAAATCTGGGTGAACCAGGAAGCCGTCGATTTGGATCGAATCCTACCTCTTGTCCTTTGTAGTCCAGTTCACTAACCACTGAGCTATCGCGGCTCCCTTATACTTTTGTGACCGATAATAAAAGAACGGGTACAATTTGTGAGATTACTACAGTAAATGGAAATATCATAAATAAAGAAAAGAGATGCTCAAGTGAAATTTTTTTTTAAAATATCGACATACAAAATTACAAGGAAGATCATTTGAAAGAATTCAAAAGGAGATAACAAGTCCAAAAATAAAGCAGTAATAAAATATGCATTTTGAAGGGGAAAAAATCAAATATTTTATAGTTAAATTGTACTATATGTTAATGAATATTAGGAAGAAGCAATCATAATTTTTTTGGCCATGTAATGAGAAGAGAACAGTTGGAATATATTGTAACAACTGGGAAAATGGAGGAACGAAGAGATAGAGGGAAGCAAAGAGAAAAAATAACAGACAGCTTGAGAGAATGGCTTGGCAGGTCAACAACAGAAATGATAAATAACTGTCGAGATTAAAAGTTGTGGAGAGACATGATCACCCACGCCAGCAGGCCCGGTACTTGATGATAATGATGATATGGTAATGTTGAGTTATTTTACATTTTATTTATAATTTTCCTTCCTACTTGCTTGCGTTCGCCCGATGACTAAAGGTGTACACCTCTTCATCATCCGCCCTTAAAAGGACGTTAAATGACTGTGTCTACGTTCTGTTGTGGTTTGCAGTATAACTGTGATATTTGCGCCTTTCAGCCCAACTCATCCGACTTCAGCACGACACTTTGAGTACCTGATTGTCTTCCTTCTTCGATCACTACTCGCTTGGCCAGACTAGACAAGTTAGTCTGTTACTGGAGGCACCAGGGAGAGATGGAGCAGGGTCTGGATGGTTCTGGTTCACCTATCCTAGCGCAAACCATCAGCTGTGGATCGCTAACAACTTCCGGCTGCTCTGCTGCTGTGAGACGCGCCTTCCGTCTTTTTATTTCTTCTTAATGCCAGGCATATCTATATATATGGCCTTTGGCGTCTTGACAGACGGTTGGTAGCAAGCAATCATGATAAGTCTGTAGTTTGGTAAAGCATTAGTGTCTCATACCGTGTGCTGCTTTACTGAACATCTTTTCTCGTGGCTGAATTTACCAATCCTGGACAGACAGATCCATCCACAGAACGAACGATGTGTACCCGCAGTACCCGGTCTTGTCTCCTTTCTCTTGCGCATTTTGTCTTCTGAATTTGACATCAGCACTGTCTCAAAAGTTGCTGTGCCAAATTTTATGTTTCCTCTCCATGTGCTACGATCCGCAGCCACATTTTCCAGTTCCCAGTTCCTTTCGCTGATAGAAAATTCCCTCAAGGAAGCCCTGCAAACATCCTTATATCTCAGCATTGGACGGCCCATATATATATATATATATATATATATATATATATATATATATATATATATATATATATATATACACACACATATATACATAGCCGGAATTTCCCTAGGCTGTAAAGTCTGCATTTTAGGATCACAAAATCCTAGAGGGGACCTCAAAATTGTAATAATTTAATCTGTGAATGAGACCTTCTGATGGGTGGTAATGCTTTTTTTGTTAACATGGACCTCAAAGTTTTTAATAATTTATTTAATCTGTGAGTGAGACCTTCTGATGGGTGGTAATGCTTTTTTTGTTAACAGGGGACCTCAAAGTTTTATTTAGCTTAGAGATCTTAGGGACCTCAACAAGTACGAATCTAGCCCCGTATGTATGAATTTGTGCACCTATACAAGGCAGGAGAAAAGGTTAAACTGGTTACATGTACGTTGCCTTCGCAAGATTATGAACATCAAATGACAGGACAAAGTAACTAACTCTAATGTCTTACAACGAGCCAAACTCCCATCGATAATGGCAACACTTAGGATTCGTAGACTCAGGTGGCTGGGTCATGTGAGAAGAATGGCAAACAATCGTATTCTGAAACAAATATTGTATGGCGAATTTAAGAACGGAAAGATGTCAAAGGGCAGACCAATGCTGAGATATAAGGATGTTTGCAGGGCTTTCTTGAGGGAGTTCTCTATCAGTGAAAGAAACTGGGAGGATCGGGCTGCACATGGAGAACACAAATTTTAAAAAAAATTGTCATAGCAACTTTCGAGGTAGCGTTGATATCAAATTGAGAAGACAAAATACGCAAGAGAATGGAGACGAGGCAAGGCACCACAAATACATCGTGCTCATTCAGCGGTCGAATCTGCTTATCCAATATTGGCACATCAGCCACGAGAGAACCTGTTCAGAAAAACAGCATCCAGCATAAGACGCTATTGTTTTACCAAACCTCAGACTTATCATGATTGCTTGCTACCACCCGTCTGTCAAGACACTAAAGTATATGGGAGCCGCGATAGCTCAGTGGTTAGTGAACTGGACTACAATGACAAGAGGTAGGGTTCGATCCCAATCGACGGCTTCCGGGTTCATCCAGCCTTACATGGGTACCGGATTTTTTTTCTGGGAAAGTAAAGCTGCACGGCGTAATACCGACCACATTACCCAAAAATCATGTGCTCTAGGTCTGTAAAATGTATGGTCACTAACACGATATTCCTTATACGCCACTTGGCTTGACGGGGGCTCTTTACTTTTTTTTAATATATTATATACATTTAATAAAGGCAAAGGTAAAGTACGAGACTTCACTCTTATGTGCTCGGCCGCCTATCCAGAAGTGTTCGGATACTTCTGGATAGTGTCGCTTCAAGCATCGAAACTCACGATGTGAGGCGGCATTCCTCATCTTCCCAAAGTACTACCCTGGTACCCATTTCTGTCAGCGGCTAGGTCGACAGCGGGTGTTTTTTTCCCCAACCACGAGTGCAATTTACACTGCTTCCAGCGAGTGTCGAGCATGGGTTGTCCGAACGTCAGAAGACCTGTCGGGTGGTTTCCCCATCTAGGCTACCATGGCCCATTTGGTGTACCCCTACAATGAAGGTAATTTATTTTACCTTTTATAAATATATTATTAATCTATGTTTTTAAGGAAAATAGAGGACTTCCGGTCATTGTGGCGGATAGGCGGCAGGAATCGTTAATGGCTGTGTATGAAAAGTGTTCCCTGTTGCAGTTTCTTCATATTCCAAGTCCGGCTTGATGCTAGAGATACTGAGTTAATTGCTCTGTGCACACCGTGAGCTGTGTTTTTCATCCGGACTGTTTTTCGATATCCCGATTGCATCCGATGATATCGTATGGCGAAGGACAGTTCAGCTGCATTCACTTTCGGTGCCGCTTGTCCCTATGCCTTTTGGCGTGTGCTGTAGCTGCTATGATAGGGACTGCAGCTGCCTTTCTTTAGTTGGATCCTTCAGTGAGATGAGATATTAATTCGGATGATTTCCACTGGCACAGGCGTTTGAGAAATTATGCAATTTAATTCGTTTGCAGTGATACCGGGGCCTTACATAACCATGACCTTTAAAATAGTATTTAATCAACTGTTATGTTTCTATAGATGTATTGATTATATATTCAATAGGAAGTGATCATGTAGAATATGAAACAACGTATTTAATAGCGAAAAATCCTCAGAAGAATGTTGAAAAATTGTTGAAAATATGTTGAAGGTTTGTTGAAAATGTGTTTGAAATTTGTTTATCATGAGTTGAAAGGTGTTTAAAGTATGTTTAATATTGCGTTGAAAATCTGTTGCAAAGGAGTCGAAAGTTCGTTAAAATTATGTTGAAAATGTGTTGCAAAGGAGTTGAAAGTTCGTTAAAATTGTGTTGAAAATGTATTGCAAAGGGGTTGAAAGTTCGTTAAAATTGTGTTGAAAATGTATTGCAAAGGGGTTGAAAGTTCGTTAAAATTGTGTTGAAAATGTATTGCAAAGGGGTTGAAAGTTCGTTAAAATTGTGTTGAAAATGTATTGCAAATGGGTTGAAAGTTCGTTAAAATTGTGTTGAAAATGTATTGCAAAGGGGTTGAAAGTTCGTTAAAATTGTGATGAAAATGTATTGCAAAGGGTTTAAAATTCGTTAAAATTGTGTTGCAAAGGGTTGAAAGTTCGTTAAAATTGTGATGAAAATGTATTGCAAAGGGGTTGAAAGTTCGTTAAAATTGTGTTGAAAATGCGTTGTAAAGGGGTTTAAAGTTCGTTAAAATTGTGTTGAAAATGTGTTGTAAAGGAGTTGATCGTTCGTTAAAATTGTGTTGAAAATGTGTTGTAAAGGAGTTGAAAGTTCGTTAAAATTGTGTTGAAAATGTGTTGCAAATGGGTTTAAAGTTCGTTAAATTGTGTTGAAAATGTGTTGCAAAGGAGTTGAAAGTTCATTAAAATTGTGTTGAAAATGTGTTGCAAATGGGTTTAAAGTTCGTTAAAATTGTGTTGAAAATGTGTTGTAAAGGAGTTGAAAGTTCGTTAAAATTGTGTTGAAAATGTGTTGCAAATGGGTTTAAAGTTCGTTAAAATTGTGTTGAAAATGTGTTGTAAAGGAGTTGAAAGTTCGTTAAAATTGTGTTGAAAATGTGTTGCAAATGGGTTTAAAGTTCGTTAAAATTGTGTTGAAAATGTGTTGCAAAGGAGTTGAAAGTTCATTAAAATTGTGTGAAAATGTGTTGCAAAGGGTTTGAAAGTTCTTAAAATTGTGTTGAAAATGTACTGCAAAGGGATTGAAAGTTTCTTAAAATTGTGTTGAAAATGTGTTGCAAAGGGTTTGAAATTTCGTTAAAATTGTGTTGAAAATGAACTGCAAAGGGTTTGAAAGTTCGTTAAAATTGTGTTGCAAAGGGGTTGAAAGTTCTTTAAAATTGTGTTGAAAATGTACTGCAAAGGGGTTGAAAGTTTGTTAAAATTGTGTTGAAAATGTACTGCAAAGGGGTTGAAAGTTCATTAAAATTGTGTTGAAAATGTACTGCAAAGGGATTGAAAGTTTCTTAAAATTGTGTTGAAAATGTGTTGCAAAGTGTTTGAAAGTTCTTTAAAATTGTGTTGAAAATGTGTTGCAAAGGGTTTGAAAGTTCGTTAAAATTATGTTGCAAAGGGGTTGAAAATTCATTAAAATTGTGTTGAAAAGGTACTGCAAAGGGGTTGAAAGTTTGTTAAAATTGTGTTGAAAATGTACTGCAAAGGGGTTGAAAGTTCATTAAAATTGTGTTGAAAATGTACTGCAAAGGGATTGAAAGTTTCTTAAAATTGTGTTGAAATGTACTGCAAAGGGTTGAAAGTTTGTTAAAATTGTGTCGAAAATGTACTGCAAAGGGGTTGAAAGTTTGTTAAAATTGTGTTGAAAATGTGTTGCAAAGGGGTTTAAAGTTCGTTAAAATTGTGTTGAAAATGTGTTGCAAAGGGTTTGAAAGTTCGTTAAAATTGTGTTGCAAAGGGGTTGAAAATTCATTAAAATTGTGTTGAAAAGGTACTGCAAAAGGGGTGAAAGTTTGTTTAAATTGTGTCGAAAATGTACTGCAAAGGGGTTGAAAGCTCATTAAAATTGTGTTGAAAATGTACTGCACAGGGTTGAAAGTTCATTAAAATTGTGTTGAAAATGTACTTCAAAGGGATTGAAAGTTTGTTAAAATTGTGTTGAAAATGTACTGCAAAGGGAATGAAAGTTCGTTAAAATTGTGTTGCAAAGGGGTTGAAAATTCATTAAAATTGTGTTGAAAATGTACTGCAAAGGGGTTTAAAGTTCATTAAAATTGTGTTGAAAATGTACTGCAAAGGGATTGAAAGTTTGTTAAAATTGTGTCGAAAATGTACTGCAAAGGGGTTGAAAGCTCATTAAAATTGTGTTGAAAATGTACTGCACAGGGGTTGAAAGTTCATTAAAATTGTGTTGAAAATGTACTTCAAAGGGATTGAAAGTTTGTTAAAATTGTGTTGAAAATGTACTGCAAAGGGTTGAAAGTTCATTAAAATTGTGTTGAAAATGTACTGCAAAGGGATTGAAAGTTTGTTAAAATTGTGTTGAAAATGTACTGCAAAGGGGTTGAAGTTTGTTAAAATTGTGTCGAAAATGTACTGCAAAGGGGTTGAAAGTTTGTTAAAATTGTGTTGAAAATGTGTTGCAAAGGGGTTTAAAGTTCGTTAAAATTGTGTTGAAAATGTGTTGTAAAGGAGTTGAAAGTTCGTTAAAATTGTGTTGAAAATGTGTTGCAAAGGGGTTGAAAGTTCGTTGAAATTGTGTTGCAAAGGGTTGAAAGTTCATTAAAATTGTGTTGAAAATGTGTTGCAAAGGAGTTGAAAGTTCGTTGAAATTGTGTTGCAAAGGGGTTGAAAGTTCATTAAAATTGTGTTGAAAATGTGTTGTAAAGGGTTTGAAAGTTCGTTTAAAATTGTGTTGAAAATGTACTGCAAAGGGATTGAAAGTTTCTTAAAATTGTGTTGAAAATGTGTTGCAAAGTGTTT
Source organism: Megaustenia siamemsis (assembly GCA_032433765.1). Lineage (NCBI taxonomy): Eukaryota > Metazoa > Mollusca > Gastropoda > Stylommatophora > Ariophantidae > Megaustenia > Megaustenia siamemsis. Next base: position 18,140,886 of record JAVIAB010000104.1, read on the forward strand.
GAAAGTTCTTTAAATTGTGTTGAAAATGTGTTGCAAAGGGTTTGAAAGTTCGTTAAAATTGTGTTGCAAAGGGGTTGAAAATTCATTAAAATTGTGTTGAAAAGATACTGCAAAGGGGTTGAAAGTTTGTTAAAATTGTGTTGAAAATGTACTGCAAAGGGATTGAAAGTTTGTTAAAATGTGTCGTAAATGCACTGCAAAGGGGTTGAAAGTTTGTTAAAATGTGTCGTAAATGTACTGCAAAGGGTTGAAAGTTCGTTAAAATTGTGTTGAAAATGTGTTGTAAAGGGGTTGAAAGTTTGTTAAAATTGTGTTAAAAATGTGTTTTCTCCCAAACTGTAATTTGTTTCCCTGGACAGACTTCTCCTATTAGGTTTCGCTCGTCGGAGCTCGTCCACCCACACTCAGTATGCAGCACGCAATGTGGGCGGCGTCAGTATATGGAGCCCATCAAAGGTGACCCTTGCTGCTGGTACTGTAAGGACTGCCAGACATACGAGTACAGACCTGTAGACACCAGGTGAGAGACACGTACCTGTAGACATCAGGTGAGAGACACGTACCTGTAGACACCAATGTGAGAGGCACGTACATGTTAATACCAGGTGAGAGACATGTACCCGTAGACACCAGGTGAACTACACGTACCTGTAGACACCAGGTGAGAGAAACGTACCTGTAGACATTAGGTGAGAGACACGTACTTGTAGACACCAGGTGAGAGAAACGTACCTGTAGACATTAGGTGAGAGACACGTACTTGTAGACACCAGGTGAGAGAAACGTACCTGTAGACATTAGGTGAAAAATACGTACCTTTAGACACCAGGTGAGAGACACGTACCTTTAGACACCAGGTGAGAGACACGTACCTGTAGACACCAATGTGAGAGAAACGTGCCTGTAGACATCAGGTGAGAGACACGTACCTGTAGACATTAGGTGAGAGGCACGTACCTGTTAATACCAGGTGAGAGACATGTACCCGTAGACACCAGGTGAACTACACGTACCTGTAGACACCAGGTGAGAGATATGTACCTGTAGACACCAGGTGAGAGACACGTACCTGTAGACACCGGGTGAGAGACACGTACCTGTAGATATTATGTAAACTACACGTACCTGTAGACATTAGGTGAACTACACGTACCTTTAGACATTAGGTGAGAGACACGTGCCTGTAGACATTAGGTGAACTACACGTACCTGTAGACACCAGGTGAACTACACGTACCTGTAAACATTATGTGAGAGACCTGTACCTGTATACACCAGGTGACAGACCTGTTGACATCAGGTAAGATATGCTTACACGGAGACACCAGGTGAGAGACATACACCTGTAGACACCAGGTGAGAAATACGTACTGTATTCACCAGGCGAGAAACACACATCTGTAAACACTAGGTGAGAAATCGGTAACTGTATACACCAGGTGAACGACATGTACAGAACACCTGAGCATTTTGTCCAGCGTGACCAATCATCTGTTCGGCAGGCGATTGTTGAGAAATTTGTGAACAGCAAGACGCCAGTGCGGTGTTGTCCCATCTTGCTGAAGAAGGTAATGGCCACCCTCAGCAGCTAGTTCTAGAATCAACCAGTTGGTAAGCATTTTCAGATAAATCAAGGAATGTTGTTGTGCTGACCATGTACATGAGACACCTTAGATTTCGATTTATGAATGTTCCGACAATTTAGGATATATGGATACAAGTGTTTCGTCTCGTCCATTACATACTAATTGTTTCATTACCATCAACGCCATCATTGCCAGATCGCATGTCATTTTCATAACGTTGCATTCACCACAGCCCGCCTGAAGGAATCTCTGTCTCTATCCAGATCTACCACAGAACGTTGCATTCACCACAGCCCGCCTGAAGGAATCTATGTCTCTATCCAGATCTACCACAGAACGTTGCATTCACCACAGCCCGCCTGAAGGAATCTCTGTCTCTATCCAGATCTACCACAGAACGTTGCATTCACCACAGCCCGCCTGAAGGAATCTATGTCTCTATCCAGATCTACCACAGAACGTTGCATTCACCACAGCCCGCCTGAAGGAGTCTATGTCTCTATCCAGATCTCCCACAGAACGTAACATTCACCACAGCCCGTCTGAAAGAATCTCTGCTTCTAGCCAGATCTCCCACAGAACGTTGCATTCACCACAGCCCGCCTGAAGGAATCTATGTCTCTATCCAGATCTACCACAGAACGTTGCATTCACCACAGCCCGCCTGAAGGAATCTATGTCTCTATCCAGATCTCCCACAGAACGTAACATTCACCACAGCCCGCCTGAAAGAATCTCTGTCTCTATCCAGATCTCCCACAGAACGTTGCATTCACCACAGCCCGCCTGAAGGAATCTCTGTTTCTAGCCAGATCTCCCACTTCTTCTGTTGCCACGTTCAATGTCGCTTTGATGTCTTGAAACCACCTTCTTCTTCGTCTGCACCTATCTCGTCTTCCTGAAACCACACTTTCCATTATTTTTTTCATTTCAGCCCGCTGTGTCTTTTGACGTGGCCGTAGTATTTTAATATCCTAGCTATAAATCAGAGGAGAAAGATTAATACAATTTTGTGACGAAAACAGGCTGATAATATGTAACACCTTTTTTGAGCAAGAGAAAAGGAAATTATACACATGGAAAAGCCCTGGAGACAAGAAGAGGAATCAAATAGATTACATAACGATGCAGTTTTAAAACAACTAAAAATAACAAGAGAACTACTAAATACAATTAAGACAAGACAAATGAAATTTTTGGGACACGTTAAAAGACACAACGGCCTACTAAAAGTAATACTGGAAGGGAAAATACAAGGTAAAAGAGGCAGACCAAGATTAACATGGACGAGTAACATCAAAAGATGGACAAGTCAATCTGTGACAACCTGCACCATCAAAGCAAGAAACAGAGTGGAATGGTGATCCATGGTAGCCAACCTTCGTTGTGGAGACGGCACTTGATGATGATGATGAGCTATAAATTAACAACAACAAAAAATAACAATAATAATTAAATGCTAATTGTATGTATCCAATCTACAGATGTGAGGAGTGCCCGTTAGGAACCGTGCCAACATATAACATGACGTCATGCACTGAGATACCTCCAGAGTTCCTACACTACACAGACACTATCGCCTTGGCGGCCATGACATTTGCGTCCATTGGTATCATAGCAACACTGGCCACCGGGGTCGTATTCTTAAAAAACAGGGACACACCAGTCGTGAAGGCTTCTGGGAGGGAGCTCAGTTTTGTCCTTCTGTTTGGCATTTTTCTATGCTACTCAATGACGTTTCTTCTCATTTCTAAACCAAGTAATTACGTTTGTGGATCCCAAACCGTCGGAATAGGATTTTGTTTTTCAGTTTGCTATTCGGCAATACTTACAAAAACTAGTAGGATATCCAGGATATTTAGGGCAGGTAAAAGAACTGTCAAGCGGCCAAAGTTTATCAGCCCTGAATCCCAACTGGTCATTTGCGCAAGTTTAGTTGCTTGCCAGATAATTATAAGTCTGATATGGCTTTTAACGAGTCCGCCAAAAGCTGTTCCCTTCTTTGCAAGGAGGGACGATCATCAACTTGTTTGTGAAGCTGCTATTGGGTTTGCATACATGATCGGCTTCTCTTACCCAATATTTTTAGTGTTAGTGTGTACAGTTTATGCAGTAATGACTAGAAAAATCCCGGAAGCTTTCAATGAATCAAAATACATCGCGTTTACGATGTACACAACTTGTATTATCTGGGCGGCCTTTGTGGTAATATATCTTGGGACCTCCCACAGCATTCAGGTCAGACTTACGACCATGTGTTTCTCTATCAGCCTCAGCGCAACGGTGGCGCTAGTCTGCATGTTTACGCCGAAGTTGTACATCATTATATTCCGACCAGAGCGCAACGTGCGACAGAGCATGCTGACTAAAAATATGCACGTGACTTTAAATAACAGCTCGACTGGAAGTCTGCGGGTCGATTCTGGTACACAGAGTGACGGTAAGTTTACCGTGTGAGTTCTCTCTGGCTCTCTCTATCCCTCTATGTCTATCTCTCTCTCTCTCTCTCTCTATATATATATATATATATATATATATATATATATATATATATATATATCAGTGGCGTATTATCTATGCTACCGCCGGTAGCCTGAACACATTAACGAAATACAAAAGGAAATGATAATTTATTATATTTTTTTTCATAATTATATTACAAATTTTCGAATATTCTATTACACATTTCGTAGGCCATTATGATTTATTTACTTTGATTTGTATTTATTAAAGCAAGGTTTTCTTATGGCCACTATAGCGCTTGTGAATGAAACTGAAACTACTCTAATGATAGTACATGAAACCGCTAATAAGCAGCAGTACAGTTCTCTTCTCTTCGACTTCGAATTAATTACCTTGACCCTCAAAAATTCCAGTCAGAATAATTCTGAGAAGCTACCGCTACAGGAATGTGGTTTCAAGGGTTATTTTTAATTCTAGCCAATCAGAAGCGCCACAAAGTGAAAGTGAAACTGTGTCTGAATACCGGAACTTCCTAACCTATTTAAAACTACGTTATGTACATCAGCATCTGTAGAAAGAACTTTTTCTGCTCTCAAGAGAATCAAATCTTATTGTCGCTAAACTCATACACAAGAATGCTTATCTGGTTTGGCAATAATGTCCATTGAGAAATAATTCCTTCAGAAACTTAGAAACCAACCCAACAGTACTTTCAATGACAAAGTCATCGAGACATTTTCGTCCCAAACAAGACGGATATAATTAACATAAATAATAATAGACATTTTAATTAGTAAGTAATTTAAAATGTAGTGATGTCATTAGCAAATATTACTTCATGTTAGCCTACTGAATATAATGTATGTGTTTATTTATTATGTCCGCGGTAGCCCAGACCTCAAAACCAGTATACGCCACTGATATATATATATATATATATATATATATATATATATATATATATATATATATATCCCTCTCTATCTCTATCTTTTTCTTCAACTCTCTCTTTCTCTCTCTTCCGGTATCTCCTTATCTTTCTCTGTCTATCCCTATCCCTCTCTATTTCTCTATCTTTTTCTTTATCTCACGCTCTATTCTATATCTCTCTGTCTCTCTGTCTCTCTTTATTTCTCTCCCTATCTCTACCTCTCTCTCTTTCGTATCTCTCTCTATCTCCATCAATCTTTCTCTCTATCTCTCTCCTTCTCTTAAGTTTACTTGGCGACTAAAAGAAAATGTAGACCTCATCCCCATATGCACTTAAAAGGACGCTAATTGTGCGTAATTGCGTTGATTTGTTGTTTGCAGTAAAAGTTATATTTGCACTTTTCGGCCCAAAACATCCGACTTCAGCATGGCGTTTTTGAGTAAGGAATTGCCTTCCCTCTCGATTCCTTCTCATTTGACTAGACTAATTTGTATGGAGTAGAATCTGGATAGTCTCGGTTCATCGATCCCTATAACTGCGCTAGATGTATTATTTTATGACATATTGAACGTGCGTTAGATCTCAGTGTGACACTCTCCAGTCGACCCATCTGAAAAAATGGGTACCTGCCTCAGTAAGTTGGGGAAGGTACATATGAGGAAGGAACATAATTAGGATGAGCACTGGCCACATCCCTCATCCCCAGATCATGTTGCCTAGAACGTCGAAGTTTTGATACTTCATTCTCCTATGACATTAAATTTTTAAAATTATTATTACGGAACATCCTTTACAGCGAGATTTCTTAATTCCCTAGACCACGACACCTTCGTAAAAATTTCGATCTCAGAATACAAATTCTTGGAATTCAACAGTTTGCCACATGCAAACACCCCTACCACCTTCCCTCCTTCCATTCCTTCTTCCTTTCAGCTACCTGTGGAACATCATCATCATCAAGTACGGAGCTTACTTAAGCTGTCTGTTATTTTTTTCTCCTTGCTTCCCTCTATCTCTTCGTCCCTCAATTTTCCAGTTGTTACAATATATTCCAGTTGTTCTCTTCTCATTACATGGCCAAAAAAATGATGATTGTTTCTTCCTAATATTGGAAATTAGCTCTCTTTTTGCTTTGACCTCTCTCATGACATCTTCATTACTCTGCCTAGCTGTCCATGGTATTCTCAACAATCTTCTGTAAAACCACATTTCTATAGACTCCAGTGATTTTCTTGTCTGTTGTCCTATTGTCCATGATTCGCATCCATATGTTAATACTGGCTCTATGTAACATTTAAGAACTCTTTTTCTTGTTTCTATTGTCAAAAATGGATTGCATAGTATCTTCCTCATTTTTTTAAAGCTGCTTTTGTCTGAGCCATTCTGCATCTCACCTCTTTTGTACATCTTCCGTCTGAGGTTAACAAAGTTCTCAAATATTTAAATTCATTTACCTGTTTTAATATTTTTCCACTTGTCTTTATTTTGCACTGAGGTGATGTCTTTTTTGTTGTTGTTACCATTACCTCTGTCTTTTTGCTCTTAAGGCTGAGTCCTTTATTTTTGCTATAATGTCCAACATTTCTTGTAACTCATTTTCACTCTTAGCGATTAAGACTGTATCATCAGCATACCTTAGATTATTTATATTTTGACCTCCAATTGCTATTCCAGGCATGCCCTTTATGGATCTTAAAATAATCTCACTATAAATATTAAACAAATCTGGTGACAGCACACAACTTTGCCTAACACCCTGTTCTATTTGTTGAAACATTCCCAATTGGTTTCCAGTTCTTATGGCCGCTGTTTGTTGCCAGTACATGTTCTTTATTATTCTTAGATCTTTGCTGTCTACGTTTATGCTTTCTAAAATTTTGATTATTTCTTGTGGAGCATAGGTCTTCAGCAAAAAATTTCCAAGCCGTTGTGTTCCTGGCCATTCTTTTAAGATCTTTCCATGTCTTCCCCATCTTCTTTATTTCTGCTTCCACCTGTCTTCTCCATGAATATTTTGGTTTTCATCTTTGTCTCTTCCCCTGGAGATTCCAGAAAAAGGACATGTCGGTCGCGTAATAACTAGACTTCCGCAGTATGTGTCCTATCCAACGCTATCGTCTTCGCTGTATCTCTTCATCGACTGGTTTTTGACTGGTACATTTCCATAATTCTATGTTAGTGATTTTGTCCTGCCATTTCCATCCCTTTATTTTGCGCAAGCATCCATTAATGAAGATCTGTATCTTCATGAATGTCATTTTTGTTGTTCTCCATGTTTCACAGCCATATAATAGGACTAACTTAACATTGGAATTGAAAATGTTTATTTTTGTACTTCTTTCTTTGAATTTCCATAGTTTTCCTAGTGCAACGAAGGTGCCTCATGCTTTTTGTATCCTTATTTTTGTAACATTCTATGTTCCTTCTTCGTTGTCTATATTACTGCCCAGATATATGTAAGATTGTACGTCTAGTAGAGGTATTTCTCCTATTGTTATTTTATTGAGTTATTTGCGGGTCATCATCATTGCACTCTGAACATGTCCATAGGTGCTCAGATCCCCTCCTCAGCAATTCCCTCAGTGTCCAGCGACTGACGACTCCAGTTCTATGTTGGTTGATAAGTCTTCTTACACGGCCACTAAGTTTCTCATTTCTGGCTGTGCCCAACTCAACTCCCATTTCCATCGTCCGAAGAAGTGACGTGGATCTGTGTTTGTCGAAGTCATATGCTCTTCCCACATCTCGGAGGGCATTGATGTCCGCCCGATCCATTGGTTGCCCGTCCTCAACGACAGTGCAGCTAGCCAACCTGTCCGCCCTTTAATTTCCCCGTACTCCCGCATGTCCAGGGATATAGACAAAGGTGACCTTACGTATTTTGTTATTGCCAACTGTATTAATTCTCATAATGTTTGTCTTGTCTCTATTTATTTTCAGTCCCAGCTGTTGTAATCTCTCATCAAGTATGCTCATTTTATCCTGCATCTGTTGATGATTTTGTGATAGGAGAGTTATGTCATCAGCAAAGTCTAAGCCATTAAGTTGCTTGGTCAGTGACCACTGGATTCCATTTCTGTTGTTTTGAGTTATTTAAATAATCGAATCTATGACCATAAGAAAGAGAAATGGAGATAGAAGGCATCCCTGCCTTACTTATGTTCTTATTTCAGATGATTCTGTAAGCTGCCCTTCATGCACAACACTACATTTCGTTCCTTCATACATTGCTTTTATCAGGTTAATTAACTTTATGGGAATTCCGTAATGACTCAGCAACTTCCTTAGCACTCCTTTGTCTAAACTTTCAAATATTCTTTCCTATAACTTAATAATTATTACTTCCGGTGACTCCTAAGTGTTAGATTTATTTCCGTAGATTTTTTTTTTCGAACACCACGTGCGCTTCGTACAAATTACAAAGGTGTCGTAAACATGCGGCTGTTTTATATATATATATATATATATATATATATATATATATATATATATATATATATATATATATATATATATAACAAGCAAAAAATATGGACTAGAAATGAATATCAAAAAGACTAAAACTATTATCATAAACAAAGAAAATTCTCAAGACCTAGTACAATTAAATATCACAGTTGAGGGAATACATCTGGAGACAGTCCAGAGCTACAACTACCTGGTACATACTATAACCAATGATGGAAAATGTAAAACTGAAATAAACAAAAGAATAGGTATGGCAAAAAGTAATTTTAATGCCATGAAAAGTATACTAACAACAAAACAAATATCAGCAGGGCTGAAACTAAGAATGGCAAAATGTCACGTCTTCTCAATATTCCTGTATGGTGCAGAAACATGGACATTAGACAAGAAAACAGAACAGAAAATTGAAGCCTTTGAAATGTGGATTTATAGAAGAATAGGTAGAATTGGATAGAAACAAAAGATAACAAACGATGAAGTTTTAAAACAACTGAAAATAAAAAGAGAACTACTGAATACAATTAAGACAAGACAAATGAAATTTTTGGAGCATGTTAAAAGACACAACAGCCTAGTAAAAGTAATATTGGAAGGAAAAATACAAGGTAAAAGAGGCAGAGGCAGACCAAGACTAACATGGACGAGTAACATCAAAAGATGGACAAGTCAATCTATGTCAGCCTGCACCATCAAAGCAAGAAACAGAGTAGAATGACGATCCATGGTAGCCAACCTTCGTTGCGGAGAAGGCACACGACGATGACGATGATACATATATATATATATATATATATATATATATATATATATATATATATATATAAATTTGGTCAGTTTAAAAAAAAATTATATTTTTTCCCTTATGACGGGGAAATCTCCTTGGCTGTCGGTAAGACATCAAACAATAATTTGTAACAAGGGATATGTAGCGTACGACTCTAAGAAAAAGCCGAATATGCAGCCCGGAATGACGGCCGACGAATCAATAGACAACGTAACACCTTCGGTAGCCAAGGCGCCATGCTGTAGAATTGCAGTCCATAAATCGAACCTAAGCCAGGAATTGATTACCGCATCCGACTCCCGTGTCTCATCTTGGGTAAGCACACAATTGTGTGGCAAACGTTGAAATAAAATCTTACCTTCCGATCTCAATTATAAAATAGTGTTCGTAATTTGTTTGTTCATGTCAAAACATGCCTTGTTGGTGGGTGCCGTAATCTATGTTAAAATGTATATTTTTTTCCTCAATGAAAAATATAAATAAAGTAACGTGATTTCCTGCTGTATATTCTCCCCAGAATATCAAATGATGAGGAGCTGTCAAAGCACGTGTTCGTTCAACAGCAGCTACAGCATCTCAATCAACCCGAGACATACATTCAGCAGCACAAACAACATCGGCACACAAACAACAGACAGCACGAACGACTCCACAATAGACACTGATGACGTAGAATTGTGATATTGTCTGATTGGTGCGATCTCTGACCTATGACCTTTAACACTAGTGTTTACAAATAAAGTGGAGGAGTTCTTGTAAACGGTTTTCAAGTTTTCATAGATGACACCGCTAAAGAAGAAAATTAAGTAACACGTGAAGCCATGAAAATCATCATTAAAATATTTAAAAAAAAAAAAACAACATAATAAATAAAAGATAATGGCTGCGATCTGCAACTAGTAAAATCAATGCCGACCATTCCAGGTTGGGGCCCCACTAGGTTAGGAAAGCCCGTTAGACAGAGCCAAATTTAGGTCTAGGCTAAATTAAGTACAGTACAGCTTCGTCTTCTACCTTTCAGCTCCCTGTGGAGCATAGGTCTTAAATAAACACTTTCAGCTCACTGTGGAGCATAGGCCTTTAACAAACACTTTCAACTCAATGTGGAGCATAGGTCTTTAACAAACACTTTCAGCTTCCTGTGGAGCATAGGTCTTCAACAAACACTTTCAGCTCCTGTGGAGCATAGGTCTTTAATGAACACTTTCAGCTTCCTGTGGAGCTTAGGTCTTTAATAAACACTTTCAGCTCACTGTGGAGCATAGGTCTTTAATAAACACTTTCAGCTCACTGTGGAGCATAGGTCTTCAACAAACACTTTCAGCTCCTGTGGAGCATAGGTCTTTAATGAACACTTTCAGCTTCCTGTGGAGCTTAGGTCTTTAATAAACACTTTCAGCTCACTGTGGAGCATAGGTCTTTAATAAACACTTTCAGCTCACTGTGGAGCATAGGTCTTTAACAAACACTTTCAGCTCCCTGTGGAGCATAGGTCTTTAATAAACACTTTCAGCTCCCTGTGGAGCATAGGTCTTTAGTAAACACTTTCAGCTCACTGTGGGGCATAGGTCTTCACCAAACACTTTCAGCTCCATGTGGAGCATAGGTCTTCAACAAACACTTTCAGCTCTCTGTGGGGCATAGATCTTCAACAAACACTTTCCAAGCCATTCTGTTTCTTGCCATTTTTTTAAGTTCATTCCATGTCTTCCCCATCTTCTTCATATCTGCTTCCACCTGTCTTTTCCAAGAATATTTTGGTCTTCCTCTTTGTCTTTTTCCTTGGGTATTCCAGAAAAGGACATGTTGTTTAATACTCTCAGTTGGCTTCCACAGTGTGTGTCCTATCCAGCACCAGCATCTTCACTGTATCTCTTTATCCACTGGTATTTAAGTGGTACTTTTCCATAATTCGATTTAGTAATTTTGCCCTCCCATTTCCATCCTTTTATTCTGTGTAAGCATCCATTAATGAAAGTCTGTATCTTCATGATTGTCATTTTTGTTGTTCTCCATGTTTCACAGTCATATAATAGGACTGACTAAACATTGGACTTGAACATTTTTATTTTTGTATTTTACCTATTCTTTTTTCAATATGTTTCCCAGTGCAATGAAGGCTCCTCTTGCTTTTGATATGCTTATGTTGGCATCATTTTCTGTTCATCCCTCTTTGTCTATATTACTATCCAGATATATGTAAGATTGTACACTACAGCTTAGAGCTTCACAATACGAGGGGGCCTCAAATGTGTTTATATTGTAATCTATGACAGAGGCCATTGTCATCTACTTTAGCCACATTTGAGTCTCACCAAGTTGCCAAGAGCTCTTCAACGTGGGAGGAGTGAAAATAGAACCTCATGTTTTTTAAAATATCTTTTTAACTGCTATATAATAGAACTCGACATTGGATCTTACCAACCAGAAATTATGGAAAGGAAAAGCCATGAAAGAAACCGTGGATTCAAAGATAAAATTCCCTATCCTATCCATTGAATCCAGGAATTTCCCATAACTATTCCACCTCATGTTACACCACCCAAAACACGGTGCCGCCACTAGGTAAAATCTGTTGACAAGGTCGGTCGACGTCCATGTTTGCCCTGTTCTGCCACATGGTCGATGATTTCAAATGATTGCCTTCAAAATGGGAGTGCACGGTCTCTTTCTCACTGCACAGGAAAGTAGAAACAAATAAAGCAAGAGAAATTGGTTTAAACGACCTTTCAAATCTCTGGAAAAACACGGCGACATGTAGAACCATTGAGCATTATCAGTTATACCGTTTGCAAGATTGATCTTAGTGCCAGCCATATTCAACTGCATAGACGACAATTTTAATTGACATCGCTGACAAGTACACATAATGACCACTTTGCTACTCCATGTCATTATCTATCTATCTATCTATCTATTGACCTTTCGAGCCGTAGTCAGCCCGTAGGAAATAGACCCAGATACTTTTCTCTTTTTCTATAATTTCCTTTCTAACAGTCCCAATCCTTGCAAAAAAAAACACATTTATCAAATCTTGCCATTTGTCTCTGTTCTGTACAAGCAGCTCTATCTCATTGAGGGAGCCGATTCCTGCTACCTTTGCCTCTCTGATCAATGTTCTTCTCAGTGTCTCTCTGTGTCAGCCTTTTTTCCTCTTAACTGTTGTTTCCCACATGAGGGCTTGCTTTGCTATTCGGTTATTATCTCTTCTCATTACATGTCCAACATATGACCATCGTCTTTTCTTTATTACTGAAGATATTAGTGGTTGATTGGCGATTTCTCTAATTTTCTCATTTGTTTTTAATTCGTTCCACGCTATACCAAATATTTTCCTTAGGCATTTATTTTCAAATGCGTTCAACTTTGCTTCTATGTCTCTTGTTGTTTTCCAGCTCGTGCATACATACGTAAAGGTTGATAGTACATTTGATTTGAATAGTCTAAGTTTTGTGTTTGTGCTGATGTGTTTTCATTTCCCCATCTTCTCAAGGATTTTGAAGGACATTGCTGCTTTAGCTATACTGATTCTAATTTCTTTATTTGTATGCCCTTCCCTTAATCGCTAAGAGTGAAAATGAGTTACAAGAAATGTTGGACATTATAGTGAAAGAAAGCAAAAATAAAGGACTTAGCCTTAATAGCAAAAAAGACAGAGGTAATGGTAACAACAAAGAAAAAGACATCACCTCAGTGCAAAATAAAGACAAGTGGAACAATATTAAAACAGGTAAATGAATTTAAATATTTGGGAACTTTGTTAACTTCAGACGGAAGATGTACAAAAGAGGTGAGATGCAGAATGGCTCAGGCGAAAGCAGCTTTCAAAAAAATGAGGAAGATACTATGCAATCCATTTTTGACAATAGAAACAAGAAAAAGAGTTTTAAATGTTACGTAGAGCCAGTCTTAACATATGGATGCGAATCATGGACAATAGACAACAGACAAGAAAATCACTGGAGTCATAGAAATGTGGTTTTACAGAAGAATGTTGAGAGTACCATGGACAGCTAAGAAGAGTAACGAAGATGTTCTGAGAGAGGTCAAAGCAAAAAGAGAGCTAATTTCCAATATTAGGAAGAAACAATCATCATTTTTTGGCCATGTAATGAGAAGAGAACAAATGGAATATATTGTACCAACTGGAAAAAAAATTGAGGGACGAAGAAATAGAGGGAAGCAAAGAGAAAAAATAACACACAGCTTAAGAGAATGGCTTGGCAAAAGGTCAACAACAGAAATGATAAATAGCTGCCGAGATCGAAAGTTGGGGAGAGACATGATCACCTACGCCAGCAGGCCCGGTACTTGATGATGATGATGCCCTTCCCGGTCCATGTGACTTCCAAAATAGATAAAGTGATCGATCTCTTCCACTGGTTTGTTTTCCGTGTTTATTATTTCATCTGTTGGAATTAAGCTTTTCATGACTTTAGTCTTTTCATAATTGATCTCAAGCCCAATTTTGCTCGCTATTGATGATAGTACACTATTTCATTATACTAAATAAAATAAAATAGTTATGGAAGACCCCGGTTTCACTGCAAATGAATTAAAATCCATAATTGCTCCACCGCCCGTGCCAGTAGAATCATCCAAATTAATATCTCATCTTCCAAACAAAGAAAGGTAGCTACAGTCCCCATCATAGCAGTCTCAGCACACGCCAAAAAGACATAAGGCAAAACCGCACAGAAAGTGAACACAGCCATCTGTTCTTATCACACGATATCATCATTCATCGTAAGCAATCGGAATATCGAAACACGATCAAAATGGATGAAACGCACAGCTCACGGTGTGCACAGAGCACCTAACTCAGTAGCTCCTACAACAAGTCAAAATAAAATGAATCACACAAAGACGATCATAGCAACTGACACACAGTATTAGTTAGTGCACTCTATAAATACACTGCCAGCGTGGACATAATTTGTCCACAATGATGTACCAACCTGCCTTCTGTGATGGGATTTGAACCCAAACCCTTCTTGCCCAGAGACCAGTGTCAAACCTCTAGACCACCCAGTGCCCCATTAACAGGACATCTGTAAAGAGTATGTTTTCTGCTCATGTTTATGAACTTTAACACTCATAATGTAACATTAAACAGCCATACTTTTACTATCGCTTAACAGTGTCATAAATTCATGAATTTATATCATTATCATCAAGTGCCATGCCTGTTGGCATTGGTGAATATGTCTCTCCACAACTTTCGATCTCGACAACTCGACAGTTATTTATCATTTCTGTTGTTGACCTTCTGCCAAGCCATTCTCTTAAGCTGTCTGGTATTTTATTTTTCTGCTTCCTTCTATCGCTTTGTCCTTCAACTTTCCTAGTTGTCACAATATATTCCAGTTGTTCTCTTCTCATTACATGGCCAAAAAATGATGATTGTTTCTTCCTAATATTGGAAATTAGCTCTCTTTTGCTTTGGCCTCTTACAGAACGTTTTTATTACTCTTTTTAGCTGCCCATGGTATTCTCAACATTCTTCTGTAAAACCACATTTCTACAGCCTCCAGTGATTTTCTTATCTGTCCATGATTCACATCCATATGTTAAGACTGGCTCTACATAACATTTAAGAACTCTTTTTCTTGTTTCTGTTGTCAAAAATGGATTACACAGTATCTTCCTAATTTTTTTGGAAAGCTGCTTTTTCCTGAGCTATTCTGCATCTTACTTCTGTTGTACATCTAACAACTGAGGTTAACATTGTTCCCAGATATTTAAATTCATTTACCTGTTTTAATATTGTTCCACTTGTTTTATTGGCATTGTGGTGATGTCTTTTTCTTTGATGAATTTATATAATACTCAGTCATTTTTTAAATAAATATACATTGAGATTATTTCTCAATTTTAAAATTAGTTATTTAAGTTGTGCTCATTTTCCAGCACCTTCTACATTTGTTAAAGGTTAACCTTTTCATTCTTCTTCTATCCTTCCTCCATTGCTGTTGGCATCGAGGGGAGATACAATCTGCGATTCCTTGCTCTTCTGGTGTTATCCTCCTAGTGATTCTAGTATTTCCTTTATCCATCTCTTTCTCGGTCTTCCTCTTAATCTGGCATTTTCGTAGCGTTTGTTTATAGCTCTTTGAGTCATTGTTAGTTCTTTTTTGTCTTGTTATGTGACCAAACCAATTTATCTGTTGTTTCTTTCTGTATTGTTCTAGAGTCCAGCGTCCAATTCTGGCACAGATAGCACAGAGTTGAGCACAGGTTTATTTATTCATCAATTTTCATCCAGTGCCGAAAAAGACACATAGGGCGGAACTAATAGTTCCCCATGATTGATGATCTGCTGCTAGTTTGTGTAGTTCTTGGTTGTTACTCAGTCCCATGGTTGAGCCTTCCCTGGTTATTGTTCTCAGTAGCGGATCCCTTGGTCTGGCTTGTTTTCTTTTACCAGATGGTTGCCACATGCCTGATGAGGATGTCAAAAACTTGTACACCAGACCAAAAAAAGTCTTACAAATTGAGAAAAACTTCAACGTGTAAATCGTAACATGTAAACCTTAAAGTGTAAACTGTAACGTGTAAACCTTAACGGTAACATGTCTATCTTCTTCCTCTCGACAAAGCACAGTCAGTGCAGTCTTTGATTGCATCCTCTAGGTTTTATCTCTTTACTGTTACAGAACCTCATTTCTGAACCTAAAGTTGTAACCTACCCAAAAATAAATACAACAATCAGAGTCATCGCCATCATCATCACTGAGTGATGTCTCTGCATCGAAGGTCGGCTACCATTCTGTCTATTGCTTTGATAGTGCAGGTTGCCATAGACTTGATCATCTTTTGATGTTACTCGTTCATGTTAATCCTGGTCTGCCCCTTCCTCTTTTACCTTGTACTTTCCCTTCCAAGATTAATTTTAGCTGCTGTGTCTTTTAACATGCCCAAAAATCTCATTCAGCTTTTTTGACTTGTAATCAGAGATTACCCGACTTGTACAATCGTAACTGTCATGAGGTCACCACAGATATGTGATTAGCCGGGAAAGGGAACAGTGGGTGTCAAAGGTTTGAGAACCATTCCAGGGTCTTTTCTTCTTCTTCTACCTTTTTTAGCTCCCTGTAGAGCATAGGTCTTCAACAAACACTTTCAGCTCCCTGTGGAGCATAGGTCTTTAACAAACACTTTCAGCTCACTGTGGAGCATAGGTCTTCAACAAACACTTTCAGCTCCCTGTAAAGCATATGTCTTCAACAAACACTTTCCAAGTCGTTCTGTTTATTGCCATTCTTTTAAGATCATTCCATGTCTTCCCCATAATCTTCATCTCTGCTTTTATCTGTCTTCTCCAAGAATTCCTTGGTCTTCCCCTTTGTCTTTTCCCCTGGGGATTCCAAAAAAAGAGCATGTTGTGTAATACTCTCAGTTGGCTTCCACAGTGTGTGTCCTATCCAGCACCATCGTCTTCGCTGTATCTCTTTATTCACTGGTATTTGACTGGTACATTTCCATAATTCTATGTTAGTGATTTTGTCCTGCCATTTCCATCCTTTTATTCTGCGTAAGCATCCATTAATGAAAGTCTGTGTCTTCACGAGTGTCAATTTTGTTGTTCTCCATGTTTCACAGCCATATAATAGGACTGACTTAACATTTGAGTTGAAAATTTTTATTTTTGTATCTAACCTAATTTCTTTTGATTTCCATATGTTTCCCAATGCAATGAAAGCTCCTCTTGCTTTTGATATCCTTATTTTGTAATCATTTTCTGTTCCTCCCTCTTTATCTATATTACTGCCCAGATATATGTAAGATTGTACGTCTAGTAGAGGTATTTCTCCTAAGATTAGCAGGGAAAGTAGACTGTGGGTGTCAAATGTTTGGGAACCATTCTAGAGTTTTATGGGTAATCTTATTTTCTGTTTTCAGAATAACTGCAGACCCTACTTTATCCTAGTATAAAAAATGTGTGTGTGTGTGTGTGTGACTGTAACCATCATTCCTTGTGAGTCTAAAACATAAACTTATATTAAATGTTGTCAAATGCATCAAAAATAAAAGATAAACCAATGCTTCTCTTACTTTGTGTTCATATTAATCTGGGGAACAGACAAATAATTGCAGTGTTGCTGTAAAGCTGATACAGGAGCAAGTACTAGGGTGTAAAGCACAACTATAATAGAGACATTACCACAAACACCTATGATCGAGACATTACTATAAACACATTGATATAAAAATATTTATTAATTTTTTTCAGCATTAATATCTTTTGATCTCAACAAATTATTTGTTCACAACGGCTAGGAAAATATCCAATGTGCATAATAAAACACTCCAGCCAAGACAGGAATGTTATGGACATAGACAGTGCTGATTATTGAAATGAATATAAGTTGTTGTTGTTGTATAGTTTAAACAGAGTTCTTAAATGTTATGTAGAGCCAGTCTTAACATATGGGTGTGAATCATGGACAATAGGACAACAGACAAAAAAATCATTGGAGTCTGTAGAAATGTGGTTTTACAGAAGAATATTGAGAATACCATGGACAGCTAGCAAAAAAAAAAAAAAGTAAAGTACCCCCAGTCACGCCATGTGGCGTATAGGGAATATGGTGTTAGTGACCATACGTTTTACAGACCTTTGGCACATGATTTTTGGGGTAATGTGGTCGGTATTACGCCCGTGCCGCTTCACTTTCCCTGAAAAAAAATCAGGTACCCATTAAAGGCTGGGTGAACCCGGAAGCCGTCGGTTGGGATCAAACCCTACCTCATGACCTTTGTAGTCCAGTTCACTAACCACTGAGCTATCGTGGCTCAGACAGCTAAGAAGAGTAATGAAAATGTTCTGAAAGTGGTCAAAGCAAAAAGATAGCTAATTTCCAATATTAGGAAGAAACAATCATCATTTGTTTGGCCAGGTAATGAGAAGAGAACAACTGGAATATATTGTAACAACTGGGAAAATTGAGGAACGAAGAGATAAGAGGGAAGCAAAGTGAAAAAATAACAGACAGCTTAAGAGAATGGCTTGGCAGAAGGTCAACAACAGAAATGATAAATAACTGTCGAGATCAAAAGTTGTTGAGAGACATTATCACCTACGCCAGCAGGCCCGGTACTTGTAAAACCTTACAGCTCCTGAAAAAGCAAAGGGAAGCAAGTACACTCTGACAACAGACCCGGTTCTGTGCATTCTTCTGTAGCTCAACCCACGTCCATCCTGCAGCCTTTGTTTCTATCTCGACAGTTCTTCTCCAGGTCTGCTTGGCCTTCCACCTGTCCTGGTTCCTCATGGATTCCAGTTCATTGTCTGTCTTGCTATATTGCTTGATGGTTTTCACAATGTCTGGCTAATCCACCTCCCCCATTTCCTTTCATTGATCTCCATTCCTATTGGCATACGAGCAGTTCTTTGGAATGAAAGATTTAACCAGCACAAGTTATTGGTAGGGAGCCGCGATAGCTCAGTGATTAGTGAACTGGACTACAAAGGACAAGGGATAGGGTTCGATCCCAACCGACGGCATCCGGTTCACCAGCCTTAAATGGGTACCGGATTTTTTTCAGGGAAAGTAAAGCAGCACGGGCGAAATACCGACCACATTACCCCAAAAATCATGTGCTGAAGGTCTGTAAAATATGGGGTCACTAACACCATATTTCTCCATACGCCACTTGGCGTGACGGGCTACTTTACTTTTCTTTTTTTCTTACAAGTTATTGGTAAAGTGATATCTAATTTTAATAAATAAATAAAAAATTAACTTAAAAAAATATACCTATCATGTGGGGGCCTCTGAAGCCTAGTTGGGGAAAAACACTCCAACGGGCTACTGACGTTCGGACAACCAGTGTTCGATTCCTGCTGGAAACAGTGTTGTGCGCGTGGTTGGAACAAAAAATACCTTGGTGGTTGACCCAGCCGCTGGAACAAAATGGGTATCAGGGTAGTACTCTGGGAAGGTGAGGAATGCCGCCTCACATTGTGAGTTTCAATGTTTGAAGCGACACTATCCAGAAGTCTCAGAACACTTCTGGATAGGCGGCCAAGCACATATGGGTGGAAACCTGCGTGCTAAGATGCCAATTAAAGCCTTGTACCTTACCTATATATATATATTTTTTTTTTATAACGGAGAAACAGCAAATCACTAAAAAGAAAAACATTTTGCACTAAAATGACCACAATAACAAATTATTGAAAATGAAGTAACACTAAATCAGAAAAACAGCAGCCAAACTGTTAAAATGAAAAACAATTTGCATTATAAGTATGCAACAGCTAAAATTCTGGGCTCACACTTGTAAAAGACAAAATGTCAGACAGGTAGAAATCCTGCAATCTTACAGGCAAGCATACAGGCAAGCAATTGCTAATTTGACATGTTCTGTCCAGGATTGAAAACTGCAGCACCCCACAACACTACAATTACTTTTTAAATAGGAAAAGTAAACAATAATTTTGTAATATCTGAGTTTTTTTTTTCTGTTTATTATCATGTGCCATGCCGGTTGGTGTAGGCGATCATGTCCTTCCACAATCTTCTATCTACAGTGCATCGTATCAGTTCTGTTGTTGACCGTTTTCCATGCCATGACACCAAGCTATCCAGTATTTTCTCTCTTTGTCGTCCACGATCTTTTTCCTCTTATTTTGCCAGTTGTAACCAAGTATTCCAACTTTCCTCTTCTCATGATGTGCCCGAAAAATGTTGATTGTTTCTTTCTGATGTTTTTAAGGTGCTCCCTTTTTTATGTTGGCCTCTTTGAGAATTTCCTCATTGGTGTTTCTAGCTGTCCAGGGAACTTTCAACATTCTTCTGAGAAATCCCATCTCTGTGGCCTCTAATCGTCTTTTCATTTGTGTGTCTACTGTCCATGATTCGCTTCAAAAATTTCAGAATTGGGAATTTCTGTTTATAAAGATACATTTTAAATTATTGATTGCTTGTTATTAAGATCATCATCACTGCACACTATTTTTACAAATCATCACCATTCTGGTGGGCTCTGAACCTGAGTCCGTCCTGTCCTGTGGCTGACATCGTACCTCTAAACAACCCCATCCCCCCATTTTCTAAAACTAAATTCCCATCATCCATGGTTCAACTTCTACTGTCATCGCTACCACTCTTTGGAGAATGTGATCAACTTTACAACAAGTCTGATGCATCTCAACTAACATTTGTCATTATATACAAAAATATCATAAAAATATCTAGCCAAAATCTAAAACTGCTTGCTAATTTTTTAATGTTTTCTTCACATGATCTGTACTCTCTCATAAATATCATTAAATTATCTACTTCAATATACGCTAACAACTCTTTAAATGGTTTGTATTATCTCATAAATATCATTAAATTATCTACTTCAATATACGCTAACAACTCTTTAATGGTCTGTGCTCTCTCATAAATATCATTAAATTATCTACTTCAATACACGCTAACAAGTCTTCAAATTATCTGTACTCTCTCAAAAATATCTTTAAATTATCTACTTCAATATACGCTAACAAGTCTTCAAATTGTCTGTATTCTCATAAATATCATTAAATCAATCTACTTCAATTGCTAACATCTCTTCAAATGGTCTGTGCTCTCTCACAAATATCATTAAATCAATCTACTTCATTTCGCTAACATCATTTATAATTCTTCAAAAATCATGTGTCCTCTCTCACAAATATCATTAAATCAATCTACTTCATTTCGCTAACATCATTTATAATTCTTCAAAAATCATGTGTCCTCTATCATAAATATTAAATCTACCTTCTTGAACCTCCCAACATCTATATAACTCTTCAAAAGCTCTGTGCTCTCTCTCAGAGCAATATACATCAACACTCAAGCAAATACCATGCCATTTTGTTTGTTTATTGTTGTAAGGATCATGATCACTGCACACTGAACACACCCATAGGTGCTCCGATATCCCCCTTCGAGAATCTCGAGAAAATCTGAGGACAATCCTGGCCCATGTGCACGAACTCCGTAGCACGGCCTGGGATCCACTGTGTGGGTAGGTCTTTGCTGACAATTTTGCCCGAGCAGCGGCCATCTTTATGGCCTACTCTTTTCAATTGTAACTGATAAGGGATATTTAACGTGCGGGAGTTCACACAGGACCTCCTGTTTATTGCCGTTATCCGAGAGGGCTAAACATTGAATCTCACTAGCCAAGAGATCAGAAGTGGGTAACATCATAAAGAAACCATGGATTATGTTTTCCTGCTGTCTGTTTCAGAGATTTGATTGCACCATTTATTTTATCTTCTAAGGTAACCGGGGTAGGGCATGTTTTCCTGCTGTCTGTTTCAGAGTTTTGATTGCACCATTTATTTATCTTCTAAGGTAACCGGGGTAGGGCATGTTTTCCTGCTGTCTGTTTCAGAGTTTTGATTGCACCATTTATTTTATCTTCTAAGGTAACCGGGGTAGGGCATGTTTTCCTCCTCAAGTCTGTGTACTGGGAATTAAGTTATTTGTGGGTCATCATCATTTCACTCCAAACATGTCCATAAGTGCTCAGATCCCCTCCTCAGCAAGTCCGGCAGTGTCCAGCGACTGACGACTCCAGTTCTGTGTTGGTTGATAAGTCTTCTTACATGCCCACTAAGTTTCTCGTTTCTGGCTGAGTCCATCTTAACTCCCATATCTTTCATCCAAAGGAGTGATATGGACTCATGGTTGTCGAAGTCCTGTGTCCTTCCCATATCTCGGAGGGCATTAATGACGTCCGCCCGATCCATTGTTTGACAGTTTTCAACAACTAGCCAACCTGTTCGCTGTACTCTAGCCAACTATTTCCCCGTATTCCCACATATTCAGGGACGTAGACAAAAGTGACCCTTGTATTTTTGACTTCTGCAATGATTCTACCTGTTGCCTGCGTACAGAGCCAGCATCACTTTTCTTATCATGCTTGTCGAATCACTTAGTTTGCAGGCGTGGGTGTAGTCTTGTGACTCTAATCAGATGAATGCCCTGGTCATTGCCATCACCTCCATCGTCATGTTACTCGTGGTCATGTCTTGTAGGATGTGGAAACAAATAATAATAAATGAATATTATTATAGAGGACAACTTCCGAGGCGATAATTCAAATGTTATTTTCAAAGTTTATTTCTCTTTTTTTTCTGAATGCTGTAGTACATACCTCTTCCTCCTATGATTCCATGTAGGATGTGCTTTGTTATCATATCTTCTAGGGTGCAGTATAAGAGGTCCTTCTTCTCCTTCAGTGAACACTTCTCACCATCAAATACCATGCCTGCTGGCGTAGGTGATCATGTCTCTCCACAACTTTTGATCTCAACAGTTATTTATCATTTCTGTTGTTGATCTTCTGCCAAGCCATTCTCTTAAGCTGTCTGGTATCATTTCTTCTTACTTTCCTCTATCTCTTCATCCCTCAATTTTCCCAGTTTCACAATATATTCCAGCTGTTACCTTCTCATTACATGGCCAAAAAATTATGACTGTTTCTTCCTAATTTTGGAAATTAGCTCTCATTTTGCTTTGGCCTCTTTCAGAACATTTTCATTACTCTTCTTAGCTGTCTAAGGTACTCTCAACATTCTTCTGTAAAACCGCAATGACATGTACACTTTTAGTCATCACTATTAATGAGTTAGAAGAAAGCATTAATCAGCTCAAGGTTGGTGACATTTACATACATCTTGTCCCAGTGTGGTACTGGTGATGGAAATGCCTTCTAAATGTTGATATTTGGTCAAGAGCTCTTGCCTCATACTCTCTGTGCCTTGACTCCATAACACAGAGAAAGTTGACTCCCATTAGCACTGGATGAACCCTATCAAGTCAGGGGACATGGGTTTGAATCTTTGCTTTCATCATGTTTTAACACTTCCACAGTCTCGGAAAAGGATTGGGGGGGGGGGGTGGTGTGAGATCTAATCTCTAGCTCTCCCAGTTAACTTTTAAAAAGAGGAGGTCTCGTGTTCACTCTGCCCATGTTAAAGAACTTTTATCCAAAAATGGCAGCTGCCTGGGCAAAATTTATATTTTTAAAAATCTACCCAAATACGTAAAAACTATTAATAATTTTTTTTTAAATGAGAGTATGAATAACCGAATAGCAAAGCAAGCCCTCATGTGGGAAACAACAGGTATGAGTAAAGTCAAAGAATATCTGCCTGTATGGTGGGGAACACTTGTGTACATGGCTGCTGGTGTGAAAGTTAAGAACAGGGATATGCAAACAAAATCACTTCCTCTGGATTTTGCTAGTGATTTAAAGCTGGCGTATGCAGACAAACAAACAACTACAACATTTTTTTTCATTTTTGGTCGATTTTGCTCTAATATAAACCTGAAAGATTGTCTGAAATTAAATGGATCGTGACATGCCAGAATAGGAAAGGGGGTTAGAGGTAGGCCAAATTATTGGGTTTTTTTTTTTCTCTCTTGGTAAGATCTTCTTTGGGTCTGGTGTACAAGTCTGCCTTTATAGAAGAAGAAAGACATGCAGTAGTCTTTGGAATCTAATTCTGACAACATACATATGCAGCTGTCCACATAGGTGTAAAAAAAAATTATTAAAGGCTGTGGAAGTAGTTTCAAATAATGTATGTGTTTTTTGGGGGGACTGGTTGGTCTCGAGGCAAGACTCCGGCTCCCAGACAGAGAGGTTGTGGGTTCGAATCTCGGTTACACCGGTTGGGATTTTTATTTATGATTTCTCTCTGCGGCAACCACCCCTGGTCTCAGCAGAGAGGCCCGGTGTGAAATGTCAATTACTCATCGACGGAAAAAACATGAATACCTCCGAAAATGGAGTTATCTACCTGTGCGGCGAGGGACCCCTGTGCACACGGCTGCCCGGGAAAAATGGATTAACACGCAAAATTCAGTTCCTAGTATCTAGGGACTTCATCAGAGGTAAAAGCTGGCGAACGAAAAAAAAAAATGTATGTTGAAGTACACTGCTAGCATTTACCATTGGGAGAAGAAAAAGCTATGGGAGAACACACAGACAGAAACCACGGGCAAGGTGGGCTCAACAGTCCTAGTTGACATCCATCCAACGAGAAGGAAAACCCCTATGTCAAACCAAGAAACAACCTGCCAAAGACGGAGTGTGCCAGCCACAGCACAGGTGGGGAAAGGGGGGGAGAAGAGAAATGGGGTACTCACACATATACATGTCCTGATCATGTGACCAGCTCATCATGTGTCATGTTGTTCCTTACTTCTCCATCATGAGATAGGACAAAGAGTCAATTATCCGTGTTCACAAGACTTGAACAATGAAGAAGAAGAGGAAGTACACTAGAAAATACATGGTAATCTAGGTTGAGGCATACAATGGTGTTCTATGGTAGCCAATCTTCAATGTGGAGACAGCACAAGTTGAAGGAGATGTTTACTGGACTGAAGATGGAGGCCTCTGTAATCTAGTTGGGAAAACAACTTGGCCGGGCTACCGACGTTCGGACAATCCGTGTTTAATTCCTGCTGAAAGTAGTGTGAACTGTACTCATGGTTGGGAAAAAAATACCCCCTCCAGTCAACCCAGCCGCTGGCAGAAATTGGTGCCAGGGTAGTACTCTGGGAAGGTGAGGAATGCCGCCTTGCATTTTGAGTTTTAATGCTTGAAGCAACATTATCCAGAAGTCACTTCTGGATAGCAGGCCAAGCATATATGGATGGAAACTCACATGCTAAGATGCAGATTCAAGTCTCATACTTTACTTTGACTGGACTGCAAGATGTGTGCTGCAACACAACTCACTAAGCTAAAAAAGATTCATGTTTTCTTTTATGCCTCTGCAGATGATCACTCCGGTTATATCCAGCATCACATACATCACATTTATACATCCTCTCCCCCGTATGTATTCTCTGGTGCATCTTCATATTATAACTCTCAGAAAATTCAGCACCACAAACATAACACTTGTACGGCTTCTCTCCCGTATGTGTTCTATTATGTCTACGCAAACTACCACTTCCTGTGAACCCTATACCACAAACTTCACACTTGTATGGCCTTTCTCCCGTGTGATTTCTTTTGTGAATCTTTAAAGGACTGGGATGACTACAACTAAAATCACATAAATCACATTTGTACGGTTTCACTCCAGTATGTATCCTCCTGTGTGCTATTAAATTACTATTTAACGAAAATGCTGCATCACATACATCACATCTATATGGCTTTTCTCCCGTGTGTGTTCTTTTATGAGATTTGAGCAATGTGCCATTGGCAAATGCATAATCACATACATCACATCTATACAGCTTTTCTCCTGAATGTGCTCTACTGTGAGATTTGAGACCACTACTTGAAATAAATACTGCTCCACAAACATCACATTTGTGAGGTTTTTCTCCTGTATGTGTTCGTTTATGAGCAGCCAAAGTACTACTTTCTGTAAATCTGAAATCACAAACATTACATTTGTATGGCTTTTCCCCAGTGTGAAATCTTTTATGAACTTTTAGAGAACTTGACTGTGAAAAACCAAACCCACAAATATCACATTTGTATGGCTTTTCCCCCGAGTGAATTCTTTTATGAGCTTTAAGATTGCTGCGCTCTGTAAATCTGACTTCACAAACATCACATTCGAAAGGCTTCACAATAGAATGTGTCTTTTTATGCCTCTGCAAATGTCCGCTTGTTGAAAACGCTGAAGAACAACTATCACATATGTACGGCTTCTCTCCAGTATGAATTCGTTTGTGAACTTTCAGACCACAACTTTCAATAAAACCAGCACCACAAACATCACATTTGTATGGCAGTACGCCCAAATGATGTTTCATATGTCTGTTTAAGCGTTTCTTTGAAGCAAACACAGTAGAACATACATCACACTTGTACAGTTTTTCTTCATTTTGAAATTTGAATTTCTTTCTCAGAGTTGGCATTTTATGAGTTCCTCTAGTTTTTAAACATTCCTCATCATTTCTTGAGCTGATACCGCTATCATGACCAGAACCATACTTCTTTTTTATTTCTTTACTTCCTTCACTTCTCTTGTCTTCAGGTACCGCATCTGAAAATTCATTTATTTTGACATTTTAAAACTGCTGTTTCCCAATTTCACATAAAGAAAAATACAATTAATAATGATGAAATTACTTATCTTAATCAGAAAGAAAAAAAATGAAGGAAGGAAGGATGGAAGGAAGGATGGAAGGAAGGAAGGAAGGAAGGAAGGAAGGAAGGAAGGAAGGAAGGAAGGAAGGAAGGAAGGAAGGAAGGAAGGAAGGAAGGAAGGAAGGAAGAAAAAGAGGGGGAGAGGAGAAAGGAAAGAAAGAAAGAAAGAAAGAAGGAAAGAAAGAAAGAAAGAAAGAAAGAAAGAAAGAAAGAAAGAAAGAAAGAAGAAAGAAAGAAAGAAAGAAAGAAAAAGAAAGAAAGAAAGAAAGAAAGATTGAAAGAAAAACCATGACAGACCGGTTATAATTTGGAATGTGGTGCTAGTGACCACATATCTTTTACCATCAGCACATTAAAAGAAAAAAAAAATTTTTTTCAAAAGAAGTGGCGAACATTATTTGGACAGACAAAGCTCCGGGTTCACTCAGCCTCTAAAAATGGGTACCAGAGATGCTTGTTGTTTGTGTTTGCCAGCTCCATATCTTTAGAAAAGTCCCGGGGGGGCTGAATTATGTGTAAATATCCATTTTTTCCCCCATTTTTTTACACAAACTGTACTTCAATTAAGAATGTAAAATGAATAACATAAAAATAAGTACAACAAAAATAGAAGTTATATCAATAGGAAAACAAAAGAAAACACTAAACAGAGTTATAGAACATCAAGTTATAAAACAAGTAACAAATTAAATATCTGGGAACAATATTCTCTGAAGATGGTAAACTTGACAAAGAAATAGATATATGATGCAAGAAGGCAAACCAAATATTCGGACAGCTATCTCCTACACTTTAAAACAAAGCAATATTTATTACCACCATGAAACATCTTATACAGAGTATATTCATTCCAACATTGTGCCACCAATGCCAAACATGGCCACTTAAGTCTAAGCACAAAATAAAGCTTGTCCCCACAGATATGCGATGTCTAAGAATGGTGGTTGGAGTAACCAGAAAAGACAGAATCAGAAATGATATTAAAAGAGAAAGAGTAGGTATTGAGCCAATCCTAAGCCACATACAGAAACAAAAAATAAAATGGTTTGTCTCCCTAGAAAGAAAACCATACAAGGCATATATTAAAAGAGGAGAAGGGGAAAGAGCAAGGGGCAGACTCAGAGTAAGTTGGAAAGATAGCATCAAAGAAATGCTACAACATCATCAATTGGCAATGAGTGAAGCCACTAAAAGGGCGAGAACCTTAACTTATTATCTCCCTCAACATCCAAACAGGTAAAAAAAAAAAAAGTAAAGTACCCCCGTCACGCCAAGTGGTATAGGGGAATATGGTGTTAGTGAACCTATATTTTACAGACCTTCAGCACATGAGTTTGGGGTAATGTGGTCGGTATTACTCCCGTGCCGCTATACTTTCCCAGAAAAAAATCTGGTACCCATTTAGGGCTGGGTGAACCCGGAAGCCGTCAGTTGGGATCGAACCCTACCCCTTATCCTTTGTAGCCCAGTTCACTAACCACTGAGCTATTGCGGCTCCCTATCCAAACAGGTACAAGAGGAAATTATCATCTCATTGCATTGAAGGATCCAAACAAAGAAAGGCAGCTGCAGTCCCCAACATAGTAGCTACAGTACACAGACAAAGGACATAAGGCATAGCTGCACTGAAAGTGAAAGCAACTGAATTGTCCTTCTTCTTATGATATCATCATTCATCATGAGCAATCGGAATATTGAAACATGATCCAGATAAAAAAAACACAGCTCATGCTGTGCACAAAGCACTAAACTCAATAGCTCCAGCAGCAAGTCAGATTTGGAATATGAGTAACTGCAACAAGGAACCCTTTTCAGACACAGCCTCAACGGTTCCCACCGTCTATTCGCCATATTGACCAGAAGCCCCCACACATCTAGTGCTATCACCATAGCGTGTTCCGATCAATTTTTTTTTTTTAATCAATGGATACACCAAATCTGGATATTACATAGCTGAATGGTACAAGGTCAAACAGTAAGAGCCTACAAAATTATGTTTAAGTAATCAAGTTATATATATATATGGCCCTTTTCGTCTTGTCAGGCGGTCTAGTGGAGGCTTTTGTGTACTTTTTTTTAGGATTTGTTTTTGTCGAACAGCTTCTCTCTTGGCTAATTCTACCAATGTTTGACAAACACACACGGCCACAGAATGAACAAGTCAGGCCCACTGATCCACAGAGTTTTCCATCCTTTTTCATGAGTCTTTTCTCTTCTAAGTTTTGCCTTAACACAGTCTCAAATTATGTTATATCATTCCCTATACATGCTCCCTATGATGTGCAATCACTTGCCAGATGTTCTCAGTCATTTTCACAGATGGAGAAGTCATTCAGAGATGATTTACAGATATCTCTATATCGTAGTTTAGGTCTGCCGATTTGTCTTTTTCCAAGTGTCAATATTTATAGCAATTTAAAAAACTTCACCTTTAACCTGGTCAGCATCTTTAGTTTTCATTTCCACTACGTGTGTCTGAAAATAAAATATAATTATGTCTGATGTAACTGCAAGCAATCAGAAATATTTCCTTCAATTATTAGCATAATGTAAATTGTATCAAATAGAAAGCCTGATGGAGGGTGGAATTCTGTGTGAGTAGGAGAAAATAAACATTACAGTTTTTATTTAACCTCTCCCATGACAGGAGAAAATAAACATTATAGTTTTTATTTAATCTCTCCCATGACAGGAGAAAATAAACATTATAGTTTTTATTTAACCTCTCCCATGACAGGAGAAAATAAACATTACAGTTTTTATTTAACCTCTCCCATGACAGGAGAAAATAAACATTACAGTTTTATTCAACCTCTCCCTTGACAGGAGAAAATAAACATTACAGTTTTTATTTAACCTCTCCCATGACAGGAGAAAATAAACGTTACAGTTTTTATTTAACCTCTCCCGCGATATATGATGAGAAGAGATAATAACCGAAAAGCAAAGCAAGCCCTCAAGTTGGCTCAAAAAGTCAATAGGACAGGTCAGGTCAGGACAAGTTAGGTCAGGTCAGTCAGGCAGGGAGACAAAAATGTAGATCACAGTAGAAGGTTTTTATCTCTTTCAGGAACAGAACCCACACAACCTGCAGCAAAGCCAACTGTGTCAGCACCTAGAGCTAAAATTGGTCACACAACCTGCAGCAAAGCCAACTGTGTCAGCACCAAGAGCTAAAATTGGACACACAACCTGCAGCAAAGCCAACTGTGTCAGCAACAAGAGCTAAAATTGGACACACAACCTGCAGCAAAGCCAACTGTGTCAGCACCAAGAGCTAAAATTTGACACACAACCTGCAGCAAAGCCAACTGTGTCAGCAACAAGAGCTAAAATTGGACACACAACCTGCAGCAAAGCCAAATGTGTCAGCACCAAGAGCTAAAATTGGTCACACAACCTGCAGCAAAGCCAACTGTGTCAGCACCTAGAGCTAAAATTGGTCAGCAACTCATAGCTGATTGTTGGCATCAGGAACAGTGAAATAGAACTATTCTGATACTACTACACCACTTCACGCTGTCCCTAGTAAAAGACAAACTAGTCCGGCCAAGCAAGCAGGGGTTGGAGAGAGAAAGCAACCCGATACTTTAAAAAATGCCATTACGAAGACGGACATGTTGGCTTGAAAGACACAAATACTGCAACTTGTAAATGACAACACATGCTCAATTAACTCCCTTTTAAGGATGGACAAAGCATGGAGCCAGTAGTTGGGTGTAACGTACACTCCTACAAGGTGTGGTGACAGCCAGTAGTGGGGTGTAAAATACACTCCTACAAGGTGTGGTGACAGCCAGTAGTGGGTGTAACATACACTCCTACAAGGTATGGTGACAGCCAGTATTGGGGTGTAACATACACTCCTACAAGGTGTGGTGACAGCCAGTAGTTGGGTGTAACGTACACTCCTACAAGGTATGGTGACAGCCAGTAGTTGGGTGTAACGAACACTCCTACAAGGTGTGGTGACAGCTTTACCAAAAATGAACACAACAAAATACTGATGTTTCAGCCTACATGAGGCCTTCTTCAGAATACGAGAACAACAACAAACAAAGCAAAACAGATAACTATTCCTATATCTATGAAGATAGAGACAGGCAGGTCAAGGAAAAGTAGGTAGAGGACCAAGACATGAAATGATGAACCGAAAGAGGGATATGCTACATGATGAAGGATAGGTAAAAGGTGGAAATAGAGTATACGAATGTATAGAAAATAATTATATATAAAAAATTTGATTTAGCTGGGGTAGGAATGAATCCGTCCGCTCAAAGTGAGAGAAAGCTGGTCGAATGTCAGCAGGAGGACCAACTGGGTGGACAGTCACGAGGTAAGATTAGGGGACAGATGAGGTAAGCACAAGTATAGACCCAGGGTCTATGAGAGTGTGAGGGTAAACAGACTAAGCAGACATCCCCCAAATACAGTAGCAGTGAGTGGGTGCAAGAAAGGACAGGTACTGATAAGGGACACTGTGGGGTGTGGAAGTGAGCCAGCCAACTATCATTCAGACATCGATGATAAGTGAGATGTGAAAGCAAGCGAGCCCAGCCAACTATCACTTAGACATCGACGATAAGTGAGATGTGAAAGCAAGCGAGCCAGCCAACTATCACTCAGACATTGACGATAAGTGAGATGTGAAAGCAAGCGAGCCCAGCCAACTATCACTCAGACACCGATGATAAGTGAGATGTGAAAGCAAGCGAGCCAGCCAACTATCACTCAGACATCGACGATAAGTGAGATGTGAAAGCAAGCGAGCCCAGCCAACTATCACTCAGACACCGATGATAAGTGAGATGTGAAAGCAAGCGAGCCAGCCAACTATCACTCAGACATCGACGATAAGTGAGATGTGAAAGCAAGCGAACCAGCCAACTATCACTCAGACATCGACGATAAGTGAGATGTGAAAGCAAGCGAGCCCAGCCAACTATCACTCAGACACCAATGATAAGTGAGATGTGAAAGCAAGCGAGCCAGCCAACTATCATCTCAGACATCGACGATAAGTGAGATGTGAAAGCAAGCGAGCCCAGCCAACTATCACTCAGACATCGACGATAAGTGAGATGTGAAAGCAAGCGAGCCCAGCCAACATTCACTCAGACACCGATGATAAGTGAGATGTGAAAGCAAGCGAGCCAGCCAACTATCACTCAGACATCGACGATAAGTGAGATGTGAAAGCAAGCAAACCAGCCAACTATCACTCAGACACCGATGATAAGTGAGATGTGAAAGCAAGCGAGCCCAGCCAACTATCACTCAGACACCGACGATCAAGTGAGATGTGAAAGCAAGCGAGCCAGCCAACTATCACACAGACACCGACGATAAATGAGATTGAAAGAGGATAACATGAGATGTAGTACAGACCCGGAGAATAGCCAAGGGGTATCACGTCTGGCAGTAGAGGGCCATGGACCAGCACAGCTGTTTATTCTTGATACTTTAGTTGATATGCTCATTTATGTTTTTCCAGAAAGATCAAACACACAAGCTTCGTCTGTTATACAATCAAGGTGATTAGAGGAAGCTACATTATAAAATGTAAACATTTTTATATTTAAAAATGTAATACTGCATCCCCCCATAATCCTCATATTTACCAATCTATTTGTTACGAAGGGGATACAAGCAAAGAAATTAGAATCAGAATAGCTAAAGCAGCAATGTCTTTCAGAAGCCTTGAAAAGTTGTGGAAATAAAAAATCAGCACAAACACAAAACTTGGGCTATTTAAATCACATGTACTATCAACCCGTATGTATGCGTGTGAAAGCTGGAAAACAACAAGAGATATAGAAACAAAGTTGAACGCATTCGAAAATAAAAGTCTAAGGAAAATACTTGGTATAGCGTGGAACGAATTCAAAACAAATGAGGAAATTAGAGAAATCGCCAATCAACCACTAATATCTTCAGTAGTAAAGAAAATACATTGGATGTGATGA
Source organism: Megaustenia siamemsis (assembly GCA_032433765.1). Classification (NCBI taxonomy): domain Eukaryota; kingdom Metazoa; phylum Mollusca; class Gastropoda; order Stylommatophora; family Ariophantidae; genus Megaustenia; species Megaustenia siamemsis. The sequence continues at coordinate 18,173,202 of JAVIAB010000104.1, forward strand.
AAAGAGATAATAACCGAATAGCAAACCAAGCCCTCATATGGGAAACAACAGGTAAGAGGAAAAGAGGAAGACCCAGAGAGACACTGAGAAAATCATTGATGAGAGAGGCAAGAGCAGCAGGATTTGGCTCCCTCAATGAGATAGAGCTGCTTGCACAGAACAGAGACAAATGGCGAGATTTGATAAAATATCTTTAAAAGAATTGAAAACTGCTAGAACAAAAATTCAGTTAAGAGAAGGAGTATTTTGGTCTACGCCCTATGGGCCGGCTATGGCTCAAAAGGTCAATAGATAGATAGATAGATAGATAGATTTGTTACGAGCATTAACTACTAACATATAATTCAAACATAAATATTGAATTTAACTAACAAATTTATAATTTTTTTTTTTTGCACTTTGCCAGCTTTTTACCTCTGACGAAGTCCCTAGAGACTAGGAACTGAATTTTGCGTGTTAATCCATTTTTCCCTGGCAGCCGTGTGCACAGGGGTCCCTCGCAGCACAGGCAGATAACTTTGTCTTCGGAGGTGCTCATATATTTTCCATCCATGAGTAATTGACGTTTCAAGCCGGGTCTTGCTGCTGAGACCAGAAGTGGTCGCCGCAGAGAGAAATCGTAAATAAAAATCCCAACTGATGCAGCTAGGATTTGAACCCACAACCTCTCTGCTTTGAGCTCGGCATCTTGCCTTGAGACCAACCAGTTCCCCCCCCCCCCCAATTTGTGTGTGGTGTCACAAATTTAAACCACTCCCATCAAATATAAATGTTAAGAATGAGTGAAGACAGAAGTGATGGTAACAACAAAGAAGAAGACATCACCGCGGTGCACAATAAAGACAAGTGGAACAATATTAAAACAGGTAAATGAATTTAAATATTTGGGAACAATGTTGACCTCGAATGGTAGATGTACAACAGAGGTGAGATGCTGAATAGCTCCGGCAAAAGCAGCTTTTAAAAAAATTAGGAAAATACTGTGCAGTCCATTTTTGACCAAAAAAAAAAAAAAGCCCTTAAATGTTATGTAGAGCCAGTCTTAACATATGAATATGAATCATGGACAATAGGACAACAGACAAGAAAATCGCTGGAGGCTGTTGAAATGTGGTTTTACACAAGAATGTTGAGAATACCATGGACTGCCAAGAAGAGCAACAAATACGTTCTGAAAGAGGCCAAAGCAAAAAGAGAGCTAATTTCCAATATTAGGAAGAAACAATTATTATTTTTTAGCCATATAATAAGAAGGGAACAGCCGGAATATATTGTGACAACTGGGAAAGTTGAGAGACAAACAAATAGAGAGAAGCAAGGAGAAAAGATACCAGACAGCTAAAGAGAATGGCTTAGCAGGAGGTCAACATCAGAAATGATAAATAACTGTCAAGATCGAAAGTTGTGGAGAGACATGATCACCTACGCCAGCAGGCATGGTACTTGATGATGATGATAATGGCGGGAGACACCGGAGCACATGCCTGCCAGTGTAAAAAAATAGGAGAAAGTGATATTCATGCAAAATTCAGTCCTTGGCGCTTCACTAGAGATGTAAATCTGGTGAACGCAAACAAACAATACTTCTAAATTGCTTGGGGAAAAAATATGGAGATGAAAAAAATCTGGCACAGACCCTGACTATATTACGGAAGCTTACAGAAGTTATATAAGACAGGGAGAAAAAAAGTGTGCATGATTTTACTCAGCTGTAATATTAATAAAAGGGAGCTTCGGTGGTTGAGTGGTTAGTGCATTTGTTTCCTGATCATAAGATAAGGCCCTGGTTCAATTCTAAAATAATTTTGGACCAACAAGGCTCTAGTGTTCACCCAGCCTCTAAAAATGGGTACCAGAAATGTTGTTTGGAAGTAAAAGTGGCCTGATTTGAAACCGACCACATCACCTAAAAAATGGGCTATCTATGGTCATGAAAAGAAAGAAATATGATCATCAACACCATATTCCCCATATGCTGGGCAAGGTGTTGAAAGAACCATCTTTATTTTACTCTAACTTTACTATTCACAGAGTGTTAGTTTTTCATCAAGAAATATACCTCATTGTATAGTACCTTGTCAAACATGTTAACTTCAGCTTGTTTTTCGCTTCTGCGGACGTTCAATTCAGCTTCTGCTCCGGACCTTCAAAAAGATTAAATTGACATTATTCGAGCAGTTTTAAAGAGCCATGATTTATTCACATTAGTATCACATATTGTTGATGTGAATCATGGACAATAGGACAACAGACAAGAAAATCACTGGAGTCTGTAGAAATGTGGTTTTACAGAAGAATGTTGAAAATACCATGGTCAGTTAAGAAGAGTAATGAAAATGTTCTTAAAGAGGTCAAAGAAAAGAGAGAGCTCATTTCCAATGTTAGGAAGAAACAATCATCATTTTTTGGCCATGTAATGAGAAGGGAACAACTGGAATATATTGTAACAATTGGGAAAATTGAGGGATGAAGAGATAGAGGGAAGCAAAGAGAGAAAATACCAGACAGCTTAAGAGAATGGCTTGGCAGAAGGTCAACAACAGAAATGATAAATAACTGTCGAGATCGGAAGTTGTGGAGAGACATGACCATCTATGCCAGCAGACATGGTACTTGATGATGATGATGATCACATATTGCTGCCTGTCGATATAGCGGATAGGCTGCAGAAACCATCGAGGCTCTGTCTGAAAAGTGTTTCTTGTTGCAGTTTCATCATATTCCAAGTGCGGTTTGCTGCCGGAGCTACTGAGATTAGTGTTCTGTGCACACCATGAGCTGTGTTTTTCATCCAGATCATGTTTTTATATTCCTATTGCTTATGAAGAATGAAGATATATGACGCAAAACAGTTCGACTGCGCTCACTTTCGGTGCGGCTTGGCATTATGCCTTTTGGCATGTGCTGTGGCTGCTATGATGAGGATGCAGCTGCCTTTCTTTGTTTGGATCCTTCAATGAAATGAGATGTTAATTCGAATGATTTCATGGACACAGAAGGCGGTTGAGCAATTATGAATTTTAATTCATTTGGAGTGATACTGGGGCCTTTGACTAACTACAATTCATCATCATCATCAAGTGCCGTCTCCGCAACGAAGGTTGGCTACCATGTATCACCATTCTACTCTGTTTCTTGCTTTGATGGTGCAGGTTGTCATAGATTGACTTGTCCATCTTTTGATGTTACTCGTCCATGTTATTCTTGGTCTGCCTCTGCCTCATTTACCTTGTATTTTCCCTTCCAATATTACTTTTAGTAGGCTGTTGTGTCTTCTAACGTGCCCAAAAATTTCATCTGTCTTGTCTCAATTGTATTTAGTAATTTTCTTTTTATTTTCAGTTGTTTTAAAACTTCATCATTTGTTTTCTTTCCTTTCCATCCAATTCTACCTATTCTTCTATAAATCCACATTTCAAAGGCTTCAATTTTCTGTTCTGTTTTCTTGTCTAATGACCATGTTTCTGCACCATACAGGAATATTGAGAAGATGTAACATTTTGCTATTCTTAGTTTCAGCCCTGCTGTTATTTGTTTGATGTTAGTATATTTTTCATGGCATCGAAATTACTTTTTGCCATACCTATTCTTCTACTACAATTACCATCACATAAATTTATTTTAATTTTTTTTAAAAACGAGCAAAATGGTGAATTTTATTATTGTAGTTTACTCTCTTGCGTCCACATGATGACTGCTAATGGATTGCTTCTTTTTGTTGTCCGCCCTTTAAAGGAAGTTAAGTAGGTCTTGATGCATTGTGTTACTGTTTGCAGAAATATCTGTGATGTTTCAATCCATCAACCCAACATGTTCATCTTCAACTCAACTTTGAAAATTGAGTTGCCTTCCCCTTTGATCTCTATTTCTGAAGCCAGACTAGACTGGTTAGTTTTGTTTACTTTCAAAACTCGTGTAATATGCATTATTATATTTGTAAAGATCAATACAATGTTAGATGCGATGCTTGAGAAAAGTAACAAACAACACAAGAAGATATAGAATACCAATCAAATGAAACCATAAGAAAAATAGTAGGAACAAAACCCTGCCAAGAATATATAGAACAACAACAACTTAAATGGTTTGGCCACCTGGTCAGAATGAACCCTTACCAATCACCATCAAGGGCGTTCTTCTCGAGAATGCATGGAAAAAGACCAAGAGGAAGACCTAGAAGAAGATGGATAGATGCAGTGACAGAGACATGTAACAAAGGAAAATCACTAATTCAGACAGTTCGAGCAGCTCAAGAACGACAAATAATATAAACCACGACACCTTTTCGGTAACAGTGAGGAAGAGAAAAGAATAATGTTTAAAATCATAAGTAAATCTTAAGAAGCATGCATTGCTTGCACAGGTACCTCATTTCCCAACTTGAACGTGAGAATGTTGAAGACCAGATACCCTTGTTGTAGCCACGCTTCAAGATGTCATGTGACAATATTTAAGTGAAATATATTGGATCGGTTAAGAATTACGGGACTTACCAAATCATGTTTTTTGGGGGCTTGAGGTACAATCATCACCATCATGCAGCATAAAAATAAACGAGACAAATCTGAAACAAGTGCAACGTTTCAAATACTTGGGCACAATAATTACATCAGATGGGAGATGCACCACAGAAATAAAAAGGAGAATAGCTCAGGCCAAAATAGCATTTCAGAAAATGAAAAATATCTTACGCAACAAACCTATGTCAATAAAAATAAGAGAGTTCATCTGTGCTATATAGAACCAATTCTGACCTATGGAAGCGAATCATGGACAGTAGACAAACAAATGAAAAGACGATTAGAGGCCACAGAGATGGGATTTCTCAGAAGAATGTTGAAAGTTCCCTGAACAGATAAAAAGACCAATGAGGAAGTTCTCAAAGAGGGCAACACAAAAAGGGAGCTCTTAAAAAACGCCAGAAAGAAGCAATCAACATTTTTCGGGCACATCATAAGAAGAGGAAAGTTGGAATACTTGGTTACAACTGGCAAAATAAAAGGAAAGATAGAGATCGCGGACGACAGAGAGAGAAAATACTGGATAGCTTGGTGTCATGGCATGGAAAACAGTCAACAACAGAACTGATACGATGCATGTAGATAGAAGATTGTGGAGGGACATGATCACCTGCGCCAACCGGTATGACACATGATGATGATAATGATGGGTAAGGAAATGATGACAGTTTTCGGTTTATAAAGATTGTTGTGGGGCAGTTGTTTGTAGTACAGCGGGTGGGGCAGTTGTTTTAGTACAGCGGGTGGGGCAGTTGTTTGTAGTACAGCGGGTGGGACGTGCAATTGGGAGTATAATATTTATTTATTTTAAATGGCACAACAAATAAGATAAACACAAAAGTTCCTAAATCAGCTTTACAGCTCATTCAGAATGAATAACAAAAAAAAAAATTACTTAACACAATTCGAAAAACACAAATGAAATTTTGGTGGTATTTGAATAGACGAGGCAGACCAAGACTAAAGTGGCCTGATAACATCAAATAGATGGACAGGTGTGGCCATTGAGTCATTGTTTATTAGAAGGGGGGGGGGGGTCGGCGGACTCGCCGAGGCATTTTTTAATTACAATTATTTTTATAGAGAAATTTTCCCCACCAACGTTTCTAAATACGCCTCTGTGTACTGCAAGTGGCAAAGTGGAGGCGATCAATAAGGCGGTTTAGTTTCTTTGTCTTTAAGTATCATCCAAGAAATGGTTACAACTATTAAAACAAATGGTTAGCGGGGTAGAGATGTGCCCTACCAAAGGAGGAGTAAGACGTCTCCTTTCTTCCGCTAGTCTTCGGGACACCCCTGGGCAAGGTGGAGCTCCCGTTTAGCCCCCCCCCCCCCCCACCCATCAGGGTTATGTGAAGCCATTAGAGCAGGTGGTGGATGGTGTTGTGGGAGCAGCCGACAAGTAGTGCCGATTATGGTCCCCATACCGCGATGGCAGGCAGAGGATCTCATGTATAGAGACAATGGTTGCGATCTCCAACTAGTACAGTCACTGCCAAGAAGGAAAAGAATGGCAAACTACCTTCTTAAATTGCCTGGAATAATCATGACAAATTACAAAGAAGAGGAAAGTTGGAATACTTGGTTACAGCTGGCAAAATAAAAGGAAAGAGAGATCGCGGGCGACAAAGAGAGAAAATACTAGATAGCTTGGTGTCATGGCATGGAAAACAGTCAACAACAGAACTGATACGATGCACTGTAGATAGAAGATTGTGGTGGGACATGATCGCCTACGCAAACGGTATGGCACATCATGATGATAAAACAAATGGCTAGCGGAGTAGAGTTATTCCCCCTACCAAAGTAGGTGTAATACATCACCTTTCCTAGTCTGTGGGACAACCATGGACAAGCTGGAGCTCTCGTTTAGCCCCCCTATCAGGGTTACTTGAAGCCATTAGAGCAGGTTGGTGATGGTGTTGTGGGTGCAGCCGACAAGTAGTGCCGGTTATGGTCCCCACTCCGTGATGGAAGGCAGAGGATCTCATGTATAGAGACAATGGTTGCGATCTCCAACTAGTACAGTCACTGCCAAGAAGGAAAGGAATGGCAAACTACCTTCTTATAAGGCCGAGTAAAATTATCCAAATACAACTTAATATCTACAGCCAATATAGAGCCAAATTTTGACCTACGGAAGCGAATCTTGGACAGTAAACAAACATATGAATGAAAGATGATTAGAGGTCACAAAGATGGAGTTTCTCAGAAGAATGTTGAAAGTTCCCTGAACAGCTAAAAAGACCATTGAGGAAATTGTCAGAGACCAACACAAAAAGGGAGCTCCTAAGAAACATCAGAAAGAAACAATCAACATTTTTCGGGCACATAATGATAAGAGGAAAGTTGGAATATTTGGTTACAACTGGCAACACACAGGGAAAGAGAGATCGCGGACGACAAAGACAGAAAATATTGATAACTTTGTATCATCATCGAGTGCCATCTCCGCAACGAAGGTTGGTTACCATGGAGTGTCATTATGTTCTGTCTCTTGCTTTGATGGTGCAGGTTGCCATAGGCTGACTTGTCCATCTTTTGATGTTATTCGTACTTCAAGATAGCTATATTTTTTTACTCTTTCTAAGTTCGTTTCATCATTTCATGTCTTGCCCCACAGCCTACCTCTCCTTGACCTGCCTGTCCCTATCATCGTAGATGTAAGAATATTTATCTGCTTTCCATCGTTTGTTGTTGTTGTTCTTGTTTTCTGAAAATGTCGAAAAGTCAGTATTTTGTTGTGTTCGTTTTTCATAAAGCTGTCACCATATCTTGTAGGAGTGTATGTTACACCCCACTACTGGCTGTCACCATATCTTGTAGGAGTGTATGTTACACCCCACTACTGGCTGTCACCAAACCTTGTAGGAGTGTATGTTACACCCCACTACTGGCTGTCATCATACCTTGTAGGAGTGTATGTTACACCCCACTACTGGCTGTCACCATATCTTGTAGGAGTGTATGTTACACCCCACTACTGGCTGTCACAATATCTTGTAGGAGTGTATGTTACACCCCACTACTGGCTGTCACCATATCTTGTAGGAGTGTATGTTACACCCCACTACTGGCTGTCACCATACCTTGTAGGAGTGTATGTTACACCCCACTACTGGCTGTCATCATACCTTGTAGGAGTGTATGTTACACCCCACTACTGGCTGTCACCATATCTTGTAGGAGTGTATGTTACACCCCACTACTGGCCTGCACCATATCTTGTAGGAGTGTATGTTACACCCCACTACTGGCTGTCACCATATCTTGTAGGAGTGTATGTTACACCCCACTACTGGCTGTCACCATATCTTGTAGGAGTGTATGTTACACCCCACTACTGGCCTGCACCATATCTTGTAGGAGTGTATGTTACACCCCACTACTGGCTGTCACCATATCTTGTAGGAGTGTATGATACACCCCACTACTGGCTGTCACCATATCTTGTAGGAGTGTATGTTACACCCCACTACTGGCTGTCACCATATCTTGTAGGAGTGTATGATACACCCCACTACTGGCTGTCACCATACCTTGTAGGAGTGTATGTTACACCCCACTACTGGCTGTCACCATATCTTGTAGGAGTGTATGTTACACCCCACTACTGGCTGTCACAATATCTTGTAGGAGTGTATGTTACACCCCACTACTGGCTGTCACCATATCTTGTAGGAGTGTATGTTACACCCCACTACTGGCTGTCACCATACCTTGTAGGAGTGTATGTTACACCCCACTACTGGCTGTCATCATACCTTGTAGGAGTGTATGTTACACCCCACTACTGGCTGTCACCATATCTTGTAGGAGTGTATGTTACACCTCACTACTGGCCTGCACCATATCTTGTAGGAGTGTATGTTACACCCCACTACTGGCTGTCACCATATCTTGTAGGAGTGTATGTTACACCCACTACTGGCTGTCCCCATATCTTGTAGGAGTGTATGTTACACCCACTACTGGCTGTCACCATATCTTGTAGGAGTGTATGTTACACCCCACTACTGTCTGTCACCATATCTTGTAGGAGTGTATGATACACCCCACTACTGGCTGTCACGATATCTTGTAGGAGTGTATGTTACACCCCACTACTGGCTGTCACCATATCTTGTAGGAGTGTATGATACACCCCACTACTGGCTGTCACCATATCTTGTAGGAGTGTATGTTACACCCCACTACTGGCTGTCACCATATCTTGTAGGAGTGTATGTTACACCCCACTACTGGCTGTCACCATATCTTGTAGGAGTGTATGTTACACCCCACTACTGGCTGTCACTATACCGTGTAGGAGTGTATGTTACACCCCACTACTGGCTGTCACCATATCTTGTAGGAGTGTATGTTACACCCCACTACTGGCTGTCACCATATCTTGTAGGAGTTGATGTTACACCACACTACTGGCTGTCAACATATCTTGTAGGAGTGTATGTTACACCCACTACTGGCTCCCTACTGACCATATCACCTCAAAAGTAACGTGCCGAAGGTCTGTTGAAAAAAAAAAATGGAACAAACACCATATTCCTTGTATGTCACGTGGAGTGACGGAACTCTTTATTAATTTGTTTCCACTTGTCTGTTCTTCAAGACTAATATGGACGAGTAACATCAAAAGATGGAGAAACCAGCCTATGACAACATGCACCATCAAACAAGAGACAGAGCAGAATGGCGCTCCATGGTAGCCAACCTTCGTTGCGGAGATGGCACTTGATGATGATGATAAAGATGTCTGTTCTTCTCTCCTTTCTCATTTGTCTTTAGCGTCAGGGAGAGATATAATTTGGTTTTCTGTTCGCCTCTGCTGCTGTTATGTTTCTTTGGTTCTTAGTGCTTCTAATATTTCGTCAATTCATCTTTTTCGTTGTCGGCCCTTGGGTCTGGTGTTCTTGCAACGTTATTGAGGGCTCGTTGTGTTGTGTTTTGATCTGTCTGCCTTGTCCGTGGGCAAACCATTTTATATGTTGTTTCTTTATATATTTTATTGCGAGGTTGATTCCTAGCTTTTTTCTCAATTCTCCATTTCTGATCTTATCTCTCAGATTGCTTCCTGTCATTCGTCTGACTCATTTCATCTCAGTAGAGATTTATAAACGAGACAAATCTGAAACAAGTACAACGTTTCAAATACTTGGGCACAATAATTACATCAGATGGGAGATGCACCACAGAAATAAAAAGCAGAATAGCCCAGGCCAAAATAGCATTTCAGAAAATGAAAAATATCTTATGCAACAAATATGTGTCAATAAAAATGAGAGAGTTCATCGGTGCTATATAGAACCAATTCTGACCTATGGAAGCGAATCATGGACAGTAGACAAACAAATGAAAAGACGATTAGAGGCCACAGAGATGGGATTTCTCAGAAGAATGTTGAAAGTTCCCTGGACAGATAAAAATACCAATGAGGAAGTTCTCAAAGAGGCCAACACAAAAGGGAGCTCTTAAAAAACAGCAGAAAGAAGCAATCAATATTTTTCGGGCACATCATGAGAAGAGGAAAGTTGGAATACTTGGCTACAACTGGCAAAATAAAAGAAAGAGAGATCGCGGACGACAAAGAGAGAAAATACTGGATAGCTTGGTGTCATGGCATGGAAAACAGTCAACAACAGAACTGATACGATGCATGTAGATAGAAGATTGTGGAGGGACATGATCACCTGCGCCAACCGGTATGACACATGATGATGATAATGATGGGTAAGGAAATGATGACAGTTTTCGGTTTATAAAAGATTGTTGTGGGGCAGTTGTTTGTAGTACAGCGGGTGGGGCAGTTGTTTGTAGTACAGCGGGTGGGGCAGTTGTTTGTAGTACAGCGGGTGGGGACGTGCAATTGGAGTATAATATTTATTTATTTTAAATGGCACAACAAATAAGATAAACACAAAAGTTCCTAAATCAGCTTTACAGCTCATTCAGAATGAATAACAAAAAAAAAACATTACTTAACACAATTCGAAAAACACAAATGAAATTTTGGTGGTATTTGAATAGACGAGGCAGACCAAGACTAAAGTGGCCTGATAACATCAAATAGATGGACAGGTGTGGCCATTGAGTCATTGTTTATTAGGGGGGGGGGGGGGGGGGGGTCGGTGGACTCGCCGAGGCATTTTTTAATTACAATTATTTTTATAGAGAAATTTCCCCACCAACGTTTCTAAATACGCCTCTGTGTACTGCAAGTTGGCAAAGTGGAGGCGATCAAATAAGGCGGTTTAGTTTCTTTGTCTTTAAGTATCATCCAAGAAATGGTACAACTATTAAAACAAATGGTTAGCGGGGTAGAGATGTGCCCTACCAAAGGAGGAGTAAGACGTCTCCTTTCTTCCGCTAGTCTTCGGGACACCCCTGGGCAAGGTGGAGCTCCCGTTTAGCCCCCCCCCCCCCCCCCCCACCCATCAGGGTTATGTGAAGCCATTAGAGCAGGTGGTGGATGGTGTTGTGGGAGCAGCCGACAAGTAGTTGCCGATTATGGTCCCCATACCGCGATGGCAGGCAGAGGATCTCATGTATAGAGACAATGGTTGCGATCTCCAACTAGTACAGTCACTGCCAAGAAGGAAAAGAATGGCAAACTACCTTCTTAAATTGCCTGGAATAATCATGACAAATTACAAAGAAGAGGAAAGTTGGAATACTTGGTTACAGCTGGCAAAATAAAAGGAAAGAGAGATCGCGGGCGACAAAGAGAGAAAATACTAGATAGCTTGGTGTCATGGCATGGAAACAGTCAACAACAGAACTGATACGATGCACTGTAGATAGAAGATTGTGGTGGGACATGATCGCCTACGCCAAACGGTATGGCACATCATGATGATTAAAACAAATGGCTAGCGGAGTAGAGTTATTCCCCCTACCAAAGTAGGTGTAATACATCACCTTTCCTAGTCTGTGGGACAACCATGGACAAGCTGGAGCTCTCGTTTAGCCCCCTATCAGGGTTACTTGAAGCCATTAGAGCAGGTTGGTGATGGTGTTGTGGGTGCAGCCGACAAGTAGTGCCGGTTATGGTCCCCACTCCGTGATGGAAGGCAGAGGATCTCATGTATAGAGACAATGGTTGCGATCTCCAACTAGTACAGTCACTGCCAAGAAGGAAAGGAATGGCAAACTACCTTCTTATAAGGCCGAGTAAAATTATCCAAATACAACTTAATATCTACAGCCAATATAGAGCCAAATTTTGACCTACGGAAGCGAATCTTGACAGTAAACAAACATATGAATGAAAGATGATTAGAGGTCACAAAGATGGAGTTTCTCAGAAGAATGTTGAAAGTTCCCTGAACAGCTAAAAAGACCATTGAGGAAATTGTCAGAGACCAACACAAAAGGGAGCTCCTAAGAAACATCAGAAAGAAACAATCAACATTTTTCGGGCACATAATGATAAGAGGAAAGTTGGAATATTTGGTTACAACTGGCAACACACAGGAAAGAGAGATCGCGGACGACAAAGACAGAAAATATTGGATAACTTTGTATCATCATCGAGTGCCATCTCCGCACGAAGGTTGGTTACCATGGAGTGTCATTATGTTCTGTCTCTTGCTTTGATGGTGCAGGTTGCCATAGGCTGACTTGTCCATCTTTTGATGTTATTCGTACTTCAAGATAGCTATATTTTTTTACTCTTTCTAAGTTCGTTTCATCATTTCATGTCTTGCCCCACAGCCTACCTCTCCTTGACCTGCCTGTCCCTATCATCGTAGATGTAAGAATATTATCTGCTTTCCATCGTTTGTTGTTGTTGTTCTTGTTTTCTGAAAAATGTCGAAAAGTCAGTATTTTGTTGTGTTCGTTTTTCATAAGCTGTCACCATATCTTGTAGGAGTGTATGTTACACCCCACTACTGGCTGTCACAATATCTTGTAGGAGTGTATGTTACACCCCACTACTGGCTGTCACCATATCTTGTAGGAGTTTATGTTACACCCCACTACTGGCTGTCACCATACCTTGTAGGAGTGTATGTTACACCCCACTACTGGCTGTCATCATACCTTGTAGGAGTGTATGTTACACCCCACTACTGGCTGTCACCATATCTTGTAGGAGTGTATGTTCACACCCACTACTGGCTGACACAATATCTTGTAGGAGTGTATGTTACACCTCACTACTGGCTGTCACCATATCTTGTAGGAGTGTATGTTACACCCCACTACTGGCTGTCACCATACCTTGTAGGAGTGTATTTACACCCCACTACTGGCTGTCATCATACCTTGTAGGAGTGTATGTTACACCCCACTACTGGCTGTCACCATATCTTGTAGGAGTGTATGTTACACCCCACTACTGGCCTGCACCATATCTTGTAGGAGTGTATGTTACACCCCACTACTGGCTGTCACCATATCTTGTAGGAGTGTATGTTACACCCCACTACTGGCTGTCACCATATCTTGTAGGAGTGTATGTTACACCCACTACTGGCTGTCACCATATCTTGTAGGAGTGTATGTTACACCCCACTACTGGCTGTCACCATATCTTGTAGGAGTGTATGATACACCCCACTACTGGCTGTCACCATATCTTGTAGGAGTGTATGTTACACCCACTACTGGCTGTCACCATATCTTGTAGGAGTGTATGATACACCCCACTACTGGCTGTCACCATACCTTGTAGGAGTGTATGTTACACCCCACTACTGGCTGTCACCATATCTTGTAGGAGTGTATGTTACACCCCACTACTGGCTGTCACTATACCGTGTAGGAGTGTATGTTACACCCCACTACTGGCTGTCACCATATCTTGTAGGAGTGTATGTTACACCCCACTACTGGCTGTCACAATATCTTGTAGGAGTGTATGTTACACCCCACTACTGGCTGTCACCATACCTTGTAGGAGTGTATGTTACACCCCACTACTGGCTGTCATCATACCTTGTAGGAGTGTATGTTACACCCCACTACTGCTGTCACCATATCTTGTAGGAGTGTATGTTACACCTCACTACTGGCCTGCACCATATCTTGTAGGAGTGTATGTTACACCCCACTACTGGCTGTCACCATATCTTGTAGGAGTGTATGTTACACCCCACTACTGGCTGTTACCATATCTGTAGGAGTGTATGTTACACCCCACTACTGGCTGTCACCATATCTTGTAGGAGTGTATGTTACACCCCACTACTGTCTGTCACCATATCTTGTAGGAGTGTATGATACACCCCACTACTGGCTGTCACCATATCTTGTAGGAGTGTATGTTACACCCCACTACTGGCTGTCACCATATCTTGTAGGAGTGTATGATACACCCCACTACTGGCTGTCACCATATCTTGTAGGAGTGTATGTTTACACCCCACTACTGGCCTGCACCATATCTTGTAGGAGTGTATGTTACACCCCACTACTGGCTGTCACCATATCTTGTAGGAGTGTATGTTACACCCCACTACTGCTGTCACTATACCGTGTAGGAGTGTATGTTACACCCCACTACTGGCTGTCACCATATCTTGTAGGAGTGTATGTTACACCCCACTACTGGCTGTCACCATATCTTGTAGGAGTTGATTGTTACACCACACTACTGGCTGTCAACATATCTTGTAGGAGTGTATGTTACACCCCACTACTGGCTCCCTACTGACCATATCACCTCAAAAGTAACGTGCCGAAGGTCTGTTGAAAAAAAAAAATGGAACAAACACCATATTCCTTGTATGTCACGTGGAGTGACGGAACTCTTTATTAATTTGTTTCCACTTGTCTGTTCTTCAAGACTAATATGGACGAGTAACATCAAAAGATGGAGAAACCAGCCTATGACAACATGCACCATCAAAACAAGAGACAGAGCAGAATGGCGCTCCATGGTAGCCAACCTTCGTTGCGGAGATGGCACTTGATGATGATGATAAAGATGTCTGTTCTTCTCTCCTTTCTCATTTGTCTTTAGCGTCAGGAGAGATATAATTTGGTTTTCTGTTCGCCTCTGCTGCTGTTATGTTTCTTTGGTTCTTAGTGCTTCTAATATTTCGTCAATTCATCTTTTTCGTTGTCGGCCCTTGGGTCTGGTGTTCTTGCAACGTTTATTGAGGGCTCGTTGTGTTGTGTTTTGATCTGTCTGCCTTGTCCGTGGGCAAACCATTTTATATGTTGTTTCTTTATATATTTTATTGCGAGGTTGATTCCTAGCTTTTTTCTCAATTCTCCATTTCTGATCTTATCTCTCAGATTGCTTCCTGTCATTCGTCTGACTCATTTCATCTCAGTAGAGATTTATAAACGAGACAAATCTGAAACAAGTACAACGTTTCAAATACTTGGGCACAATAATTACATCAGATGGGAGATGCACCACAGAAATAAAAAGCAGAATAGCCCAGGCCAAAATAGCATTTCAGAAAATGAAAAATATCTTATGCAACAAATATGTGTCAATAAAAATGAGAGAGTTCATCGGTGCTATATAGAACCAATTCTGACCTATGGAAGCGAATCATGGACAGTAGACAAACAAATGAAAAGACGATTAGAGGCCACAGAGATGGGATTTCTCAGAAGAATGTTGAAAGTTCCCTGGACAGATAAAATACAATGAGGAAGTTCTCAAAGAGGCCAACACAAAAAGGGAGCTCTTAAAAAACAGCAGAAAGAAGCAATCAATATTTTTCAGGCACATCATGAGAAGAGGAAAGTTGGAATACTTGGTTACAGCTGGCAAAATAAAAGGAAAGAGAGATCGCGGGCGACAAAGAGAGAAAATACTAGATAGCTTGGTGTCATGGCATGGAAAACAGTCAACAACAGAACTGATACGATGCACTGTAGATAGAAGATTGTGGTGGGACATGATCGCCTACGCCAAACGGTATGGCACATCATGATGATTAAAACAAATGGCTAGCGGAGTAGAGTTATTCCCCCTACCAAAGTAGGTGTAATACATCACCTTTCCTAGTCTGTGGGCAACCATGGACAAGCTGGAGCTCTCGTTTAGCCCCCTATCAGGTTACTTGAAGCCATTAGAGCAGGTTGGTGATGGTGTTGTGGGTGCAGCCGACAAGTAGTGCCGGTTATGGTCCCCACTCCGTGATGGAAGGCAGAGGATCTCATGTATAGAGACAATGGTTGCATCTCCAACTAGTACAGTCACTGCCAAGAAGGAAAGGAATGGCAAACTACCTTCTTATAAGGCCGAGTAAAATTATCCAAATACAACTTAATATCTACAGCCAATATAGAGCAAATTTTTGACTTACGGAAGCGAATCTTGGACAGAAACAAACATTGAATGAAAGATGATTAGAGGTCACAAAGATGGAGTTTCTCAGAAGAATGTTGAAAGTTCCCTGAACAGCTAAAAAAGACCATTGAGGAAATTGTCAGAGACCAACACAAAAAGGGAGCTCCTAAGAAACATCAGAAAGAAACAATCAACATTTTTCGGGCACATAATGATAAGAGGAAAGTTGGAATATTTGGTTACAACTGGCAACACACAGGGAAAGAGAGATCGCGGACGACAAAGACAGAAAATATTGGATAACTTTGTATCATCATCGAGTGCCATCTCCGCAACGAAGGTTGGTTACCATGGAGTGTCATTATGTTCTGTCTCTTGCTTTGATGGTGCAGGTTGCCATAGGCTGACTTGTCCATCTTTTGATGTTATTCGTACTTCAAGATAGCTATATTTTTTTACTCTTTCTAAGTTCGTTTCATCATTTCATGTCTTGCCCCACAGCCTACCTCTCCTTGACCTGCCTGTCCCTATCATCGTAGATGTAAGAATATTTATCTGCTTTCCATCGTTTGTTGTTGTTGTTCTTGTTTTCTGAAAAATGTCGAAAAGTCAGTATTTTGTTGTGTTCGTTTTTCATAAAGCTGTCACCATATCTTGTAGGAGTGTATGTTACACCCCACTACTGGCTGTCACAATATCTTGTAGGAGTGTATGTTACACCCCACTACTGGCTGTCACCATATCTTGTAGGAGTGTATGTTACACCCCACTACTGGCTGTCACCATACCTTGTAGGAGTGTATGTTACACCCCACTACTGGCTGTCATCATACCTTGTAGGAGTGTATGTTACACCCCCTACTGGCTGTCACCATATCTTGTAGGAGTGTATGTTACACCCCACTACTGGCTGACACAATATCTTGTAGGAGTGTATGTTACACCTCACTACTGGCTGTCACCATATCTTGTAGGAGTGTATGTTACACCCCACTACTGGCTGTCACCATACCTTGTAGGAGTGTATGTTACACCCCACTACTGGCTGTCATCATACCTTGTAGGAGTGTATGTTACACCCCACTACTGGCTGTCACCATATCTTGTAGGAGTGTATGTTACACCCCACTACTGGCCTGCACCATATCTTGTAGGAGTGTATGTTACACCCCACTACTGGCTGTCACCATATCTTGTAGGAGTGTATGTTACACCCCACTACTGGCTGTCACCATATCTTGTAGGAGTGTATGTTACACCCCACTACTGGCTGTCACCATATCTTGTAGGAGTGTATGTTACACCCCACTACTAGCTGTCACCATATCTTGTAGGAGTGTATGATACACCCCACTACTGGCTGTCACCATATCTTGTAGGAGTGTATGTTACACCCCCACTACTGGCTGTCACCATATCTTGTAGGAGTGTATGATACACCCCACTACTGGCTGTCACCATACCTTGTAGGAGTGTATGTTACACCCCACTACTGGCTGTCACCATATCTTGTAGGAGTGTATGTTACACCCCACTACTGGCTGTCACTATACCGTGTAGGAGTGTATGTTACACCCCACTACTGGCTGTCACCATATCTTGTAGGAGTGTATGTTACACCCCACTACTGGCTGTCACAATATCTTGTAGGAGTGTATGTTACACCCCACTACTGGCTGTCACCATATCTTGTAGGAGTGTATGTTACACCCCACTACTGGCTGTCACCATACCTTGTAGGAGTGTATGTTACACCCCACTACTGGCTGTCATCATACCTTGTAGGAGTGTATGTTACACCCCACTACTGGCTGTCACCATATCTTGTAGGAGTGTATGTTACACCCCACTACTGGCTGTCACCATATCTTGTAGGAGTGTATGTTACACCCCACTACTGGCTGTCACCATATCTTGTAGGAGTGTATGTTACACCCCACTACTGGCTGTCACCATATCTTGTAGGAGTGTATGTTACACCCACTACTGGCTGTCACCATATCTTGTAGGAGTGTATGTTACACCCCACTACTGTCTGTCACCATATCTTGTAGGAGTGTATGATACACCCCACTACTGGCTGTCACCATATCTTGTAGGAGTGTATGTTACAGCCCACTACTGGCTGTCACCATATCTTGTAGGAGTGTATGATACACCCCACTACTGGCTGTCACCATATCTTGTAGGAGTGTATGTTACACCCCACTACTGGCCTGCACCATATCTTGTAGGAGTGTATGTTACACCCCACTACTGGCTGTCACCATATCTTGTAGGAGTGTATGTTACACCCCACTACTGGCTGTCACTATACCGTGTAGGAGTGTATGTTACACCCCACTACTGGCTGTCACCATATCTTGTAGGAGTGTATGTTACACCCCACTACTGGCTGTCACCATATCTTGTAGGAGTTGATGTTACACCACACTACTGGCTGTCAACATATCTTGTAGGAGTGTATGTTACACCCCACTACTGGCTCCCTACTGACCATATCACCTCAAAAGTAACGTGCCGAAGGTCTGTTGAAAAAAAAAAATGGAACAAACACCATATTCCTTGTATGTCACGTGGAGTGACGGAACTCTTTATTAATTTGTTTCCACTTGTCTGTTCTTCAAGACTAATATGGACGAGTAACATCAAAAGATGGAGAAACCAGCCTATGACAACATGCACCATCAAAACAAGAGACAGAGCAGAATGGCGCTCCATGGTAGCCAACCTTCGTTGCGGAGATGGCACTTGATGATGATGATAAAGATGTCTGTTCTTCTCTCCTTTCTCATTTGTCTTTAGCGTCAGGGAGAGATATAATTTGGTTTTCTGTTCGCCTCTGCTGCTATTATGTTTCTTTGGTTCTTAGTGCTTCTAATATTTCGTCAATTCATCTTTTTCGTTGTCGGCCCTTGGGTCTGGTGTTCTTGCAACGTTTATTGAGGGCTCGTTGTGTTGTGTTTTGATCTGTCTGCCTTGTCCGTGGGCAAACCATTTTATATGTTGTTTCTTTATATATTTTATTGCGAGGTTGATTCCTAGCTTTTTTCTCAATTCTCCATTTCTGATCTTATCTCTCAGATTGCTTCCTGTCATTCGTCTGACTCATTTCATCTCAGTAGAGATTTATAAACGAGACAAATCTGAAACAAGTACAACGTTTCAAATACTTGGGCACAATAATTACATCAGATGGGAGATGCACCACAGAAATAAAAAGCAGAATAGCCCAGGCCAAAATAGCATTTCAGAAAATGAAAAATATCTTATGCAACAAATATGTGTCAATAAAAATGAGAGAGTTCATCGGTGCTATATAGAACCAATTCTGACCTATGGAAGCGAATCATGGACAGTAGACAAACAAATGAAAAGACGATTAGAGGCCACAGAGATGGGATTTCTCAGAAGAATGTTGAAAGTTCCCTGGACAGATAAAAATACCAATGAGGAAGTTCTCAAAGAGGCCAACACAAAAAGGGAGCTCTTAAAAAACAGCAGAAAGAAGCAATCAATATTTTTCGGGCACATCATGAGAAGAGGAAAGTTGGAATACTTGGCTACAACTGGCAAAATAAAAGGAAAGAGAGATCGCGGACGACAAAGAGAGAAAATACTGGATAGCTTGGTGTCATGGCATGGAAAACAGTCAACAACAGAACTGATACGATGCATGTAGATAGAAGATTGTGGAGGACATGATCACCTGCGCCAACCGGTATGACACATGATGATGATAATGATGGGTAAGGAAATGATGACAGTTTTCGGTTTATAAAAGATTGTTGTGGGGCAGTTGTTTGTAGTACAGCGGGTGGGGCAGTTGTTTTGTAGTACAGCGGGTGGGGCAGTTGTTTGTAGTACAGCGGGTGGGGACGTGCAATTGGGAGTATAATATTTATTTATTTTAAATGGCACAACAAATAGATAAACACAAAAAGTTCCTAAATCAGCTTTACAGCTCATTCAGAATGAATAACAAAAAAAAAACATTACTTAACACAATTCGAAAAACACAAATGAAATTTTGGTGGTATTTGAATAGACGAGGCAGACCAAGACTAAAGTGGCCTGATAACATCAAATAGATGGACAGGTGTGGCCATTGAGTCATTGTTTATTAGGGGGTGGGGGGGGGGGTCGGTGGACTCGCCGAGGCATTTTTTAATTACAATTATTTTTATAGAGAAATTTCCCCACCAACGTTTCTAAATACGCCTCTGTGTACTGCAAGTTGGCAAAGTGGAGGCGATCAAATAAGGCGGTTTAGTTTCTTTGTCTTTAAGTATCATCCAGAAATGGTACAACTATTAAAACAAATGGTTAGCGGGGTAGAGATGTGCCCTACCAAAGGAGGAGTAAGACGTCTCCTTTCTTCCGCTAGTCTTCGGGACACCCCTGGGCAAGGTGGAGCTCCCGTTTAGCCCCCCCCCCCCCCCCACCCATCAGGGTTATGTGAAGCCATTAGAGCAGGTGGTGGATGGTGTTGTGGGAGCAGCCGACAAGTAGTGCCGATTATGGTCCCCATACCGCGATGGCAGGCAGAGGATCTCATGTATAGAGACAATGGTTGCGATCTCCAACTAGTACAGTCACTGCCAAGAAGGAAAAGAATGGCAAACTACCTTCTTAAATTGCCTGGAATAATCATGACAAATTACAAAGAAGAGGAAAGTTGGAATACTTGGTTACAGCTGGCAAAATAAAAGGAAAGAGAGATCGCGGGCGACAAAGAGAGAAAATACTAGATAGCTTGGTGTCATGGCATGGAAAACAGTCAACAACAGAACTGATACGATGCACTGTAGATAGAAGATTGTGGTGGGACATGATCGCCTACGCCAAACGGTATGGCACATCATGATGATTAAAACAAATGGCTAGCGGAGTAGAGTTATTCCCCCTACCAAAGTAGGTGTAATACATCACCTTTCCTAGTCTGTGGGACAACCATGGACAAGCTGGAGCTCTCGTTTAGCCCCCTATCAGGGTTACTTGAAGCCATTAGAGCAGGTTGGTGATGGTGTTGTGGGTGCAGCCGACAAGTAGTGCCGGTTATGGTCCCCACTCCGTGATGGAAGGCAGAGGATCTCATGTATAGAGACAATGGTTGCAATCTCCAACTAGTACAGTCACTGCCAAGAAGGAAAGGAATGGCAAACTACCTTCTTATAAGGCCGAGTAAAATTATCCAAATACAACTTAATATCTACAGCCAATATAGAGCCAAATTTTGACCTACGGAAGCGAATCTTGGACAGTAAACAAACATATGAATGAAAGATGATTAGAGGTCACAAAGATGGAGTTTCTCAGAAGAATGTTGAAAGTTCCCTGAACAGCTAAAAAGACCATTGAGGAAATTGTCAGAGACCAACACAAAAAGGGAGCTCCTAAGAAACATCAGAAAGAAACAATCAACATTTTTCGGGCACATAATGATAAGAGGAAAGTTGGAATATTTGGTTACAACTGGCAACACACAGGGAAAGAGAGATCGCGGACGACAAAGACAGAAAATATTGGATAACTTTGTATCATCATCGAGTGCCATCTCCGCAACGAAGGTTGGTTACCATGGAGTGTCATTATGTTCTGTCTCTTGCTTTGATGGTGCAGGTTGCCATAGGCTGACTTGTCCATCTTTTGATGTTATTCGTACTTCAAGATAGCTATATTTTTTTACTCTTTCTAAGTTCGTTTCATCATTTCATGTCTTGCCCCACAGCCTACCTCTCCTTGACCTGCCTGTCCCTATCATCGTAGATGTAAGAGTATTTATCTGCTTTCCATCGTTTGTTGTTGTTGTTCTTGTTTTCTGAAAAATGTCGAAAAGTCAGTATTTTGTTGTGTTCGTTTTTCATAAAGCTGTCACCACATCTTGTAGGAGTGTATGTTACACCCCACTACTGGCTGTCACAATATCTTGTAAGAGTGTATGTTACACCCCACTACTGGCTGTCACCATATCTTGTAGGAGTGTATGTTACACCCCACTACTGGCTGTCACCATACCTTGTAGGAGTGTATGTTACACCCCACTACTGGCTGTCATCATACCTTGTAGGAGTGTATGTTACACCCCACTACTGGCTGTCACCATATCTTGTAGGAGTGTATGTTACACCCCACTACTGGCTGACACAATATCTTGTAGGAGTGTATGTTACACCCCTCTACTGGCTGTCACCATATCTTGTAGGAGTGTATGTTACACCCCACTACTGGCCTGCACCATATCTTGTAGGAGTGTATGTTACACCCCACTACTGGCTGTCACCATATCTTGTAGGAGTGTATGTTACACCCCACTACTGGCTGTCACCATATCTTGTAGGAGTGTATGTTACACCCCACTACTGGCTGTCACCATATCTTGTAGGAGTGTATGTTACACCCCACTACTGGCTGTCACCATATCTTGTAGGAGTGTATGATACACCCCACTACTGGCTGTCACCATATCTTGCAGGAGTGTATGTTACACCCCACTACTGGCTGTCACCATATCTTGTAGGAGTGTATGATACACCCCACTACTGGCTGTCACCATACCTTGTAGGAGTGTATGTTACACCCCACTACTGGCTGTCACCATATCTTGTAGGAGTGTATGTTACACCCCACTACTGGCTGTCACTATACCGTGTAGGAGTGTATGTTACACCCCACTACTGGCTGTCACCATATCTTGTAGGAGTGTATGTTACACCCCACTACTGGCTGTCACAATATCTTGTAGGAGTGTATGTTACACCCCACTACTGGCTGTCACCATATCTTGTAGGAGTGTATGTTACACCCCACTACTGGCTGTCACCATACCTTGTAGGAGTGTATGTTACACCCCACTACTGGCTGTCATCATACCTTGTAGGAGTGTATGTTACACCCCACTACTGGCTGTCACCATATCTTGTAGAAGTGTATGTTACACCCCACTACTGGCTGTCACCATATCTTGTAGGAGTGTATGTTACACCCCACTACTGGCTGTCACCATATCTTGTAGGAGTGTATGTTACACCCCACTACTGGCTGTCACCATATCTTGTAGGAGTGTATGTTACACCCCACTACTGGCTGTCACCATATCTTGTAGGAGTGTATGTTACACCCCACTACTGGCTGTCACCATATCTTGTAGGAGTGTATGTTACACCCACTACTGGCTGTCACCATATCTTGTAGGAGTGTATGATACACCCCACTACTGGCTGTCACCATATCTTGCAGGAGTGTATGTTACACCCCACTACTGGCTGTCACCATATCTTGTAGGAGTGTATGATACACCCACTACTGGCTGTCACCATACCTTGTAGGAGTGTATGTTACACCCCACTACTGGCTGTCACCATATCTTGTAGGAGTGTATGTTACACCCCACTACTGGCTGTCACTATACCGTGTAGGAGTGTATGTTACACCCCACTACTGGCTGTCACCATATCTTGTAGGAGTGTATGTTACACCCCACTACTGGCTGTCACAATATCTTGTAGGAGTGTATGTTACACCCCACTACTGGCTGTCACCATATCTTGTAGGAGTGTATGTTACACCCACTACTGGCTGTCACCATACCTTGTAGGAGTGTATGTTACACCCCACTACTGGCTGTCATCATACCTTGTAGGAGTGTATGTTACACCCCACTACTGGCTGTCACCATATCTTGTAGGAGTGTATGTTACACCCCACTACTGGCTGTCACCATATCTTGTAGGAGTGTATGTTACACACCCCACTACTGGCTGTCACCATATCTTGTAGGAGTGTATGTTACACCCCACTACTGGCTGTCACCATATCTTGTAGGAGTGTATGTTACACCCCACTGCTGGCTGTCACCATATCTTGTAGGAGTGTATGTTACACCCCACTACTGGCTGTCACCATATCTTGTAGGAGTGTATGATACACCCCACTACTGGCTGTCACCATATCTTGTAGGAGTGTATGTTACACCCCACTACTGGCTGTCACCATATCTTGTAGGAGTGTATGATACACCCCACTACTGGCTGTCACCATATCTTGTAGGAGTGTATGTTACACCCCACTACTGGCTGTCACCATATCTTGTAGGAGTGTATGTTACACCCCACTACTGGCTGTCACCATATCTTGTAGGAGTGTATGTTACACCCCACTACTGGCTGTCACTATACCGTGTAGGAGTGTATGTTACACCCCACTACTGGCTGTCACCATATCTTGTAGGAGTGTATGTTACACCCCACTACTGGCTCCCTACTGACCATATCACCTCAAAAGTAACGTGCCGAAGGTCTGTTGAAAAAAAAATGGAACAAACACCATATTCCTTGTATGTCACGTGGAGTGACGGAACTCTTTATTAATTTGTTTCCACTTGTCTGTTCTTCAAGACTAATATGGACGAGTAACATCAAAAGATGGAGAAACCAGCCTATGACAACATGCACCATCAAAACAAGAGGCAGAGCAGAATGGCGCTCCATGGTAGCCAACCTTCGTTGCGGAGATGGCACTTGATGATGATGATAAAGATGTCTGTTCTTCTCTCCTTTCTCATTTGTCTTTAGCGTCAGGGAGAGATATAATTTGGTTTTCTGTTCGCCTCTGCTGCTGTTATGTTTCTTTGGTTCTTAGTGCTTCTAATATTTCGTCAATTCATCTTTTTCGTTGTCGGCCCTTGGGTCTGGTGTTCTTGCAACGTTTATTGAGGGCTCGTTGTGTTGTGTTTTGATCTGTCTGCCTTGTCCGTGGGCAAACCATTTTATATGTTGTTTCTTTATATATTTTATTGCGAGGTTGATTCCTAGCTTTTTTCTCAATTCTCCATTTCTGATCTTATCTCTCAGATTGCTTCCTGTCATTCGTCTGACTCATTTCATCTCAGTAGAGATTTATAAACGAGACAAATCTGAAACAAGTACAACGTTTCAAATACTTGGGCACAATAATTACATCAGATGGGAGATGCACCACAGAAATAAAAAGCAGAATAGCCCAGGCCAAAATAGCATTTCAGAAAATGAAAAATATCTTAAGCAACAAATATGTGTCAATAAAATGAGAGAGTTCATCGGTGCTATATAGAACCAATTCTGACCTATGGAAGCGAATCATGGACAGTGGACAAACAAATGAAAAGACGATTAGAGGCCACAGAGATGGGATTTCTCAGAAGAATGTTGAAAGTTCCCTGGACAGATAAAAAGACCAATGAGGAAGTTCTCAAAGAGGCCAACACAAAAAGGGAGCTCTTAAAAAACAGCAGAAAGAAGCAATCAATATTTTTCGGGCACATCATGAGAAGAGGAAAGTTGGAATACTTGGCTACAACTGGCAAAATAAAAGGAAAGAGAGATCGCGGACGACAAAGAGAGAAAATACTGGATAGCTTGGTGTCATGGCATGGAAAACAGTCAACAACAGAATTGATACGTTGCACTGTAGATAGAAGATTGTGGAGGGACATGATCGCCTACGCCAATCGGCAGGGTACATGATGATGGTGATGATGAGAGATTATTTTTTCTTATTGACCTTGCATCTAGGGTCCAGGGCTGGCACTTTATTCATCTTCATCATCCGCCCTTTTAAAAGGATGTTAAGTGATCATAAGAGGTGCATTTGTTGTGAGCAGTAGCGTATACTGGTTTTGGGGTCTGGGCTACCGCTGACATAATACATAAAAACATACATTATATTCAGTAGGCTAACATAAAGTAATATTTTCTAATGGCATCACTACATTTTAAATTACTTACTTATTTATATTAATTATATCCGTCTTGCTTGGGATGAAAATGTCTTGATGGCTTTGTCATTGAAAATACTGTTGGGTTGGTTTCTAAGTTTCTGAAGGAATGATTTCTCAATGGGCTTTAATGCCAAACCAGATAAGCGTTCTTGTGTCTGAGTAGAGCGACAATAAGATTTGATTCTCCTGAGAGCAGAAAAAGTTCTTTCTACAGATGCTGATGCGCATAACGTAGTTATAAATAGCTAAGGAAGTTACGGTAAGGAGACATAGTTTCAGTTTCACTTTGTGACGATTCTGATTGGCTAGAATTAAAAATAACCCATGAAACCGCATTAGTGTAGAGGTTTCTTTGCCTTATAATTTTGACGGGAATTTTGAATGTCAAGGTTGTTAATACAAGATCGGATAGAGTAAAAAATGTGCCGCTGGCTCCTAGAGGTTTCAATGTAGTTTCGGTTTCATTCATTAACGTTATGTTGGCCAGAGGAAAACCTTGCTTTAATAAATGCAAATCAAAGCAAATAAATCATATTGGCCTACGAAATGTGTAATAGAATATTAGAAAATTTGTAATATAATTATTTTTAAAAAATATAATAAATTATCATTTCCTTTTGTATTTCGTTAATATGTTCAGGCTACCGGCGGTAGCTGCGGTATCATAGAGAATACGCCACTGGTTGTGGGTCCTGTTAATGAAATGTTTTATTTTTTTTTTTTAAGAGAAAAAAGTGGTTCGGTAACAGATTTACGAACGCGAGGAACAAAAGAAAAGTCGAACGATTTTTGGGCCGAGTAGGCTTTCCTATTTTTGTGTTGTTGTTTACTGTTCCAGCTGAAGGCCTACCTGGCCAAAACGTCGTTCGACTTTTGTTTTGTTTCTCACCTACGTAAAGCTGTTGCCATACATGCATGTGGAATATAGGTTTTCTACAAACACTTTCAGCTCCATGTGCAGCATAGGTATTATATGAACAGCTTCAGCTCCCTGTGGAGTATGACCTTTGGCGTCTTGACAGACGGTTGGTAGTAAGCAATTACGACAAGTCAATAGTTTGGTAAAGCATTAGTGTCTCATACTGGGTGCTGCTTTACTGAGCATCTTTTCTCGTGTCTGAATTTGCCAATCCTGGACAGACAGATCCATCCACTGAACGAGCAAGGTGCATTTGCGGTACCTGGCCTTGTCTCTTTTCTCTTGCGCCTCTTGTCTTCTGCTCCCTGTGGAGTATAGATATTCTACAAACACTTTCAGCTCCTTGTGGAGAATAGGTCTTCAACAAACACCTTCAGCTCCCTCTGGAGTATAGGTATTCTACAAACACTTGCCAAGCCGTTCTGTTTCTTGCCATTCTTTTAAGATCATTTCATGTCTTCCCCATCATCTTCATCTGTGCTTTCATCTGTCTTTTCTAAGAATATTTTAGTTTTCCTCTTTGTCTTTTTCCTTGGGGTTTTAAAAAAAGGGCCTGTCGTGTAATAATACTCTCATTTGGTTTCTGCAGCGTGTGTCCTATCCAGCACCATCGTTTTCATTGTATCTCTCTATCCTTCTTTGAGGAAAGTCATCTTTGGGGAGAATAAAAGGTAAACGAGGCAGAGGCAGACAAAGAATAAAGTGGGATGATAACATAAAGAAATCGACAGAAAAGCCTAAATCTGAGTGTAAGAAATGAGTAAGGTATGAGACATAGTGAGATGGTACTCAAATGTATCAACCATAGAAGTGTGTAGACGGTACAGATGTATTATAGTATTTCCATTTTGCACAAACAGAAGTATATAAACAAAAGATAACCTGCCTAAAAGAAAGGACAATAACGAAAAACGTTTGGTGTGTTTAAAACATTTCTATTTATTTTCAAGATGTATTCAGTTACAACCAATTTGTGTCAAAAGAAAATCCACTATTGAAAAGTTTTAACGCAAGTAAATAAACAAAAATATAGAACTACAGGAATTGTTCTCGGTTATTTCAAATAATATAATACAGTCATGATAAAATAACCCACAAAAACATGATGATTACTTCCTCTTATGATACAAACCCAAAAGTTATTTGTGTGTGAGTGTAATAATGTGTGTCACAGTGTTTGTTTGCATCTGAAAGTGGTATTTTAGTTCTAATCTTGGAAATTTTGTAGCATTTATGGATGAAGATGTCCCGAGTCTACTATATTCTTTCTAAGAAAAAAGACATCACCGCAATGCACAGCAAATCAAGTGGAAGAATATTAAAACAGGTAAATGAATTTAAATATCTGGGAACAATGTTAGTCTCAGATGGTAAATGTACAATAGAGGTGAGATGCAGAATGGCTCAGGCAAAAGCAGCTTTCCAAAAAATGAGGAAGATACTGTGCAATCCATTTTTTGACAATAGAAACAAGAAAAAGATTTCTTAAATGTTATGTAGATCCTGTCTTAACATTTAGATGTGAATCATGGACAAAAGGGCAAAATACAGGAAAATCGCTGGATCTGTAGAAATGTGGTTTTACAGAAGAATGTTAAGAACACCATGGACAGCTAAGAAGAGTAATGAAAACGTTCTAAAAGAGGTTAAAGCAAAGAGAGAGCTAATATCCAATATTAGGAAGAAACAATCATCATTTTTTGGCCATGTAATGAGAAGGGAACAGCTGGAATATATTGTAACAACTGGGAAAATTGAGAGACGAAGAGATAGAGGGAAGCAAAGAGAAAAGATACCAGACAGCTTAAGAGAATGGCTTGACAGAAGGTCAACAACAGAAATGATAAATAACTATCGAGACCAAAAGTTGTGGAGAGACATGATCACCTACGTCAGCAGGCATGGTACATGATGATGATGATATTCTCTCATTTTTAAAATTCGTATTTTATGAGCATGGATTTAACTTTGTGACACCACATAGGAAACATCACATTTTTCTCAGCTAAAATAAATATTTATGTTTGAATATCTTAGTAGTTAATGCTGGAAACTACAAGATCACAAATTGGCATGTATGAGAGCTTTACCAGATGCAATATTCAATCTTTAACCACAAAAGTTTGTAAAAGTTAAAAAACAGCTTCTTCTAATCACTTTGAATGTTTATTAGGAGAAGATTATGTATTTTATCTTCCTGGAAAGACATATATAAGAAAATGTACAAAAGTATTAATGACAAACAACTGTGATGTATCTTCTTTCCTTTCTCATTTGCCTTTCAGAGTGGCAGGGACTGTGATGTATGTGTGCACTTATAAGTGGGATAAAAGCCATAAAGATAATAATTTTTCTTTTTGAAAAGGGAGAGGAGAGTTGGACAAGTAGTTTGGTCAGCAATTATTTATGTAACTGCACTCATTATTTACATCAGTCACAAGTTGATGCGGTGCATTTCCTCACATTTATGACCTTTTCTAGCTCATTAAATCAGGTACATATTTCTGCTTTTGGGTTGGCTGAGACCAATATAAAATCACTGCCACTTCTCCAATGCTCCATCTTATTAAACAATTCTTGACAAACAAACATATTAAAATTCCATAAACAACAGATAAGGCACTTTATGTGAAAGATTCATCAAAACATGGAAGGCAGTGTAATCCAACAACGGACATAAAAATATTAATGAAACAAAGTGATGAGCAGGGATGAGATAACTTGGTGTTTGGGCAAGGAAAGGTATATCTTGATACCATGTTTGCCGACATGGAGGACGCACATTTTTCTGTGAAAATTGGTCTGATAAAGGATGCGTCTCATAGGCCAGCAGTCAGTTTTTTGTTTACTTTCATTTCTGGAAATTTCAGAGCACGGATGCGCAGACGCTGTTATCGACCAGACGCTGTTATCGACCAGACGCTGTTATCGACCAGATGCTGTTATCGACCAGACGCTGTTATCGACCAGACGCTGTTATCGACCAGACGCTGTTATCGACCAGACGCTGTTATCGACTATCACAGTTGTGTTCATTTAAACATCCCAATCGCTGTGAACAATTTTCAAGAGTGCTACAATTTCTACTCATGGATTTGATTTTAAATTTGTTGGCAGGTTATGGCACGAAATCATCAGCATAGTTATAACATGGCATACAACGTACGTGTGATTGAGTATGCTAAAGAGTATGTTTTATCAGGCCGTGCTGGTGGGACATAATTGCTGCCACTATTGATTTGTAAAAAGTGTGGCATTAGTAATGCAGGCAGCACTGGATGGTATAGAGGACAATTTGTTACATGAGGGCTCAGACTCTGATTTACAAGCTGTTTCACGTGCCTCTTCATTTAGCCATGGAGACGAATGTCTGGGCTTTGATGAAGATTTCAAGGTATTCTTTTCTGGTTAGATTTTGTATTTGTTGAAAGTGGACCTACATATTACTTTATATTTGAAATATTGTAAATTAATTATAATATTCAGTGTACAGAAAAGGGAGTGCAACTTATATGCCGGCAAATACAGTAAGTGTTTCATAGATCATTTAGTGACCATCTAGGAGGGAATGAAGTGTACAGTTGTAACAAATGAAGGAATTATATTAGTATCTTTTACTATGTACCTAAACCACAATGCACAAAAGCCACACTGATCTATCCTATCCCATCTATCCATCCCATATATCCATCTATCTATCCTATCTATCTATCTAATCCCATCCATCTTATCCCATCCCATATATCTTATCCCATCCATCCTATCCCATCACCCATCCATCCTATCCATCCTATCATATTATCTATCTCTTTCTCGGTCTTCTTACTCTGGTGTTTTCATAGTGTTTGTTATGGCTCTTTGAGTCATTGTTAGTTAGCCAATTAGGCGCACTTAATACATTTATAGAGAAGGTATGGCCGAGTGGGTTGATCCAGTCAATTTCTACCAGGTAAGTGTGGCTCGATTAATGGCAGTGCCAAAAGGTTTTTTTTTCTTTGGGGGGTGGGGGGTGGATTAAAAACTGTTATCTATTCATTATGTGGAGACTGTGCTGGACATGGGGCTTTTATAATCCAACTCTCTCCTCCCTCCAGAAAATTGGATAAGGGTCACAAGATAAATGTGTGTGTGTGTGTGTGGGGGGGGGGGGGAAACGACAATTGCATACATTTGGCACGAGCAGTTAAAAGAAATTTGTGTACATTGAGCATGAAATTACAGACAAAAATGGTATTATCAACAGTCAACATTGAAAGATACATTTTTAACCCTAGATTACGTTGTCAATCGGTACCTGACATATTTACGATACCGTAGTAAAAATGTCTACACTTTCTTGTAACATTAGCAGCTTTAAAAATAGTGTTTTCTGTGAACTTTTTGACACACAGCTTTGTGTGTTTACACTAGGAGAGACATGGGGGAAACACCGGATTCCTGTCTCAGGTTGATTTATGACCTGAATCTGACCCCAGGGGCCAGACATGTTACAATGCTTATCAGTACGGACACTTTTAGTCTATCAGTATGTTCGGCTACGATGTAACGTTACATTATTCTCTATGTTTCCAGAGTTTCAAAGGTTTGTCTGATGTCAGCCGATGACCGAGGAAAGTTGCCTGGTCACAGTTTTAAAAAAAAAAGGGGGGGGGAATCTACCAATTTCTTGAAAACTGGCAAATTTTTTTTCCACATTGTATATCGTATTTCACTAAATCAGAAAAAAAAAAAAAAAATCCAACAATAGAAGCAAATCAAACACACAGAGGTCAACAGAAGTGGCAATTATGAAGGTAATGTTTGAACACTGTAAAATGTAAAATTTAGAAGAATTTGTGTTTTGATACTTTTTACTACGGTACCATAAACTAGAGTTAAAATCTTGATAGCGTTTATTGAAAATTATCCCAAATATTGTTAAATTTGTATAATTATATTACATTTCTGAAATATTAAAATATGGAAGACACTGTACATGTTAAATTCTCTTCTAACTTTACACTAGCGAAAAATGTATATAGAATATAGGTAAATATATATTTTTGTAATCCTACATCACCCAATTATTTTTTTTGTACAAAACACAGCAGATAAATAAAACAAAATTGAGCTGTTTAGGCAACAACCTTGATGTAATCAAGGGGAAAAAATCTGAAGCCATACATCTGGTATAGTTCTGGTACAAGAAACCATTATTATTGTATCTAGGTGTGCCATACATCTGGTATAGTTCTGGTACATAGAACCATTATTATTGTATCTAGGTGTGCCATACATCTGGTATAGTTCTGGTACATAGAACCATTATTATTGTATCTAGGTGTGCCATACATCTGGTATAGTTCTGGTACATAGAACCATTATTATTGTATCTAGGTGTGCCATACATCTGGTATAGTTCTGGTACAAGGAACCACAATCAATGTATTAGGACAATGTCAAAAAGATCTGGTATAGTTCTGGTACAAGGAACCATTATTATTGTATCTAGGTGTGCCATACATCTGGTATAGTTCTGGTACAAGGAACCATTATTATTGTATCTAGGTGTGCCACACATCTGGTATAGTTCTGGTACAAGGAACCATTATTATTGTATCTAGGTGTGCCACACATCTGGTATAGTTCTGGTACAAGGAACCACAATCAATGTATTAGGACAATGTCAAAAAGATCTGGTATAGTTCTGGTACAAGGAACCACAATCAATGTATTAGGACAATGTCAAAAAGATCTGGTATAGTTCTGGTACAAGGAACCATTATTATTGTATCTAGGTGTGCCGTACATCTGGTATAGTTCTTGTACAAGGAACCACAATCAATGTATTAGGACAATGTCAAAAAGATCTGGTATAGTTCTGGTACAAGGAACCATTATTATTGTATCTAGGTGTGCCGTACATCTGGTATAGTTCTGGTACAAGGAACCATTATTATTGTATCTAGGTGTGCCGTACATCTGGTATAGTTCTTGTACAAGGAACCACAATTAATGTATTAGGACAATGTCAAAAAGATCTGGTATAGTTCTGGTACAAGGAACCATTATTATTGTATCTAGGTGTGCCGTACATCTGGTATAGTTCTGGTACAAGGAACCACAATTAATGTATTAGGACAATGTCAAAAAGATCTGGTATAGTTCTGGTACAAGGAACCACAATCAATGTATTAGGACAATGTCAAAAAGATCTGGTATAGTTCTGGTACAAGGAACCATTATTATTGTATCTAGGTGTACCACACATCTGGTATAGTTCTTGTACAAAGAACCACTATTATTGTACCCAGGTGTACCACACATCTGGTATAGTTCTTGTACATAGAACCATTATTATTCTACCCAGGTGTGCCACACATCTGGTATAGTTCTTGTACAAAGAACCACTATTATTGTATCTAGGTGTACCACACATCTGGTATAGTTCTTGTACATAGAACCATTATTATTCTACCCAGGTGTGCCACACATCTGGTATAGTTCTTGTACAAAGAACCACTATTATTGTATCTAGGTGTACCACACATCTGGTATAGTTCTTGTACAAAGAACCATTATTATTGTATCTAGGTGTGCCACACATCTGGTATAGTTCTTGTACAAAGAACCATTATTTTTGTACCCAGGTGTGCCACACATCTGGTATAGTTCTTGCACATGTAATAATTACCATTGTACTCAAGGCCCAAATCTATTTCCTGATAACACAGAACACACACACACACATCCCAAAGCACCATTGAGGGCTCCATCTGATGTAATTGTAAACGCACAGTACCACAAAATGAAATTAACTTAAAGAAACAATCTTTCTTCATCACTCCATTATATCAACAGCGAGGGTTAATATAAACCATATTATGATTTTCTGGTCAGTAAAATTTGACCATAGAACAATCTTCTCCAAGAAAGAACACTGAAAGATTATTTAAAAATAAATTTTTTTAAAAATTTTAATGAGTTAATATTAAAATGGTGAGATGAAGAATGGCTCAGGCAAAAGCAGCTTTCCAAAAAAATGAGGAAGATACTATGCAATCCATTTTTGACAAT
Organism: Megaustenia siamemsis; assembly: GCA_032433765.1. NCBI lineage: Eukaryota > Metazoa > Mollusca > Gastropoda > Stylommatophora > Ariophantidae > Megaustenia > Megaustenia siamemsis. Next base: position 18,206,711 of record JAVIAB010000104.1, read on the forward strand.
AGAAACATGAAAAAGAGTTCTTAAATGTTATGTAGAACCAGTCTTAACATATGGATGTGAATCATGGACAATAGGACAACAGACAGGAAAATCACTGGAGGCTGTAGAAATGTGGTTTTACAGAAGAATGTTGAGAATACCATGGACAGCTAAGAAGAGTAATGAAAATGTTCTCAAAGAGGCCAAAGCAAAAAGAGAAAGCTAATTTCCAATATTAGGAAGAAACAATCATCATTTTTTGGCCATGTAATGAGAAGAGAACAACTGGAATATATTGTAACAACTGGGAAAATTGAGGGACGAAGAGATAGAGGGAAGCAAAGAAAAAGATACCAGACAGCTTAAGAGAATGGCTTGGCAGAAGGTCAACAACAGAAATGATAAATAACTGTTGTGGAGAGAGACATGATCACCTACGCCAGCAGGCCCGGTACTTGATGATGATGATTAAAATATTCTCTATCAGAATAAGGAAAATCTAGTGATAGATTGTGCCGTGTGAAGAGCTGAAATAATGAGAATCACATTCAATAGAGAATTGAATAAAATCAGAAGATTTGTGTCAAAAAAAAAAAAAAAAAGAAAGAAAAAGAACTCATTGTAACAAGTAAAAGTACAGCTACGTCTTGCTCTCTCTCTGCGGTTAAATCTGTATTTCTAGTATTGGCAGATTCAATCACGAGAGAAGCTGTTCGTCAAAACACACCTGACAGCATTTTCTGACATTTGTTGTTATTTGCATTCGCCAGCTTTACATCTTTAGCAAAGTCCCGAGCGGAATTTTGCGTCAATATCACTTTTCCCTATTTTTCACATTTCACATTGTGTGCTCAATTGTCCCCCACCACACAGGCAGATACTCTCCAACTTTAGAGGTATACTCATATTTTTATTGTTGGGCTTAATTGTTAGCGTTTTGGGTAGATTTTTTTTTTTGTAATAATTTTGCCCAGGCAGGGGCCACCTTGGCCCTACTCTTTTCGATTTCTGATTCTTTACCGTGAGCATTCTGCACGTGGGATCTCCTCTTTTTCCGCATCGTTTTCCGAGAAGGCTAGACATCGGATCTCACTACCCAGAGACTAGGGGAGGGTAAAGACACACATTCAATTTTATTTATTATTTTTTTTACTTCCACCAACTGTAGCGGTAATTTAACCTGGGAACTTCTTGTCTAGAGGCAGACATTTTACCTCTAGACCACCCATATATTTAAATACAGTCGAACCTGTCTAAGGCGACCATTCACGGGACTTTCAAAAACTGGTCCCATAGGACAGGTGGTCCTGCCTCACAGGTTTCACATAATAAATAGAGCGATAAAAAAAATTTTTATCCTAAGCACTATGAAAACTAACCTGCAAATCAGCGTAATCCATGAGTAGAACATAGTGCACATGTCGGTCTACAATAGCCACTGGTTGGACACTTTTCATAAAACACGATAGTTAAACACAAAATATTTTGTCGAATCACTGATATTCGTTCTTCCAGCGTTAATGCTTTTGGTTTTACACTTTTTGACACTGGCCATTTCCTATATTGTGTGTAACACTTTTAAAATCCACAAAAATAATTCACTGAGATACTGTACATGTACGTGAATACACTCTAAGCGGGCAATGACTAATTCTTTAGTTAATTCCTGTAATTTATACGGGCCACGCAATGGTCTACTCTGGTCTAGACGGAACCGCGAAGTGATGTCACTTCACGAATCATAGATCTGTGTCTGCCGTGTTTCTCACACCAGTATTGACTGATAAACGTAACACGTCCCACTGTAATCTGGGACTCACTAAATACGGGAAAACTTCGACACCTGTAGACACCTGTGTCGATCGTTTATGGCTCCCAGCGAGACGGAGAAGGACTGGCTGGTCAGTGTATCGTTATCTCGGATTACCCGCGTGTCGTAAACGGGATAAATAACATTGGCGGCGGTTAATTAGCCTGGTCTCTGGTCGCGTCATACGGTGAGCGCCGTAATCAGTGTTAGCATATAGTAAAAAAACTCGGGGAAATTGTAGACCCGGTCCTATAACCAGGGAAACGCTTTAAACAGGTGGTCCTAAGACCAGGTTCGACTGTATATATATATATGTACGGGAGCCGCAATAGCTCAGTGGTTAGTGATCTGGACTAAAGAGGACAAGAGGTGGGGTTCGATCCCAACCGACGGCTTCCGGTTCACCCAGTCTTTAATGGGTTCCGGATATTTTTCTGAGAAAGTTTAGCGGCACGGGCGTAATACCGTCCACATTATCCTAAAATTCATGTGCCGAAGGTCTGTAAAATTGATGGTCACTAACACCATATTCCCTATACGCCACTTGGCATGATGGGGGTATTTTACTATTTTATATATGTATGCATTAAAATAAACTTCAGGTCAATATTCATTAAAATATTTAAGATGAGTAGGAGTGACCAGAAGATTAGGAATATGTAGGGGGAAAAAATGTAACCACGCAGAGCTGTGACAAAAAATGGTATAGATACAACAGACCTTTCAGCAAGATGCTGGATGCAAGTGCTACACAGGAATCCGAAGAAGATTTCTCAACCAACACATCACCAGTGTTGTTAGTCACTACACATTGAGGGATATACTTCAGAGATCTGAGCAGTTATGGACCGGTTGACTAAACATTTCAGCTCAAAAAGTCTGGAATTTTTAGGATTTCTAATGTTTTGTTTGTCCTTTTAGTAAAGATCTTTTGAGTTCCTTTTTCAGTTACTGTTCAAAAGAGGAAGATACTGTGCAATCCATTTTTGATAATAAAAACAGAAAAAGAGTTCTTAAATGTTATGTAGAGCCAGTCTTAACATATGGACAACAGGACAAAAGACAAGAAAATCACTGGAGGCTGTAGAAATGTGGTTTTATAGAAGAATGTTGAGAATACCATGGACAGCTAAGAAGAGTAATGAAAATGTTCTGAAAGAGGCCAAAGCAAAAAGAGAGCTAATTTCCAATATTAGGAAGAAACAATGATCATTTTTTGGCCATGTAACGAGAAGGGAACAGCTGGAATATATTGTGACAACTGGGAAAATTGTGGACAAAGAGATAGAGGGAAGCAAAGAGAAAAGATACCAGACAGCTTAAGAGATTGGCTTGGCAGAAGGTCAACAACAGAAATGATAAATAGTTGTTGAGATCGAAAGTTGTGGAGTGACATGATCACCTATGCCAGCAGTCACGGTACTTGATGATGATGTTCAAAAGAGACAAATTCTAGAGTATAAGAGAAAGAGTCGGCATAAAACCAATCTTGAATACCCTGGGGCCAAAGACACCCACCACCACCTGGGCTGAAAGCAGTCATCGAATCATACAGAGAATATGGCTTTAGTGTCCATATTTTTTGGGGGGTAATGTAGTCTGTATTACATGCCAAGATCGGGTCTCTTTTGCAGGAAAACGTTGTACCCATTTACAGCTCGAAAAGAAGCCTCTAAGTGGGAGCAAACCTGACCTCTTGCTCTCAGAACGACAGCTCTTTTACCATACAAGGTTTATTTCCTTTGCACAACAGGCAATCCCATAGTGCTCAGATCCTCTCCACAGCATGTTTCCCAGTATGAAACACGCCCGCCACACATTAGCAAAAGCACTGAAGATAGCTTCAGCACAGATGCATGAACTCCATAGCGGTGAAGACCGTGTCCCCAAAAATCCTTAGTCGTCTCGTACAACAAATGTGTGGCAAGTAACAGTGGCTGTATTCTATTTTCCATTCACCTTGGTCAGGGTCGCGGTTACCCTACGGCTGACCATACAAGGTAGATATACAGAGTGTCCCACAAAGGGGGTTATAATGTTTGAAAGTTACTAACATAACTTTTTGTGAAGGAACAGTAACAGGTGCTGTGTACCCTAACACATTGCAGAAAGCAATAGTGCCAGCTGTTCACCAACTCTACCCAGGTGAAGGTTGTTTTGTTTCAACAAGAGGTGCACCATCCACATTGTCATCAAGGTGTGTCGCAATTCCAGGATGAAACATTTGCTGATAGGCCAACAAGGAAGTGTCGAGTATCCACCCAGATCTCCCAATCTAATGCCGTTAGACTTCTTTCTATGGGAATGCTGTAGGACACTGTCTACACCACAAAACCAAGTATGCTGGATGCCATGAGAGAGACTATTGTGGCGACCTGTAAATCCATTCCTATGGAAACCATATCACATGTTTGTAGATCTGTTCCACAGCATTCAGACAATGGCAATGGAGGACAATTTGAACATTTCAACATTAGAACATCATCACTCATGTTTGAACATCTTCAACATTAGAACATCATCAGTAATGTTTGGAACATCTTCAACATTAGAACATCATCAGTAATGTTTTAAAACATCTTCAACATTAGAACATCATCACTCATGTTTTGAACATCTTCAACATTAGAACATCATCAGTAATGTTTTAAACATCTTCAACATTAGAACATCATCAGTAATGTTGGAACATCTTCAACATTAGAATATCATCAGTAATGTCTTGAACATCTTCAACATTAGAACATCATCAGTAATGTGAACATCTTCAAACATTAGATCATCAGTAATGTTTTGAACATCTTCACATTAGAACATCATCAGTAATGTTGTGAACATCTTTGTGACTTTAAACAACAATCATATATTTTTGTGTTATTGCTGTTCGAGTTATTAAATCAGTATAAACCCCTCCGTGGGACACTCTGTATAAAGAGGAAAAAGGCACAGATTTTAACGCAAACCCAGTAACGATAACAACACTAAGGAAACTCTACAACAGCATCCACATACAAATGGTTAAAACAACTAGAACAACAAGAACTTAAACCTTACATCTTCTAGACACCCAACTATCTTATAACCATAAAAGGAATTAATGAAGCACAATTCTATAAAGGGATGTCAGTACGGATCTAGTCACAATCATCTTCAAGCCAATACAAATCAAATACTATTATGCTAGTCAATATAATTCAAATAAATATTTAAATAGATTAGTATGGATCAAGCAATTGCAACTGCAGTGGAAATCAAACAATTACCCACCACTGGTTATAAATTGAACAATACACATCAGCAGGTTATTATTATAAAATAAAACAGGTTTTTTTCCTCAACAGTTCAGTATAAATCGGATCATTAATTTCAGCAGGTTAGTACAAAACTATTAAATAATTATTACTGGCTGTTTAGCATAAATTAAATTAAATATTTATTTAAATATGTTCTTTATATTTAAAAAGAAAATCAAATAATTTTTTGCTTGTGTTCAGCGTGTATAAAATGTAAATAATTGTTTTCATACTCTTAGGGTGAATCAAATAATTATTTTAGCAACAAGTTATTCAACAACCAACAATAGTTAATTAAGCGACAGGATTAGATTAAGCACATTTCGGTCACATCCCACCAAAAGCTACACAAAAGATCCCGACTCATACTAAATGCAGGCTGACTTTGCTTGCACCATCGGAAGGTGGACAAATGAAAAAAGTGGCTTTGTTTCCAGTCTCCTTATATTTGTTCTGGGGAAACAAAAAAAAACCAAAAACACGGATTAGATTTGTTAATGTAGTAATACTGACATGTGATAAATAAAATAAACATGATAAACCTATAGGCATATGTCAAACCTTTCATACTTTTAACCCTAGATTAAGATACCTATAAGTGGGTCAGGTTTTCACAATACTGTCGTAAAAATTACTACCACCTAAATGTAGTGTTACATTTGGAGTTTCAAAAATAGTATTTCCTTTGAGCTTTTGCTACACAGCTGTGTGTTTACCCAAGCAGACACATGGAAATCGGATGGTGTAATCATTTCCTGGGGTATGTTAGATTTATGGACCAAAATTCAAACGCATTGTACCGGAGGTGTTAATTTGTCTATTTACATGGGAGCTGTACCACCAATCCAGCTGTATGTTCGACTCCCTCAAAACATTCACTGTCTGTCCTGCATTAGAAAGGTTTGTTTGATGTCTTGTCGATAGCTGAGAAGATTTTCCGGCCATAATAAAAAGAAATGAAATTTCTTGAAAATTGAAATTTATATTTAAGAAAAGAAAAAAAACCAGCCTCGTTTCCTACTGTCATACTTTCAATGACGTACTTGAAAAAAAAAATTCAACATAAAAGGAAACAAATTCAATGCCCATGGGTCATCGGTAAGTAGTAATTAGGAAGGTATGGTGGGGAAAGTGGTGTGTGTGTGTGTGTGGCATGCCAGCAAATTGCCAAATTTCAAGAATTTATATTTTGAGACAGTAATTTTTACGACAGAATTGTAATCTGGGGATACAGGTAAACCTGTACATGAGACCAAAATAAGTTTTACAAAAGAAAAAAAAAACCTGACATATCCCTTCTTTCCCCTACAGTTTTTGGTAGATTGTGCCCTCCTTTTCACACCATTATCTGAAAGGGCTAGACATCGGATCTCACAACCCAGGGACTAGGGAAGGGTAAAGCCACAAAGAAACCATGATATGTTTGTTTCTATTTTCCTTTGCTGTATTTTTTTTTTCTTGCGTTCGCCAGCTTTCACCTCTGGCGAAGTCCGTAGAGTCTAGGAACTAAATTTTTTGTGTTAATCCATTTTTCCCTGGCATCTGTATCCAGAGGGCTTCTGATCTAAGATGGCAGATCTAGTCCACGTCCTCTCGATCGCTGCAGAAAGTGCATCCAGGGTCTGATTAATTTTAGTTCTCCGTTGCACTTTTCTGCGTTAAAGTCAAAATGATGATATACTTAATACATCTGTGCTGCTAAAGCGAGATCGTAGGCCAACAACAGTCCGTTTTTGACAAATCAATTGTTGTGAATGAGACCTTCCACCGTCTAGACTTGATCTGCGCTTTACGTCACATTGGTGCTGGTCATGATCGTTTTTGGAATTCCTTGACGCAAGTTATTTCCATGTTACTCATTAATGGTAAACTACTTTGGACGTTTTTAGCCTACTCTTTTCAATTTCCAACTGTCAAGAGTTCTTTAATGTGCGCAGAATGCATATAGGACATTCTGTTTTTTTGCCATTTTCTGAGAGGGCTAGACAATGGATATCACTACCTGAATACCAGGGGAGGGAGGGTAAAGTTATGGATCTGAATTTATTTTTTTTTTTTTTATTTCCCACAGCCTGTGGTGGCCAATGTCTTACCTCTAGACCACCTGGACCCGTGTGCATGTGCTCAACACTGTTTGTTAACAGAGGACACTAGAGCAGCCACACTGCTAATGGGGTCCAGAATTAAACCATTTTAACCCTAGATTACGATGTAAATCTGAGACTGACATGTTTACGATACCGCTGTAAAAATTACTACCACTTAATTGAAGTATTAGGAGCTCAGAAAATAAAAATTGAATTATTTTCAACACACAGCTGTGAGTTTACACCAGGACAGGCACAAGGTACACAGATTTCCCCAGGTTGATTTATGACTCGAATTTCACCTGAAGGGTCGGATGCGTTACAATGTCTATCGGCACAGATGCTGTAAGTCCATCAGTATGGTTACCACATAGCATTATTCTCTACACTTCCCGAGTTACAAAGTGTTGTTTGATGTTAGGCGATGTCAGAGGAAATGTCTCTGGTCACAAGGGGGGGGGGGGGGGGAGATATTAACAAACTTCTCGAAGATTGGCTAATTTTTTTTTTTGCAACATCATATATCATATCTTATGAATAAAAAATCCAACAATGGAAACAAATTACAGAGGGGTCACCGGAAGTGGTAATAAAGAAGGTACACAGAGGGGGGGTTTATGTTTGAACATGGTAAAATGTCAAATTTGAGAAAATTGTGTTTTGATGCAGTAATTTTTACTACAGTAATCTAGGGTTAAAAGTGTTAGTGTATGACTTTGTTGGCCCCCTGTTGCAGATGAGAGATGGACACAGTTAATGGTGCTGGATACAACTACTACAACAACAGAACAGAACCGGGCCCAGCAATCCTCAGTCAGGGCAAGGAAACAAATAACTCACAGTAAACATAAGAATGATGCCGGCTGTTGGAAAGGGCAGAAGAACAGATATGGAATGTCCGAACTTTAGTGACACTACCTTGTAAAACCAAACGAAATTCTTTGTTGCCAATGTGGTTTAAATTGGGAGCGGATTAGTGAACGGGACTACTAAGGATGAGAGGAGGTCGGTTCAATCCTGATCGATGGCTTCCAGATTCACCCAGCCTTAAATGGGACCGGATTTTTTTCTGGGAAAGTAAAGAGGCATGGGCGTAATAGTGACCCACATTTCTTATGGTCACTAACACCATATTCCCTATATGCCATTTGGCGTTTGATTATTTTTTAAATGTGGTTTTAACTCTTTCCATACATTTCGCCGCACAGTGCGTCACTCACAATTTGATTAGTGTAAACCGTCATCTAACCATATCTTTTAACATGACTTGTGTCATCATGTTATTGGTGAAATCTAATTCCTTGTTGAATTATCTAAAAATTCATATATAATATGTTATAATGTTAGATAAATATAACTATGTAAATTGATTCTAAAACAATGACAAGTTTTCTCTCTAAAATCTGTCCTGTTGAGTCGATAAAAAGCTTCCGTACAGAAAGAGTTAAATATGAAATGTCTATGATCTTATGAAATTAAAGCGAGGACAAAGTTAATTATTTATAAACGAGAACCATGAACTTACACTGATGTGGTCAATAACTGTGTCTATGATCTTATGAAATTAAAGCGAGGACAAAGTTAATTATTTATAAACGAGAACCATGAACTTACACTGATGTGGTCAATAACTGTGTCTATGGCACTGGTCTTCAACAGGGTCACTGTGCATCCACCAAACCCACCTCCGGTCATTCTTGAGCCGTAAACACCAGCAGACTTCATCTCCAGGGCAAACTCCACCAGCTGGTCCAGCTCTTTACAGGAAACCTCATAATCATCCCTGCACATACACAATAAAAATTAGTAACCCATATACACGCATAAACTATGTTTCTGGCCTTTACTCTGTAGATCTAAAAGAATCAGTGGAAAACACCTAGAAAATTATTAATGTATAATGTTATATATAACATATTGTTATAATATTATGTATAAATAACTGTAGCTCTTTATAGTAATTGGATTTTTTTCTGGGAAAGTAAAGCAGCACGGGCGTAATACCGACCACATTACCACAAAAAATCATGCGCTGAAGGTCTGTAAAATATAGGGTCACTAACACCATATTTCCCTATACGCCACTTGGTGTGACGGAGGTACTTTACTTTTTATTTTACTTTACTTTATAGTAATTGTAGTTGTAGTTAGTACAAGACCCCTGTATCTCTGCAAATGAATTAAAATCCATAATTGCACAACCGTCCGTGCCAGTGGAATCATCTGAATTAACATCTCATTGAGGGATCCAAACAAAGAAAGGCAGCTGCAGCCCCCATCATAGCAGCTACAGCACACACTAAAAGACATAAGACGTAACCACACCAAAAGTGAACACAATCCGGATTAGATACACAGCTCACGGTGTGCACAGAGCACTAAACTCAGTAGCTCATGCAGTCAGCCAGACTTGGAATATGAGGAAACTGCAACAAGGAACACTTTTCAAACAGAGCCTGAACAGTTCCTGTCGCCTATTTGTCATATTGATTGAAAGTCCTCATTCTTCAATTAAGAAATGGTTTAACCCATTAGCTGCTAATCTAATAACCATTTTTGGTTTGTCTCGTTGCGGTGAATTTAGGCTCATTTTTACATTACACCAGTTACTGGAAATGCTTTACTGTGAAAGAGCACTAAATTTGTCGACATTTCCAGACTTTTTTTTAGGCAAATGGTGGATTCAAGTATTTTAAAATCTGTGTGGCTGAAAATTATTATCAAAAACTGATTGTACTTCTTGTGCTTTTTTTTTGCTTCCATGATGAGATTAGGTCATTGGATTTTGATGAATTTCATGAGGATTATGTAGGAGACACAGAGAAAATGATAAATGTCATAACTGCATATCTTTTTAATCTTTAATAAGAAATGGTACTTAAGGTGATAATGGATTAGCTACACCAAAGATTTGGTGTCTAAAACAGTTGTTTGTTTTCACATCAAAGTGACGGGGGACTGGTTGGTCTTGAGGAAAGACGCTAGTCTTGAGGCGGAGAGGTTCTGAGTTCAAATCCCGGCCGCACTAGTTGGGATTTTATTTGCAATTTCTCTCTGCGGCAACCACTCCTGGCCTCAGCAGTGAGGTCTGGGTTGAAACATCAATCATCGATAGAAAAAATATGAGTACTTCAGAAGATGGAGTTATCTGCCTGTGCGGCAAAGGACGCTTGTGCACACGGTTGCCAGGGAAAAAACGAATTAACAAGCAAAATTCAGTTCCTAGTAACTTTGCCAAAGGTGAAAGCTGGCAAACACAACAAAAAACCAAAGCGGCATTTTATAGTTAGTCTTGGAAATTTTAGTAGCATTTACTACATTCAACTTACTCCTAAAAATTGATATTTGATGAAAGTGGTTTCAATTTGTGGCTAAAGTAAATATTTATGTATAAATATTTCAGTAGTTCATCATCATCATCATGTGCCATACCGATTGGCGTAGGCGATCATGTCCTTCCACAATCTTCCATCTACAGTGCATCGTATCAGTTCTGTTGTTGACTGTTTTCCAAGCCATGACACCAAGCTTTCCAGTATTTTCTCTCTCTGTCGTCCGTGATCTCTCTTTCCTTGTATTTTGCCAGTTGTAACCAAGTATTCCAACTTTCCTCTTCTCATGATGTGCCCGAAAAATGTTGATTGTTTCTTAGTTACTGATCATGTAAAAAGATAAAGAAATTGGCAAAAATCTGACAGTTTCAGGGGCAAACTATTCAATTTTTAACCACAAAAATGTAAATTTTAAGCTGCATCTGCTTTTAATCACATTGAATTACTTTACTTAGAAGAAATGTGTGTATTTTATCTTCCTGGAAAGATACAAATGATCAAACCAATGAAAGTATCAATGACAAACAGCTGTGAAAAGTGTATGCAAACTAGGAATTAACCTGAGAGAGTTGTGGCTGGCAACCATCAAATTCCAAAGCTGTTATAATCTCCATTCTCCAGAGCTGTAGCTGCTTCAACTGTTCTCCTGATCTCTGATATAACATGTCTGACACGGCGGTAAGTCTCTTCGTCAAGTTCTTCTTTGTGTCCTGATCAAATATTCAAAACAAATCATGCAATCAAGTATTTTCATGAAGGAACTAGTAGCGGAGTGTGATAAACACTCCAAGGTATGGTGACAGCTTTACAAGGAAGGAACACAACGCAATACTGACGTTTCGGCCTGTGGCCTTCTTCAGAATACAGGGACAATGACAACAAACGGTGAAGCACAATTATCTATAACTACATGTTGGATGATCAAGTGAATGGAGAGGTGGACAGAAAAATTTCATGAACTGTTTAGAATATGAATTTCATATTTTCATGAAGTTTCTTAACTCTTTCTGTACGGAAGCTTTTTATCGATACAACGGAAGAGACTTCATTGACACAATTTTTCATGGTTTTAAGAATCAATAGACAAATTTATATTTTATCTAACATATAACATATGAATTTTTAGATAATTGAACAAGGTATTAGATTTCACCAATACCAAGATGATACAAGACTTGTAAAAAGAATATGGTTTGATGACGGTTCACGCTAATCAAATGAGCGTGGCACACTATGCGGTGAAACGTGCGCGGCCGAAATCAGCATGGCACATAGTGCAGCGAAACACACAGAAAGAGTTTAAGTAACTCTAAAAAGAGTTTAAAGAGTTTTTTTAAATAGCCAGAGATCCTGTGCTTGTGCATGCAAAAGGCCACTAATGTAACGGTGCTTTGATTCATAAAATCTGGATTTCAGAGATGCTTAGAAATGGTTGATTCACTGTATTTGACAGAATGCCAGATGTTGGGACAGAGTTATACAATTTTTTGGAGAGGTCTCATGTAAAGTGTAAAGAATACTTGACCAAAAGATGACTGATAACCCTTAGGCATTACCCATGCGTCTTAGCTAAGGGCAATATCAGAAAAAAAACAAGCAGATGCCATGGAGGGTTATCAGACAAACTTTAAAACAATCTCTGAGCACTGAATTTTGAGTTACAGCTATTTTGAAGTTCACAGACCGTTTTTAATTAAGCTCATACACATCTTTCAAGCTCCTTTGATGCTCATAGTCAATTTGAAGCTCACAGGTAGTTTTGAACAGTTTTGAAGCTCACAGACAGTTACATAGACAGTTTTTAAGCTCACAGATAGTTTTGAAGCCCACAGACAGTTACATAGACAGTTTTTAAGCTCACAGATAGTTTTGAAGCTCACAGACAGTTACATAGACCGTTTTAAGCTCACAGATAGTTTTGAAGCTCACAGACAGTTACATAGACAGTTTTTAAGCTCACAGATAGTGTTGAAGCTTACAGACAACTTTGAAAGATTACAGACAGTTTTGCTCAGGAAGCTCTGCAAGTTCACAGACAGTTCTAAAGTTCAGAACTGAAGGAACATGGGGGCTCTCCTTCCACAACCTTTATTAAAAGTGTTTAGTTTATCCTTGGGTCAGATTTCAGTGTCACACACACACATAGTTTAGTTAGAGAAATAGTTATCAGAGACCGACCAGCATTGTTTGCATGTAATGTCTTTTATGCTCAAATGTGCTGATGAAGAGATTTTTAAAGTGTGTTGTTAACACAATCCGGACATTGAACTGACAGATCTGTTCCCATAGGTACATAGTTGAATATTTTAACCATAAAGAGCCCATTTTTGCTTTATATCCAGCAATACTTGTATTTGACAGGATCAAGGCAAAGAAATGCATATAAATACATACAAACGTAAGGAAAAATGAAATAAAAATATTTAAAGATCGGTATGGTTAATGCTTTATGTAATAAGTGGACGACTCAAATTAGAACAGCGTTTCAGCTCTCAACATTTCATGTTCATCAAGCTGCGCCATCTCAACATTAAAAGCCCTCAGAGCTGTGCCATCTCAACATTAAATATGCTCAGAGCTGCGCCATCTCAACATTAAATATCCTCAAAGCTGCGCCATCTCAACATTAAAAGCCCTCAGAGCTGCACCATCTCAACATTAAATATGCTCAGAGCTGCGCCATCTCAACATTAAATATCCTCAAAGCTGCGCCATCTCAACATTAAATACCCTCAAAGCTGCACCATCTCAATATTAAAAGCCCTCAAAGCTGCACCATCTCAACATTAAATACCCTCAAAGCTGCACCATCTCAACATTAAATATCCTCAAAGCTGCACCATCTCAACATTAAATACCCTCAAAGCTGTACCATCTCAACATTAAAAGCCCTAAAAGCTGTACCATCTCAGCATTAAATACCCTCAAAGCTGCACCATCTCAACATTAAATACCCTCAAAGCTGCACCATCTCAACATTAAATATCCTCAAAGCTGCACCATCTCAACATTAAATACCTCAAAGCTGTACCATCTCAACATTAAAAGCCCTCAAAGCTGAACCATCTCAACATTAAATACCCTCAAAGCTGCACCATCTCAACATTAAATATCCTCAAAGCTGTACCATCTCAACATTAAATACCCTCAAAGCTGTACCATCTCAACATTAAAAGCCCTCAAAGCTGTACCATCTCAACATTAAATACCCTCAAAGCTGTACCATCTCAACATTAAAAGCCCTCAAAGCTGTACCATCTCAACATTAAATACCCTCAAAGCTGCACCATCTCAACATTAAATATCCTCAAAGCTGTACCATCTCAACATTAAAAGCCCTCAAAGCTGTACCATCTCAACATTAAAAGCCCTCAAAGCTGCACCATCTCAACATTAAATATCCTCAAAGCTGTACCATCTCAACATTAAAAGCCCTCAAAGCTGTACCATCTCAACATTAAATACCCTCAAAGCTGTACCATCTCAACATTAAATACCCTCAAAGTTGCACCATCTCAACATTAAATACCCTCAAAGTTGCACCACCTCAACATTAAATACCCTCAAAGCTGCATCACCTCAACATTAAATACCCCCAAAGCTGTACCATCTCACATTAAATACCCTCAAAGCTGCACCATCTCAACATTAAATACCCTCAAAGCTGCATCACCTCAACATTAAATATCCTCAAAGCTGTACCATCTCAACATTAAATACCCTCAAAGCTGCACCATCTCAACATTAAATACCCTCAAAGCTGCATCACCTCAACATTAAATATCCTCAAAGCTGTACCATCTCAACATTAAATACCCTCAAAGCTGCACCATCTCAACATTAAATACCCTCAAAGCTGCACCATCTCAACATTAAATACCCTCAAAGCTGCACCATCTCAACATTAAATACCCCAAAGCTGCACCATCTCAACATTAAATACCCTCAAAGCTGCACCACCTCAACATTAAATACCCTCAAAGCTGCACCATCTCAACATTAAATACCCTCAAAGCTGCACACCTCAACATTAAATACCCCCAAGCTGCACCATCTCAACATTAAATATCCTCAAAGCTGCACCATCTCAACATTAAATACCCTCAAAGCTGCACCATCTCAACATTAAATACCCCAAAGCTGCACCATCTCAACATTAAATACCCTCAAAGCTGCATCACTCAACATTAAATATCCTCAAAGCTGTACCATCTCAACATTAATACCCTCAAAGCTGCACCATCTCAACATTAAATACCCTCAAAGCTGTACCATCTCAACATTAAATACCCTCAAAGCTGCACCATCTCAACATTAAATATCCTCAAAGCTGCGCCATCTCAACATTAAATATCCTCAAAGCTGCACCACTCAACATTAAATACCCTCAAAGCTGCGCCATCTCAACATTAAATACCCTCAAAGCTGCACCATCTCAACATTAAATATCCTCAAAGCTGCGCCATCTCAACATTAAATACCCTCAAAGTTGCACCATCTCAACATTAAATACCCTCAAAGTTGCACCATCTCAACATTAAATACCCCCAAAGCTGTACCATCTCAACATTAAATACCCTCAAAGTTGCACCACCTCAACATTAAATACCCCCAAAGCTGTACCATCTCAACATTAAATACCCTCAAAGTTGCATCACCTCAACATTAAATACCCCCAAGCTGTACCATCTCAACATTAAATACCCTCAAAGTTGCATCACCTCAACATTAAATACCCCCAAAGCTGTACCATTCAACATTAAATACCCCAAAGCTGCATCACCTCAACATTAAATACCCCCAAAGCTGCATCACCTCAACATTAAATACCCCAAAGCTGTACCATCTCAACATTAAATACCCTCAAGCTGCACCATCTCAACATTAAATACCCTCAAAGCTGCATCACCTCAACATTAAATACCCCAAAGCTGCATCACCTCAACATTAAATACCCCAAAGCTGTACCATCTCAACATTAAATACCCTCAAAGTTGCACCATCTAAAAATTAAATACCCTTCAAGGTCTATCAAAATTATGGTCACTAACACCATACTCCCCTATATGCCACTTGGCGTGACCAGGCTCTTTACTTTTTACATCTGCCCATCAGATGATGGGGAAGACATGGAATGATATTAAGAGAATGGCAAGAAACAGAACTGCCTGCCTGGAAAGTGTTCGAAGACCTAAGCTCCACAGAGAGTTGAAAGGAACAAGGCTTGGTCAATTAGGGGCCTAGTTGGCTGAGTGGTTAGTGCGCTCTTTCCCTGATCAGAAGAGTCCAGGTTAAATCGAGAGGCTGTGGATTTTTTTCAGACCAACAAAGTTCTGAGGTTCACCCAGCCACTATAAATGGGTACCAGGATTTTTGGGGGAACAAAAGGTGGCCTTGCATGATTCTAACCACATAACCCAAAAATGTGCTGGGGTCACAGAAAAATATGGTCATTATCATCATCAAGTACCATGACTGGCATAGGTGATCATGTCTCTCCACACTTTTGATCTTGACAGTTATTTTCATTTCTGTTGTTGACTTTCTGTCGAGTCATTCTCTTAAGCTGTCTGGTTTCTCTTTGCTTACCTCTATCTCTTTGTCCCTCAATTTTCCAATATATTCCAATTGTTCCCTTCTCATTACATCGCCAAAATGTGATGATTATTTCTTCCTAATATTGGAAATTGGCTCTCTCTTTGCTTTGGCTCTTTCAGAAGGTTTTCATTACTCTTCTTAGCTGTCCATGGTATTCTCAACATTCTTCTGTAAAACCACATTTCTACAACCTCCAGTGATTTTCTTGTCTGTTGACCTATTGTCCATGATTCACATCCATATGTTAAGCCTGACTCTATATAAAATTTAAGAACTCTTTTTCTTCATACTATTGTAAAAATAGATTGCACAGTGTCTTCCTAATTTTTTGGAAAGCTTCTTTTGTCTGAGCCATTCTGCATCTCACCTCTTTTGTACATCTTCCATCTGAGACTAACATTGTTCCCAGATATTTAAATTCATTTACCTGTTTTAATATTGTTCAACTGTCTTTATTGGGCATTGCAGTGATGGCTTTTTCTTTGTTGCTACCATTACTTCTGTCTTTTTGCTATTAAGGCTGAATCCATTATTTTGCTTTCCTTCACTATAATGTCTAACTTTTCTATGTTGCTACCATTTATTCTGTCTTTTTGTTATTAAGGCTGAATCCTTTATTTTTGCTTTCCTTCACTATAATGTCTAACATTTCTTGTTCACTAACACCATATTCCTCATACACCTATCACTATCACCTATCACTATCATGTCTAACATTTCTTGTTCACTGACACCATATTCCTCATACACCTATCACTATCATGTCTAACATTTCTTGTTCACTGACACCATATTCCTCATACACCTATCACTATCATGTCTAACATTTCTTGTTCACTGACACCATATTCCTCATACACCTATCACGTCTAACATTTCTTGTTCACTGACACCATATTCCTCATACACCTATCACTATCATGTCTAACATTTCTTGTTCACTGACACCATATTCCTCATACACCTATCACTATCACGTCTAACATTTCTTGTTCACTAACACCATATTCCTCATACACCTATCACTATCATGTCTAACATTTCTTGTTCACTGACACCATATTCCTCATACACCTATCACTATCACATCTAACATTTCTTGTTCACTAACACCATATTCCTCATACACCTATCACGTCTAACATTTCTTGTTCACTAACACCATATTCCTCATACACCTATCACGTCTAACATTTCTTGTTCACTAACACCATATTCCTCATACACCTATCACTATCACGTCTAACATTTCTTGTTCACTAACACCATATTCCTCATACACCTATCACTATCACGTCTAACATTTCTTGTTCACTAACACCATATTCCTCATACACCTATCACGTCTAACATTTCTTGTTCACTAACACCATATTCCTCATACACCTATCACTATCACGTCTAACATTTCTTGTTCACTAACACCATATTCCTCATACACCTATCACTATCACATCTAACATTTCTTGTTCACTAACACCATATTCCTCATACACCTATCACGTCTAACATTTCTTGTTCACTAACACCATATTCCTCATACACCAATCACATCTAACATTTCTTGTTCACTAACACCATATTCCTCATACACCAATCACATCTAACATTTCTTGTTCACTAACACCATATTCCTCATACACCTATCACATCTAACATTTCTTATTCACTAACACCATATTCCTCATACACCTATCACTATCACCTATCACTATCATGTCTAACATTTCTTGTTCACTAACACCATATTCCTCATACACCTATCACTATCACGTCTAACATTTCTTGTTCACTAACACCATATTCCTCATACACCTATCACGTCTAACATTTCTTGTTCACTAACACCATATTCCTCATACACCTATCACTATCACGTCTAACATTTCTTGTTCACTAACACCATATTCCTCATACACCTATCACTATCACGTCTAACATTTCTTGTTCACTAACACCATATTCCTCATACACCTATCACTATCACGTCTAACATTTCTTGTTCACTAACACCATATTCCTCATACACCTATCACTATCACGTCTAACATTTCTTGTTCACTAACACCATATTCCTCATACACCTATCACTATAACGTCTAACATTTCTTGTTCACTAACACCATATTCCTCATACACCTATCAAGGCATGGAGGGAACCTGTACTCCTTTTTTTTTAATCTAGGTCAATCCTTAATTAGGACCAACACTAGAAAGTTCATGAACAAACAAAAGCATTTCTCACCTTCAAGATCCATCTCTGTTGCATCTCTTAGACTTGGCACACCAAAATGTTGGCGGCTGTCTCACACTGTTTACGTCTCGTTGGTACTCTGAGCCAGTCAGTTCATGCTTGACATTGGAGTTTGTCACAAGAACTACAACTGAGGGGTCAGTCATTGGAACTAGTCTCCCTTGTTTAGCCCTAGACATAAAACACACTCTGGGGTCAGTCATTTGACTCGACACATTAAGACATGTTCTGTAGTCAGATACAGATATCAGAACTCTTCATTTGGCTCTAGATATTAAAACACATGTTCTGGGCTCAGTCATTTGGCTCTAGACATTAAACCACTCAGTTACAGATATCAGATCTCTTCATTTGGCTCTAGATATTAAAACACATGTTCTGGGCTCAGTCATTTGGCTCTAGATATTAAAACACATGTTCTGGACTCAGTCATTTGGCTCTAGACATTAAAACACATGTTCTGGGCTCAGTCATTTGGCTCTAGATATTAAAACACATGTTCTGGGCTCAGTCATTTGGCTCTAGACATTAAAACACATGTTCTGGGCTCAGTTATTGGCTCTAGATATTAAAACACATGTTCTGGCTTAGTCATTTGGCTCTTGACATTAAACCATGAGTTCTGGGCTCAGTTACAGATATCAGATCTCTTCATTTGGCTCTAGACATTAAACCATGAGTTCTGGCTCAGTTACAGATATCAGATCTCTTCATTTGGCTCTAGACATTAAACCATGAGTTCTGGGCTCAGTTACAGATATCAGATCTCTTCATTTGGCTCTTGACATTAAACCATGAGTTCTGGGCTCAGTTACAGATATCAGATCTCTTCATTTGGCTCTAGACATTAAACCACTCAGTTACAGATATCAGATCTCTTCATTTGGCTCTAGACATTAAAACATGGATGCTGTAAAAAAAAAAAAATAAAGTGCCCCCATCATGCTGAGTAGCATATAGGGAATATGGTGTTAGTAACCATAAATTTTACAGACCTTCAGCACATGATTTTTGGGGTAATGTGGTCGGTATTACGCCCGAGCCGCTTTACTTTCCCAGAAAAAAATACAGTACCCATTAAAGGCTGGGTGAGCCCAGAAGCTGTCGGTTGGGATCGAACCATACCTCTTATTAATCTGGATTATGTGCTCAAGAACAATAATAAAAATAACCACTACCGAGATGAAATGTAGTCTCCACATATTGAATCTGGAAAGGAACTGGGTGGTCTTGAGGTAAGACTGATCTCTGGACAGGAAGGGTCTCAGGTTTGAATTCTGTTGTAGGAACTATTCACTCTTAGCTCCATTGGTCTCAGGGTAGTGAGATCTGATGTCTAGCTCTCTTAGTCTCAGGGTAGTGAGATCTGATGTCTAGCTCTCTTGGTGTAGTCTCAGGGTAGTGAGATCTGATGTCTAGCTCTCTTGATCTAGTCTCAGGGTAGTGAGATCTGATGTCTAGCTCTCTTGGTCTAGTCTCAGGGTAGTGAGATCTGATGTCTAGCTCTCTTGATCTAGTCTCAGGGTAGTGAGATCTGATGTCTAGCTCTCTTGATCTAGTCTCAGGGTAGTGAGATCTGATGTCTAGCTCTCTTAGTCTAGTCTCAGGGTAGTGAGATCTGATGTCTAGCTCTCTTAGTCTAGTCTCAGGTAGTGAGATCTGATGTCTAGCTCTCTTGATCTAGTCTCAGGGTAGTGAGATCTGATGTCTAGCTCTCTTGGTCTAGTCTCAGGGTAGTGAGATCTGATGTCTAGCTCTCTTAGTCTCAGGGTAGTGAGATCTGATGTCTAGCTCTCTTGGTCTAGTCTCAGGGTAGTGAGATCTGATGTCTAGCTCTCTTAGTCTAGTCTCAGGGTAGTGAGATCTGATGTCTAGCTCTCTTGATCTAGTCTCAGGGTAGTGAGATCTGATGTCTAGCACTCTTAGTCTAGTCTCAGGGTAGTGAGATCTGATGTCTAGCTCTCTTGATCTAGTCTCAGGGTAGTGAGATCTGATGTGTAGCTCTCTTAGTCTCAGGGTAGTGAGATCTGATGTCTAGCTCTCTTGATCTAGTCTCAGGGTAGTGAGATCTGATGTCTAGCTCTCTTGGTCTAGTCTCAGGGTAGTGAGATCTGATGTCTAGCTCTCTTGGTCTAGTCTCAGGGTAGTGAGATCTGATGTCTAGCTCTCTTGATCTAGTCTCAGGGTAGTGAGATCTGATGTCTAGCTCTCTTAGTCTAGTCTCAGGGTAGTGAGATCTGATGTCTAGCTCTCTTAGTCTAGTCTCAGGGTAGTGAGATCTGATGTCTAGCTCTCTTAGTCTAGTCTCAGGGTAGTGAGATCTGATGTCTAGCTCTCTTAGTCTAGTCTCAGGGTAGTGAGATCTGATGTCTAGCTCTCTTAGTCTAGTCTCAGGGTAGTGAGATCTGATGTCTAGCTCTCTTAGTCTAGTCTCAGGGTAGTGAGATCTGATGTCTAGCTCTCTTAGTCTCAGGGTAGTGAGATCTGATGTCTAGCTCTCTTGGTCTAGTCTCAGGGTAGTGAGATCTGATGTCTAGCCCTCTTGATCTAGTCTCAGGGTAGTGAGATCTGATGTGTAGCTCTCTTGGTCTAGTCTCAGGGTAGTGAGATCTGATGTCTAGCTCTCTTAGTCTCAGGGTAGTGAGATCTGATGTCTAGCTCTCTTAGTCTCAGGGTAGTGAGATCTGATGTCTAGCTCTCTTAGTCTCAGGGTAGTGAGATCTGATGTCTAGCTCTCTTGGTCTAGTCTCAGGGTAGTGAGATCTGATGTCTAGCCCTCTTAGTCTAGTCTCAGGGTAGTGAGATCTGATGCCTAGCCCTCTTGATCTAGTCTCAGGGTAGTGAGATCTGATGTGTAGCTCTCTTGGTCTAGTCTCAGGGTAGTGAGATTTGATGTATAGCTCTCTTGGTCTAGTCTCGGGGTAGTGAGATCTGATGTCTAGCTCTCTTGGTGTAGTCTCAGAGCAATGAGATCTGATGTCTAGCCGTCTTGGCCTAGCCTCAGGGTAGTGAGATCTGATGTCTAGCTTTCTTGGCGTAGTCTCAGGGTAGTGAGATCTGATGTCTAGCTCTTTTGGTGTAGTCTCAGGGTAGTGAGATCTGATGTCTAGCTTTCTTGGCGTAGTCTCAGGGTAGTGAGATCTGATGTCTAGCTTTCTTGGTGTAGTCTCAGGGCAGTGAGATCTGATGTCTAGCCCTCTTGGTGTAGTCTCAGGGTAGTGAGATCTGATGTCTATCTCTTTTGGTGTGTCTCAGGGCAATGAGATCTGATGTCTAGCCGTCTTGGCCTAGTCTCAGGGTAGTGAGATCTGATGTCTAGCCCTTTTGGTCTAGTCTAAGGATAGTGAGATCTGATGTCTAGCTCACTTGGTCTAGTCTCAGGGAAGTGAGATCTGATGTCTAGCTCTCTTGGTGTAGTCTCAGGGCAGTGAGATCTGATGTCTAGCTCTCTTGGTCTAGTCTTAGTCTCAGGGTAGTGAGATCTGATGTCTAGCTCTCTTGGTGTAGTCTCAGGGCAGTGAGATCTGATGTCTAGCTCTCTTGGTGTAGTCTCAGGGCAGTGAGATCTGATGTCTAGCTTTCTTGGTGTAGTCTTAGGGCAGTGAGATCTGATGTCTAGCTCTCTTGGTGTAGTCTCAGGGAAGTGAGATCTGATGTCTAGCTCTCTTGGTGTAGTCTCAGGGCAGTGAGATCTGATGTCTAGCTCTCTTGGTCTAGTCTTAGTCTCAGGGTAGTGAGATCTGATGTCTAACCCTCTTGGATAGTGACGAAAAACAGGAGGTCACATGTGCATTAGCGCACATTAACGAACATTTGACAGATAAAAGTTGAAAAGCATTTGCTGTGACGGCTACTACCTGGGGAAAAATTGTTAAACAAATCTACTCATGATGAAGAGGGATGTTGTTGTTGTTGTTGTTGTTATGGATCCAGTAACCTTTGAGCTGATGCCCTTCGGCCCAATGCCATGTAATAATATCTGCAGGTATTTTTAAGTTCTGCTGTTGTTCCGTACAGAGTATTCCATTTGGAGGGTCTTTGAGGAAGTAGTGTTGTTCTAATGTCAGTGAGCTCTGGACATTGAAACAGGTGGTGTTCTACAGTTTCTTGTGGGTGATTACAGAGTGGACATACTGGGGTATGGTTTCGTTGTATTCTATTAATGTGGTTATTTAGCATAACATGTCCTGTTCTCAGTCTGAAGATGGTGGTTTGGTCTCTTCTTGTTAGGTTGTTGATGTTGTCTTGTGGATTTGGTCTTGCCATATATTTAAAAAGCTCTCTCCCTGTTTTCCCTAAGGCCCATCCATTCAGCCACTCCTCCTTACTGTTGGATTTTATGACTTGTTTGGCTGTGTCCAGTGTGATGGATGTATGTATCTGTGTCTGTTGGATCCTCTCTTAGCTAATGTATCTGCCTTATCATTTCCTGGTATATTTGAGTGTCCTGGGATCCATTGCATTACCAATCTTATGTTATGTGTTTCAATGAGTTTGTCTGTGTCTATGATAAGCTGTGTGAGTTCTGTTTTGTTCGTGTTGTTTTCCAGTGCTTGCAGAGCCGATTTGGAATCCGTAAATATAACTGTGTTTTTCTTTGATGGTGTGGTATCGAAAATCATATTTAAATGATAAATTGCTGTTTCAATAGCTGTTATTTCTGCTTCATAATTGTTACAGACTTCACCACAAGGGCCACAAATTTCTTCTGCTGTTCCATCTGGATAATGTATTAGTATTCCATATCCAGCTTTTGAAGTAGCGTTAGTGGCTGCACCATCTGTGTATATATGTATCCAGTCATCTGGATAAGTATCTATTGTTTTCCTTGCTGCTAGTGTTACTGATACTGGGTCTGCTTTTTTACCTGTTCTGTTACATATCTCTACATTTATTTCAGGTTTTTATAATTCGTACTTGGTGGCATTTCTTTGATGACTCTTGATGTTTGTAGTCGTTTTTCAGGTAGATGGAATTTCTTTTGTATATTTCTAACATGTTGTAATACTGTCACCTGTTTAATTCTTTGTTTTGGAGTCCATGTATCTACTAATTTTCTGTTAGGGTGGTCCTTCTCCATTCTTTTTGTCTTTCATAGAGAACCATAGCGGCTTTGTTTCTCCTCAACTCTAAAGGTTCCACATTGCAGTGGATTTCGCAGGCTGCAACTGGAGTGGACCTCATTGCACCGCTGATGAGTCGTAATGCATTATTTTGTATCTTGTCCAGTGCCATGTTAGTTGTTTTGCTGCATGTCACTAGGAGCGAGCTACCATGATCCAAAACAGAGCGAACATATCCAGATAGAGATTTCTAAGTGTTTCTTTATCTGCTCCCCATAAGGTGCTGGAAAGCCTTTTCATTAGTTGAAGTCTTTGTGTTGCTTTCTTAGCGAGATTCTCTACGTGTTTCTTCAGGTTCAGTTGCCGGTCTAGTTGTATTCCTAAGTATGTAGGGTGTACCTCTTTTTGAAGATTATTGTGTTGGAGATTGAGTTTGATGTTTGCCTTAGCTATTTTGTTACTTCTAGTAAATACTGTATATACTGTTTTCTGTACATTTATTTTTATTTTCCAGGTATTACAGTATTCTTCTAGGTGTCTCAGGTCTTTGTTTAGTTGTGCTTCAGCTGTTCTAATATTTTCGTTAGTACTCCACATGACCAGATCGTCCGCATATAGAGCTTTTTTATTTATCAAGGTTTTGGTCAGATCATTGATATATATCAAAAAAAGGGTACAACTGAGTGGTGATCCCTGTGGTAATCCTTCTTCTAGCACCTCTTTGTCTGAAATGGATTCATTTAATTTAGTTTGTATTGTTCTGTCAACTAGGAAATATTTGACCCATTTGTACAGTTTCCCATGTGTTCCGGCATCTCTCATCTTCAATAAAAGCCCCTTACGCCAGACTCTATCATAAGCCTGCTGCAGGTCTACTAGGATGGCTAGAGTATGTTGACTCCTCTGAAATCCATCTTGGACCTGTTGTATTAACCTGAGGATTTGGTCTTCTATGTTATTGCCTGCCCTGAAACCAGCTTGTTCGTAGCACAGAGTATTAGAGGTTTCCAGATACCAGTATAGTGTGCTATTGACCAAACTCTCAGCTATTTTACCTATGCATGATGTTAAGGATAGGGGACGATAGCTTCCGGGTCATCTGGAGGCTTGTTCTTTTTTAGCAATGGCACTATATAGGCATTTCTCCATATCTTGGGAATTTTGCTTTCTCTCCATGACTTGTTGATCAGTCTGAGTAATGTTTCTTTCCCTGACTTGCCGAGATGCTTTATCATCTCATTGTGTACCTTGTCAGGGCCTGGAGATTTTGTACATTTTAATTTTCTTAATGCCTTTTCTAGTTCCCTCATGTTAAAATCTTCTTCAAATATTGCAGCATTTGTTATTGGGGCTCTTTCAATTAATTTTAAATTATGTAGCTGAATTTTATCGCTATCTGTAAGTTTGTTCGCTCTGTTGACTGAAGCAAAGTAACTATTAAATTTTTTAACTATATTTTTTTTAGAGTTGATGATTTCATTATTAAATTTGATTGGTTTAGGATTTGGTTCTCTTTTATCACCAGACAAATGTTGCATAAGTCTCCAGGCTTTATTTCCTTCATGTCGCAAATCGAGTTTACTGCATGTTTCTTGCCATTTCTCTTTCTTTGCTTTTTTAGTAACTAGTTTGACCTTAGCACTAGCCTTGTTATAGCTTATTTTATTATTCAAAGTTGGGTTCTGCTCAAGTATTGTTCTGGCTTTCTTTCTTTCTGATACTGCTGTCTCCAGTTCTGTGTTCCAAAATGGTCGATATTGTGTTCTACATCCTTTAGGTATAGTTTGTTCTGCAGTGTTGAGTATTATTTGTGTGAACATCTCGTTTAATTTTTCTACGCTGTTGTCTGTCAGATTGTTCAGGAGTTGGTCGGATTTTTCTTGATATAGCTTCCAGTCAGCTTTCTTGAAATTCCATCTCGTTCTCTGTTTTGTTTGGATTTTTGTTGTTTTTGTATCTACTATGGTGACTATGGGTCTGTGATCACTGCCTATGTCATCAATAACTTCAATGTGGCAGTAGCTTATGAGATCAGCAGAGCAAATGGTCAGATCAGGTCTACTAAGGGAGAGATGAGCTCTATGTAGGAGAGTTGGTGTTGATTCTGTGTCCTGCATGATTGTAAGATTAGTTGATTGGCAAAGATCTTCTATGTATTTTCCTGTGGGATTTGAGTTAGAATATCCCCATTGTGTTGAATGTCCATTAAAATCTCCAGCCAAGATAGTTCTATGGTAGTTGACTTGATCAAGTTCTGTTATGTTACAATTTGTGCCTGGTGGGTTGTAAACATTATAAATATTATATTTGCTGGATGCAAACCAAATTGTGGCTTTCTGAACATCTGTTAGTTCTGCATTATTTAGTGGAACTACATCTCCCTGTATATTGTTTTTGATGTAGGTGATTATACCCCTGCAGTTGTTGGTGCACTTACATGGATAGCTGGTGTAACCTGTTATATGTGTGTCTATGTTCTTGTGTAGTGTTTCCTGCAGTAGGACAATATGGATCTGGTATTTGTACATGATTTTGGTTAGTTCTGTTTTCTTGTTTTTGAGACCTGAAATATTAAGTTGTAGTATGTTTAATTTATTTGTTTTTCCACTCTGACCAATCTTCATGCTCTTTCTTCCATTAAAATATTTATATATCGAACTTTGTTGGATCCGAGGTTTCTGGTTATTATATGAGTTGTTTGTGTTTCTTCCAGTAGCTAATTTATCGCACAGTCCAGCCTGGTCGCTCACTGTCTGGCGCGGACCTTGTTGACTGAGGCGGCGTCCGAGCTCGTATTGATTTATATTCTTGTTGTACATGGCATTATTAAAACTGGGGGACCTGTGGGCTATCTTCCTACCCCAGGGTGAAGGTTTTGCAAATCCTCTCCTCAATTCCATCCATGGCATGTATTGTGTCTCTGTCTCTGCTGACATATCATCCATCCATTTGTTCACTTTCTAGGCCCTGTATTCAAGCAGGATTCACAACAGCCCATTCCCCGCCACCTACTGTCACTGGCACTTACTCCGTTCATTCAGGCATATCTCATGGGGGCCAAATGTATCGACAGAGGATCGTCACGTCCTGGGTCACTTGTGTCTGTGCGATGTACTACAGGACTGTTGAAGGGAACATGATGGACTCCTTGTCAGTACTAGAGTCATTTGTCTTCAAGTATGTCAGTAGATGGTCTTGAGGCGGTTTCGCTGAAGCTCTCACCCTGTCCACAGGGGGTTCCTATAGAAATAGTAATAAGATAGAAGACAAGACACTCACTCAAGGGAGAGTGAGGGTGATTAGATGAGGGCAATGGCTTATACCACATGTTGGTTGGCTCTAGCCCTGCATCTATAGGGGCTCACCTCCTCCCGACCCAGTTATACCACTGGGAACTCGGTCGCGCCCAAGACCAACTTTGCGATAACAGAGGGACCACGTGTAGGTGTGGCCTTGGGCACAGTGGCCCAGTGGAGTTGAATTTAGTCCATCAAAACCAGAGAGGATTTTGTCAAAACAGAGAGTTTTGTCATCCGACATCCACTGAGCCTGGCAAATGAGAGGCTATGAACGCTTCAAATACCTTTTGGTGATGTCAAGTGCGGACATCACACACCCCCCCCTGAAGAGGGATGTACCAGGCTAAAAGGAACAGAAATCTTGGCTGTGCCATAAACTAGCAGCAACACATCCATGTGTTACACACTATACGCCACTTGACATGGAGGAGCTCTTTACTTTTTGGGAGCCGCGATAATTCAGTGGTTAGTTAACTGGACTACAAAGGACAAAAGATTGGGTTCGATCCTCATAGACAGCTTCCGGGTTCACCCAGCCTTAAATGGATACCAATTTTTTTCTGAGAAAGTAAAGCGGCACGGGTGTAATTCTGACCACATTACCCCAAAAATCAAGTGTCGAAGGTCTATAGAAATTATGGTCACTAACACCATAACTGCTATACACCACTTGTCGTGACGGGCCTCTTTACTTTACTTACTACATACATGTGTTAGAGGGTGAACACTAAGTAGAAGGTGGCCTAGTTGGGAAAACCACCCGACTGGGCTACCAATGTTTGGCCAACCCGTGTTCGATTCCCACTGGAAGCTGTGTGGGTTGTACTTGTGGTTAGAAAAAAAAATATTCCTGCGGTCTACCCACCTGCTGGTAGAAATGGGTACCAGGATATTACTCTGGAAAGGGGAAGAACCTCGCATCATGAGTTTTTGATGCCTGAAGCAACACTATCCTGATGTCTGCGAACACTTTTGGATAGGCAGTCCAGCACATATGGGTGGAAACTTGCGTGCTAAGATGCTGGATTCAAGTCTCGCACTGTAAAATTTATACAGGAAACGACATTGCAGATATAGACAATACTTCAGGCGAACGAAAGATGGATATATAGATACATGTGTTGTACTTTACTTTACACTAAGTAGAAGAGAAGCTAGAACCAGCTTCTTGCTAGAAGTAAGTGGGTGTGACAAAAAAGATTGCTATTTACATAACAGCAACAACAAAACAGCAGCAAAGCACTCACCTGCAATCTATAAGTAACGCATGGCCTTCCTTCCCTGTCATAGAAATGAACTGGTCCATGATTCCACATGGCATACCCGCAAACTCATGCTCTGCCTTTTGACATCTGAGAATCTTGTCTGTCACTGAGATTTCATGATCTGATCCGACCATCATTTGTTCCAGGAATGTGTAGGTGGCAACTTCCATGGCGGCTGAGCTGCTAACACCGCCACCTAGAGGCACTGACGAGACTACAACCGCATCAAAGGAGGGGATTTTACCTGTAAGAAAA
The DNA here is from genome assembly GCA_032433765.1 of Megaustenia siamemsis. Lineage (NCBI taxonomy): Eukaryota > Metazoa > Mollusca > Gastropoda > Stylommatophora > Ariophantidae > Megaustenia > Megaustenia siamemsis. The sequence goes on from JAVIAB010000104.1 coordinate 18,234,946, forward strand.
TAAACAAAATAAAAAGACATAATTGAATTAAAATGTAAATAAATGGGGGCTAGATCATCTAGTCTAATAATAATAATAATCATGAAAAGATGATGGTCATATGTGGAACACGTGATGAGGAGAGATAATAACCGAATAACAAAGTAAGCACTCATGTGGGGAAAAAGCAGGTTTGAGAAAAAGAGGCCGACCCAGAGAGCCACTAAGAAGAAAATTGATCAGAGAGGCAAGAGCAGCAGGAATCGGCTCCCTCAATGAGATAGAGTTGCTTGCACAGAGCAGAGACAAATGGCGAGATTTGATAAAAGATCTTTACAAGGTTTGAAGACTGCTAGGTTTGAAAACTGCTAGAATAAAAATTTGATAATAGAAAGATTATCTGGGTCAATGCTCTATGGGCCGACTACGGCTCGAGAGGTCATTAGATAGATAGATCATCTAGGGGTAAGGTGTCAGCCGCCAGACAAGAAGGGCTGAGGTTCAAATTCCAGCACAAGCTGATTGAGATTTTCTCTTCAAACCGATTGTTTCTTCAAGACAACCTGTGATCTGATGTATAACACCTTGGATAACCATTCCCAAAAAATGGGGTATCGCTTGTGATCCACATTAAAGAACGCTTCGCAGCCAAAAGTAAAAAAAAATTAAGCCAAAATGGCCAGTGCTCAGACACAGAACAGTCTAGAGGTAAAACGTCAGCCCTTGGATCCCGGGTCTGATTCCAAAAACAGGTGGAGAAAAATTGAAAATAAAAAAAAATACTTTTTTAAAAAATCGAATCCATGGCTTCACGCTCCCTTAGTTTCTAGGTAGTGAGACTTGATGTCTAGCCCTTTAGGAAAACTGATAAAACCAGAGATCTCGTGTACATTCTATGCACATTAAAGAACTCTTAGCAGTTGGAAACCAAAAAAGAGTGAACCAAAAATGGCCACTGCCCGGAGCAAAATTAATAGGGAAAAAATATACCTAAACTGTTAAAACTCTCAATGATAAAAAAAAAATATGAGAGTACCTATGAAGTCAGAATATCTGCCTTCATGGCAGGGATACCTGAGCACACAGCTTACTGGTGTGAAAAATAGGAAAATGTTATATTCATGCAAGATTTGGTCCATTGGGACTTTGCTAAAGATATCAAGCTGGTCAACGCAAACAAACAACATGACACTTTGGGTACCAAGTTGCCTTGCTACTCAATCTCCACTCGCTTACATATGCTACTACAGCCATAGCAGAGAATATTTGGAACATCCTGATGCTAGCAGTCAGCTATGAGTCACTGAAAATTTTATGCCCATGTGCTGACTAGCAACTTGGCTCCAAGATGAAGATGATAAATGTCTATTAACTGGGTGTACTGAGTGGTCTAGAGGTGAAACCTTCAGTTTCTGGACAGGATAGTCCCCTGTTCAAATCCCAGCACATGGAGCGGGGATTATTTTTTTCACTTTAAATCTGTGGTTTAATTGCAGCTTTACCCTCCCCTGGTCTCTAGGTAATGAGACCCAAAGTCTAGTCTTCTCGGTTAACAGCAAGAAACAGTAAGTCCTGTGTGGACTCACAAGTTAAAAAAAAAACCACTTGGTAGCTAAAATAATAGGTCAAAAATGGCTAATGCCCTGGCACAAACGATAAACAAATCTACACCACGCTGAAGATGGATGTGTCGGACTGAAAGACTCAGAAATATCAGTTTTGCCATAAACTAGCGACACACTACAGCCATGCTTACTAAATGAATGAACTTAAAAAGATCTCTATAGTATGGGGAAATGAAAGAGCAGACAGGTTAATTAGCTGTGCTGTTGTTGAATATGGTCAACCAATGGATCGAGTGGACATCATCAGTGCCCTCCATGATGTGGGTAGGGTACAGGACATTGACAACCATGATTTCATGTCACTCCTTCGGATGAAAGAGATGGGAGTTAAGATGGGTACAGCCAGAAACAAGAAACTTCGTGGGTGTATAAGAAGACTTAACCAAGACAGAACTGGAGTCGTCAGTTGCTGAACACTGCAGGACTTGCTGAGGATTGCATCTGAGCACCTATGGACGTGTTTGGAGCGCAATGATGATGACTCGTAAATAACTCAATAGATCTCTATTACTTAAATGCGATGACAAATACCCAAAAATAGACTGTTAAATGAATTAATATTTATTTGTTGATGAATATATGTAAGAACTAATGTTTAATATCATCTAGTAGTGGGGCGGAATGGTCTAGAGGTAAGACGATGGCCTCTGGATAAAAAGGTCCCAGGTTCTATTCCCACCATAGGCGGTGGAAAATTATTTTTTAAAATATATAATCCATGGCTGTATCTTTCCCTGGTTTCTGGGTAGTGAGATCTAATGTATAGTCCTGGCAGAAAAATGGCAAAAAACAGGAGGTCCTATATGCCTTCAGCCCACATTAAAGAACCCTTGGCATTTGGAAACAAAAACTAGTGGGTTAAAAATGGCAGCTGCCCAGATAAAAATAATAGGAAAAAATCTACTAAAAATCATTAAAACTCTCTGCAATAAAAATGTGAGAGTACCTCTGAATTCGGAGAATATCTGCCTGTATGGCAAGGGACACCTAAGTACACGATTGCTAATGTGAAAAATAGGAAAAAGTTATATTCGTACAAAATTCAGTTTCTTGGGACTTAGCTTTAGACATAAAGCTGGAGCAAAAAAGCAAGCAACAAACAAACAAAACATTAATCAACCAGCTCCTTGCCTCTATTTCAAATTGGCCTCCCATGACAGCTACTCTGAAGTTTTCTCTGTCCTCCACAGGATGTCCAGCATCTGCTGCAGTCAATCCCAGATCTTCAGCGATATTTTTCACTCACATTCCTCATGACTTTCCTTTCTCCCATCTACCTGGTACCATAACCTCCATAATGGGCCTCCTCTAGTCCAGCACACCATTTTATATAAGACCAAAAATATGTTATTTCCCTTATTTGTTATGTTCTTTAGCAGCCAGCCCTTTCATAATAAGGTCAAGGCAAAAAAATGCACATAAAATGTGAAGCTGCAGTGAAGCTAATTGTGAGGAGAAATTTTTAAAAAATATATAGAAAAAAAAAAGGTATGGTTAAAAGGCCTACTGAGCCGAAACATCTTTCTGGTTTGTGTTGTCCACTTGTTATGTGAAGCTTTAAATATACTGTTTTTTTCTTTTATATTTTTTTTAATTTCTCCCTTGATAATCACCATCATCATGTGCCATACCGGTTGGCGTAGGTGATCATGTCCCTCCACAATCTTCTATCCACAGTGCATCGTATCAGTTCTGTTGTTGACTGTTTTCCATGCCATGACACCAAGCTATCCAGTATTTTCTCTCTTTGTCGTCCGCGATCTCTCTTTCCTTTTATTTTGCCAGTTGTAACCAAACTTTCCAAATTTCCTCTTCTCATGATGTGCCCGAAAAATGTTGATTGCTTCTTTCTGATGTTTTTTAAGAGCTCCTTTTCCTTTGGTAATAAGTTGCAAAAAATGAACATTTCACAATGTGCCATACACGTTTTTCTAGCCACAAAATTTATTAGCTACAATTATTTGAATGTAGCCAATTTAATTACCTTTTTTTTACATATTTCTTAAGTGATAAATTTATTGGCTACAATTTATGTAACAGAATTTATACAATTTTATTTTATTACAAAATTTATTCAGGAGCCGTGATAGCTCAGTGGTTAGTGAACTGGATTACAAAGGAAAAGAGGTCGGGTTCGATCCTGATCGACGGCTCCCAGGATCACCTAGCCTTAAATGGGTACCAGATTTTTTTTCTGGGAAAGTAAAGTGGCACAGGCATGGTCGTAATACTGACTACATTAGCCCAAAAAATCATGTGCCAAAGGTCTAAAAATTATGGTCGCTAACACCATATTCCCTATATGCCACTGGTGTGGACAGGGCACTTTATTTTTTATCAAATTTATTCATTTGAAAACATCACAAGAACTTACATCTTAAAATATAGTAAAGTAAAGTACACCCGTCACGCCAAGTGGTGTATAGGGGAATATGGTGTTAGTGATCCTATATTTTACAGACCTTCAGCACATGATTTTTGGGGTAATGTGGTCGGTATTACGCCCGTGCTGTTTTACTTTCCCAGAAAAAAATCTGGTACCCATTTAAGGCTGGGTGAACCCAGAAGCCGTCGGTTGGGATCATCTTAAAATATACTTGAAAAAAAAATTGTGAGTATAAAAATTATTCTTTAAATGAACTTTGATTCTTTTCTCAAAACCATTGTTCGAGATGCAAAGGCACCACCTCCCCAGCAGCAAAGGCACCTCCCCAGCAGCAAAGGCACCTCTCCAGGAGCAAAGCTGGAAATTGTCAGCGACCCACAGCAGATGGCTTGCACCAGGAACAGTGAATCAGAACCATCCAGACCCTGCTCCACCTCTCCATGGTGCCTCCAGTAACAGACTAACCAGTCTAGTCTGGCCAAGTGAGTAGGGATCAAAGAGGGAAGACAAACCCGGTACTCAAAAATAACATGAAGTTGGATGTGCTGGGCCGAAAGGCGGAATATCAGTAATGCTGCAAACCGCAACACAAAGCAGACAAGCCTACTTAACATCCTCTTAACGGCGTATGATGAGAGGACAGATGATTAGAAGGTGTATTCCTCTAGTCATCAGGCGAACGCAAGCAAACAAGCATTCAAAAAAAAATGTATAAACAAATATATAACATCAGATATGGAAAGATTATTATATAACTCAGTACTCTTTCCCAACATTCTGCTACAAATGTCAAAATTGACGCTAATGACCAAAGAAACAAATGTAAGTCATTAAAGCGGAAATGAGATGCCTGTGAACAATAATGAACATGATGAGGCAGAATCAAAAATGAGGATGGGAAAGAGTTGGGATTGCACTGTGCTGGATGGATCATATTTAGAAACATCAAATAAAGGAATGAAATAAATATATAAATAAATAATAAAATGGTCACATAACACAATGACAACTAGACACCATTAACTCTTTCTGTACGGAAGCTTTTAACAATGCAACGGAAGAGATTTCAGAGACAACATTTTTTGTGGTTTTAAGAATCAATCGACATATTTATATTTATCTAACATATAACATAATACATATGAATTTTTATATAATTAGATATTCTATCTATCTACTGTCCTTTCGAGCCGAGGACGGCACATAGGGCAGAACCAATCTCAAAAACAGAAACCTTGCGTGCCAGAATGGCACATATTGCAGAGATCACTGCTTCTAAAATCTATGGCTCTGTTTCCATAACAATACTTAGTCGCCTCTTACGACATGCTTGGAAGGTCACAGTGTCACTATTCTTTACTCATAATGAGGCCCCCGGTAACACACGGGACAATTAGATATTATAACAAGATATTAGATTTTACCAATGCCAAATGTAAAATGAATACGGTTTGATGACGGTTCAGACTAATCAAATTGAGATTGATGCACTTTGCGGTGAAATGTATGCAACTGAAATCAGAAAGGCGCACTGTACGTCAAAACGTAGGGAAAGAGTTAACACTCACAAGATGAAGAAGTTAACACTCACAAGATGAAGAAGAAGGAAAGGGAAGAAAACTTCACATTCTTCTGTCTATACTTTTAGACATCAGTATTAAGTTCAAAGAGAGCTCTAGCCACCTCACATGGCTGGTGGCATTTCCATACAACTCTTTTACATTATAGCATCTCATAACGCTTTTGAAGGCAACATTTGAGGGATAATCTGTGCACAATGGAATGAATTCAAGACTAATATAGAGATAAATGACAGGACAAAAATCACTAACATAGAATTATGGAAATGTACCAGTCAAATACCAGTGGATAAAGAGATACAGCGACGACGATGGCGCTGGATAGGACACACACTGCGGAAGCCAACCGAGAGTATTACACAACAGGCCCTTTTTTGGAATCCCCAGGGGAAAAGACAAAGAGGAAGACCAAGAAATTCTTGGAGAAGACAGATAGAAGCAGAGATGAAGATGATGGGGAAGATATGGAATGATCTTAAAATAATGGCAAAAAACAGAACGACTTGGAAAGTGTTTGTTGAAGACCTATGCTCCACAGGGAGCTGAAAGGTAGATGAGGAAGAATCTAGGGATAGATAAAAGAAATGGCAATGCAGCCAATGATCTTATCTACAGTTAGGAAGAGAAGATGGACATATATCGGATATGTACTGAGAAGAAACAACAAGATAAATTTCAGATGAGGCTCTTCTATTGGAAACATCAGGATGTAGAAAAAAGGGAAGACCTAGAGAAACACTGAAAAGAACACTGATAAGAGAAGCAAAGTTGGCAGGCATAAACTCATTGGATGATTGTGAATATTTCACCCAGAACAGAGATGGGTGGCAAAAAAAAGCCCTACGTGGCATTTAGCGACGCTGAATGGATCAAGATCAAGCTACTGAGAAGTACATTGCACTGTTATGTTAGGCATGTAGCCCATTGCATTAGATTTAAACCTGTTGTGTCTCTCTTTGTTTCATTTCAACCTATGACCCGTTCAGTTTGGATGACTCCTCTGGTAGCATTGCAACTACTAGTTGTGGCTTTAAGGGTTAGGATGGACGCAGGTTCTGCTACCACAAAAAAGATTCAAAATTCTACATTAAAAATACATTGATTTTAATGTTGAAAAGAAATTGTTTGGAGGGTTGGCGTCTTTCACCACGCTCCATCTATTCTTGTCTTCATCACATTTGTTTGCTGTATTTCTAAAAATAGTATTTTAATTATAATAATAAAATTGTTCTATCTATCTATCTATCTATTGACCTTTCAAGCCGTGGCCGGCTGGGTATAGACCCAGATACTCTTTCTCTTTATTTTTCTTTCTAGCAGTCTCAGTCCTTGCAAAATACATTTAAGCATTTAATTAATAAAAATGTTGCTACGTGTATAAATGAAGAAGCCCAAGGAAACCTCACGGTTTCCCCAACTAGGCCACCGAGGGCCCATTGAGACTGATATTTTATTGGAGTGGTTCAGATTTGTGACACTGAATCAAAAATAAGAATATTCAAGAATGGTTCATTTTTAAGCAATTCATATTTTAGTCCAAAAATGTTTATGAAAATAAATATTTCAAAATTGGACAAATTTGCCCCTTTCTAGTGTAAAATAACCATAGTTTAACCACAAATGTTATAACAATGAAAGTTACCGAGTCTCTTATGATCATTTTAATGTTCCCTAGCAGAATTATACTCAGGTCATGTTTCAAATTGCTGTCATTGTAAAAACTATTGTTATGGAAAAGGCCATAGATTTTAGAAGCAGTGATCTCTGCAATATGTGCCATTTTGACACGCAAGGTTTCTGTTTTCGGGATAGTGGTCCTGCCCTATGTGCTGTCTTCAGCTCGAAAGGACAATAGATAGATGTTTCAAAACTGAGAAAATGTTACCAAGACTACTAAAATATCATCAACAAATTGCAGTGATCATGAGTGCTATGCCTGCTGGCATAGGTGACCATGTCTCTCTACAGTTTGTTAACACTTGCTCTGTTTTCTTATAGTTGTCAAAACATATTCCACTTGTTCCCTTCTAATTACACAGTAAATTAATGATGAATCTCTCCGCTTGGTGCTGGAAATACACTTTTATTTTGTTTTAGCTTCTTATTGGTCACTTGCATTACTATTTTTAGATGCCCAGATAGGGAAGAGGGGGCCGCGATAGCTCGGTGGTTAGTGAACTGGACTACAAAGGACACGGGGTAGGGTTCGATCCCAACCAACGGCTTCCGGGTTCACCCAGCCTTTAATGGGTACCGGATTTTTTTTCTGGGAAAGTGAAGCAGCATGGGCGTAATACCGACCACATTACCCCAAAAATCATGTGCCGAAGGTCTGTAAAATTTATGGTCACTAACACCATATGTTGCAGAGTTTCTTTCAAACTTCTTTCTGACCTTACTACTTGTACTTTCATTTAGACACACATATATAACTCATCAATCTTTTTAAACAAGTATAAACAAGGTCTTTATTGGTGTTACTTGACATAGCCTATCGGCGATGATGAATTGTCAAATAACGTTTGTGTGTGGCAGTTTCGTATTCATAAAGTTCTACCTGTGGTTATCTATCTATCTTGTTGACCGTTTACTCCGTATAGTATTCTTAAGTACATCTGCCTGTCTCTTTCTGATAGTGCTGAGGAACTAGTATCTGAATGTGCTCAGTCTGGCCGAGTGTGGCCGAATTGTCTCGAGTCTGGCTGAGTGTAGCTGAGTCTGCCCGAGTGTAGCTAAATGTCTCTCTAGCTACTGCTCCTCGCCCCAAAAGCATTCTGCGCCTCTCCTCTCCTAATCTCCCTAGTTCCCAGGGTCTCGGGGTTTAAGTCCCAGGTGACCACACCCCCCCGACCACTGATACGGCCTAACCTACGTCTCTTGACCGTCACTATCTCTCTAGCTCCGCCTTTTTTAATTATCTCCAAAGTCTTATTACTTTAGGAGTCCTGTCGAACCTGTCCATCTTCCTAAGTCCGTCCCCTAACAACTAAAACTTGAGGCGATTTCCAATTCAGAGACTCAAAGAGTAATCACTGCTGCACGTAAAGATAACCTGGTCTTTTGATTACGCGGGGCAGTTTAGTTGTCCGCTTTCATCTCAGGTCTTCACTGGACTTCAAGGCGTCTGCCGATATAAGAGTTTCCTAGGAACCAGCGGCCGTGTCGTTGCGTTACGCAACTTTGTCGACCAGAGCAAACATCTGTCTGGCTTTAGGCTGACCACCTGTACGCATTTCACTGGTAATCTTCAAGTTGATTACGACTCAGCGACTGAGTTGGGTAGACTTAACGTCTCCTTCCTAATCTCTGAAGAGTGTCTTTTCTACGCCGCCTAAAACTATCCTACTTCACATCGTCATCGCCTCATTCTTTTATTCTTCTGTCTATCGTCATATTCTTCTATTCTTCCATTATCGCCCATGACTGAGTCACACTATAACATATATCTCCGTCAACATTTCAGTTGAATTGATATATTCATAGATCAATTTAACTCAAAATAAAAACATAGTGTGACTGCTCTCTTTCTACTTCCTTAATGGGCTAACTAATTTCCTTTTTCTCATTGTACATCAATTATTACAACAATTAGAAATACAAATTCAACATCTATAAACTGGAATCTCAAAAGAAAATCCATCATGTATACAATCATCTTACAACATCGCTCTGCCATGCCACTTTGTTTTGCTTTGAAGCCTCTGACTAACGTGACGTCACTCTGGACCTAGCCTGAATGTAGGCCAGCTAAATTGAGGTCATCGTCTGTTTTGTCTATGTCTAACCCACATTTCTTTCCGTCTCTTAATTTAAACTGGTAGGTTCTGTAATTGGTGTTTACATATACAACATTCATAATTCTACAACAATATCATGACATTCAATAAACATCTTTGCGACACAACATGTGTCTCATGTATACAAAACATTTTGTGGAAACATCAATTCTGAAATATTTAAGGCTCGATCGGCCTTCGCACTGTACTCTCTTAATTGCCTAATAAGACGTGTTTAGTCTTTCTTCGGCATCATATCTGTGCCAGTTCTGAAAAAGAAACAAGACCCGTCTACTCTGTTCTCTTATTCTCCCTGAACACGTGCTCTTCTGGCACTGCTAATAAAGTTGTCTGCATAGCAATACGCTTTCTTACAGAATCTCTTAGCCCATAGGCTTAATTTACTGGTCAACTCATGTCGGGTCGACAGTCTTCTTATCTGTTCCTTCTCCCCGCATATTCCTAAATTTTAGGCAATTCTCCCCGTCAACATATAATTACATTTTCATAAATTGTATTTTAAAAAATGTGCATTTCACAACATGTTTCTCCTCAAATCATACACCCCACAGTCTTGGACAGACCGAACATTGAAGCATAGAGTAATCACAAACACATAGCAATCAAAATTATGACTTAAATTTGATACAGAATCTAGTCTGTCTAGACTTCCATTAAACTATCCACAACACACTTCATACACACATGTGTACATCTCACAATGCTGTTCCACACTTGGAATTCCTATATAACTCATAGAGTCTCTCCAACTCGGGTCACTGACTCACTCTTCTTAGTTCCCTATGTTTTTCTCTCCATGAATACTCTATTTTCTGTAAATTCTGAGTTCTCTTAACTTGACTCAAACTTTTTTAAACCGATGTAAACATGGTTACCATTTTGTTTGTTTTCTTCAGGTGACTCACTCCTCAAGTGGTCAGCGATCCGTCTAATTAAATTCTGGCTTCTCATTAAGGCGACAGTACATTTACAGACTCATACTCATCATTCAGTGCACATTGACATATTACATATAGAATTTGTCTAAAAGTTAGTGGACTCATATAACATTATTATTAGTTACAACATCCAAAATATGAAATAGCAAGAAAACTCAATTATTACATCTTGTCACCTTCTGGGGCTGATTCTACGACTAATTTACATCTCTTCTCATTCTCTTTACTGACGGGCTTACTTTACTTCCCTCAAACTTCATATCGTATGGTCATAGATCTCCAGGTTCATACAAACAATTCCCTGATTAAATTATGCCTGTGCAGTAACACTCTATTATTCAAGTGTTTCTAAGTCCCTTGCCGGACATAATGATTATGTGGATAGTTAACTATACTCTCCACTTGTACACCCTTCCTATCAATAAGTAACATTATCAGTCAGATGAACCTATGAATCTATGTATATTGTCTTACCAATTTAGTCCTCGGACCTGCTCATTACCTCCCGTTTCTTTTCTGTTGGTGCGTCGTCAGAAGACAATTCAAACTGTCGTTTTGCAGTTCGGTCCGGTGTTTCTTCCACAGTCTCATAACCTGCTGAGTAATTTAATTCTTCGTATTGTGTGTCGTCGATTCTGCCTTCCTCCTGTTCTATTCTGTGTTGCCTATCGTCTAACCGTCGCCTTAGTTCAGGTATAGGTATATCGCTATCTCCGGAGGAGTGTGATCTCAGCCTTTTCAACCGTCGCTTGGCTCTTTTCTCTTGTCTTTCTAGCCTCCTCCTCCGAGCCTGGCGCGTATTTTGGAATGGGGCCTCGTGTTCTGACTCGCCATCGGGTGTAGATTCCGGCGCACTAGAGTCTGCAGGGCTCATTCTTTCTGGTGCTAAAGTTTCCTTCTCTCGGATCGCAACGAGGTCATTGTCGATGTCCGGTTCACTCTCGCTTTCCGAATAGGTCATAGAGTCCCTTCTTGGTACCGCATAGTTCACCCCACGCGGGTGTCGACTAGAGGTGTTTTCTGCACGTTCACATTCGGCCCACAACTGGTCGTCTGCCCGTAAATATCGTACGTGCGTCCGGAGGAGTTTGTTCTTTAGTTGATGTTTAATTTGATAGGTGACTGGACCTCTTTGCGCTACTACTACGTACCCGCTTTCCCATCGTGGTTCCAATTTGGAACTGAGGTGTGTTTTCGATAGAATACTTTGTCGCCCACTTTAAAATGCGGTGGCTCATCTGTACCTGTTCGCTTGTTTCTCCTTTCCTCCGCCTTCTTGAGGTTTTCCCACACTATTCTTTGAGCACGGTGCATTTCCTCTAGTGTTGTTTCTAGAACGTCCTCGCCGTAGTATTTCCGTCTGGGTCGTAGCAAATTGTCAAGAGGTAGCATGGGCTCCCTTCCGAACAGCAGAAAATACGGCGATAACTTCGTGCTCTCGTTTTTGTTAATACGAATCGCTGAGAGGGCATGGTTTAAGACTACATCCCACTCCTTTTGTCCATCACTGGTTGATTTGGCCAGCACATCGTTTAATGTCCTGTGCTGCCTTCGTTGATGCCATTCGCTTGGGGATTGTAGATAGAAGTGGTGATGTGTTGGATATTGAGCTTACGCATCGTTTGCTCAAATAGCACGCTGGTGAACTCGCCCCCATTGTCCGTGAGTATGATCTGCGGGCATCCGTATCGTGGAAGGAATTCGTTGAGCAATATGTCCGTCACGGTACTGCTACTCTTATCTGCAACTGGGAAGCTTTCCGGCCAGCGACTATAGCAGTCGGTGAAGTGTACAATATACTTGTTTCCTGACGCCGTCCTCGGATACGGCCCAGTCAGATCTATGCTAACTTTCTGCATAGGAAAAAAACTGCTTGTCCATTGTCTGGAGCGGACATTTTATCATTTGCATATTTCTGAGTTTGCACGTCCTACATTTATAAACGTGCTCGTACACATCATGAAACATACGTGGCCAGTAATATTTTAAGGCGATGGCGTCTAGAGTTTTGTCCCTTCCTACATGTCCGTTCCCTTCATGGTAGCTTTCCAGGACTTGCGTACGATACTCTAGGGGCACATATACTTTGCATCGAGGACCGTTGTCCTTTTGGGAAATAAAACAAAGGGTTCCGTCCTTTTCATCGATTCGAAACCTCTTCCACTTATCTAAATTCTTGTTGATCAATAGATCATCTATTATCTTCTTCATCTCCGGGTCTTCTTCTTGTTTCGCTCTAACTATGGGTTCTTCTAATACTATGTCTGTATCCCCAACCGCTTCTGCCAACTCTACTTCTGTCTGTTCTGGGCTGTCTTGTTCCTCAATTCTGTCCGTGTTTATCACATTTACCTGCAGATTTCTGTCGTCGATCTCTGGTTCCCCTTCGTCCTTATCATCTTCCCCATTCCTCGCATATGGGATCCTAGACAGGAGATCGGCGCAGGTGTTTTCTGTGCCGGGTATGTACTCGACTCGTGCGTCATAGCCTGAAGATTCAACGCCCAAGTCTGTATCTTCCTGTTTTGTACTGGAGCTTCCAGCATGGCTCTCAGTGGCTTATGGTCAGTTCTAATAATAAATCTAGTGTTGCGTAGGTAAAAATCCAATTTCTGCAACGCGTAGTGAATGGCGAAGGCTTCCTTCTCTACCGTTGACCAATTCCGCTGTGACTTGCTAAGTTTGTGAGACAGGAAGTAGATGGGTTTCTCATTACGGATTCCGGGTATTAGTTCACTTCCTTCGCTGCTGAGTTGCACCAGACAGGCGCCTACTGCCTGGTCGGAGGCGTCCGTATACAGTATCATTTCCTTCCCTACATCGGGGTGTGAAAGAAGAGGTATCGTGGATAGCGCTTCCTTTAAGGAGTCGAAGGCTCGTTGACATTCCTTCGTCCATTTGAACCTAGCAAATTTTCTCGTCAGCGCGATTAGCGGTTCTGCAATTTCGGAAAAGTTGGGGATGAACCTTCTGTAGTACCCACACATTCCTATAAAACTCCTGATCTCCCTGACCTTGGTGGGACTGGCCATACCCTTAATCACCTTGACTTTGTCTCCGTCTGGTTTTATGCCATCTCTGCTGATTACGAATCCTAAATAGTTGGTTTCAGTCTTTACGAACTCACATTTACTGATTTTTAGTTTCACTGAGTGTCTCCTCAGTCTCTCAAACACTAGTTCTAAGTGTTTCAGGTGGTCCTTAATATCCCCAGAGGTGTAGACCAGAATGTCGTCTATGTAAGCTAAAGCGAATTTTTGCATCCCTGCTAGCACCTCGTTCATAAGACCCATAAAAGTTGCCGGAGAGTTCTTTAGTCCAAAGGGCATGACGTTCCATTCAAAGCTGCCTATATGAGTGCTAAAGGCTGTGCGTTCACGTGACTTCTCGTGGACCCCTATGCTCCAAAAGCCGGATTTTGCATCCAGGCGAGTCATATACTTAACCCCATTTAACATGCCTAAGATGTCATCTATTAAGGGCATTGGATGTGAGATGGTTTTCGTGATTTTGTTAAGGGCTCTATAGTCACAGCAAAATCTTTGTGTACCATCCTTCTTTGTGACTAGTACTATCGGTGAGGACCAGGCAGACTTGCTCCTTCTTATTAAGCCTGCTTCGAGCATGTCCTCTATGGCCTTTTCCACTACTTCTCGATCCTTCAATGGAGTCCTATATGGTCTTGAGCTAATTGGTAGTGCATCCCCAGTGTCTATCTCCAGCTCTGTGGTCGTGGTTCGGCCCAGTTCAAAGTCATTTAAGGCAAAGACATCATGGTGTTTTAGTATCAATGGTTCGATGCAATTTTTATGTTCGTCACCTGTGTTTAATTGAGCCACCAAATCCCTCTTCCTTTCTTCGGTTAGTAATTTATCATCGACCTTCATCACTCGCGTCTGTGTGGGCTCCACTCTTTTCCATTCTCTTCTTCCGTCGTGCCGATTCACCTTGCCATCTCGGTAAAACCACCCCGATACGTGTGGCTGTCGCAGTGAGCCCATCCGGTTAGTTTTCCGTTCGTACTGGTTGTCCCGATAATTGTGGTTCCTCCGGTTCCCGTTACTTAACCTACCTCTGTCTACCATAGCTAACTGTCCTGGCCTGTCGTGCCGGTATCTAGTGCTGCGATTACACATCCCTTCTTGAGTTTTACAGTCTTCCCCGTACTGTTGAGTATCATTATGGGGAAGTTATTGTCTCGGGCTATGGTTACTATTCCCTCAATAACATTCAGTCCGGGTTCTTCTAATATATATGAGTTGCCGAGTCCCTTTGTCCGGACTATTCTTACTGATTGTGAATCGCTATTCCCGGTGGTTTTTGCTGGTACGATGTTCACCGTGTTGGGCTTTAATGCCACTGTTCTTCTAGATCTCACCAGGCTGGCAATGTGTAGGTCATTTTCCATGGTAACCCATTCTTTCCCCACCTTAATTTTCCTAAGATCAAAATAGATTCTCACCCCTCTCCTGAAGAGGAAGTCTCTCCCCAGTATCATTGATCTGGATAATCCTCGTATTACTCTAAATTGTTGTCTCCATATGGTATTTCCTATCCGTAGATCCAAGACGGTAGTTCCCACTACTTGTAGAGTCCCTCCATTAGCTGACATTAACCGGTCGTCGGATTTCTTTAATTTAAACTGCTTCCTCAGCGTTCTGTAAACGGTGTCCTTTATAACACTCACCTCGGCTCCCGTATCAATTAAAGCCCTAAACCTACACTTATCTACCTTTACCGTACATGAACTAGGATCTCCTGTAAGTTCTTCTTGTTCTCCAGACCTATATCTCATTACATCCCTCCTGGCGGTCTGGGTTCTGGAGCGATGCTTTAGTTTCCCCGATTCCCTTGACTACTTACCCGTCCTGGGTAATTCTTAGACGTCACACTATTACGTGCTCTACAGTCCCTAGCAATGTGACCTACCCTGTTGCAATTGTAACACCTTCGTTGCTCTCCAATGAGGTCGACTCTTCTAGACTGTTCCCTTCTCACTCCACTCCAGCGACGTCTACCGTGGTCGACCTCCATAGGGGCATGTTCCAGTTCTCTCGGTTGTTCTATTCTTCGGGTCCTATGATTTAGTTCTCTTATCTGTTCTCTCCGGGGGCTTCTATATCCTTGATGTGGTTGACCACGAAATTCATCTTGAGTCGGTAGCCTTTCTCTTAAGTTTTCTTCCGCTCTGGCTAGATCTAATGCTCGATCGAGCGTGTCGGGGCCCTTCCTAAAAAGGTGCATTTTTAACCCCGTCTCTACTAGCCCGTCTATAAACATGGCCGTCAATTGTCCTTGCACAATTGGGTCGTTCATGTTTTGATTCATGTACGCCTTTTCTGCTAGGCTTAGCAACCTGTCGCTGTAAGCTTGTACTGATTCTTGTGCTTCTTGTTTGACCTTCCTCAGCTTGATGAACATGTACGGTGCATCTCCGTCGTTTGAGAATCTCTTCTGTAGTTCCTTCTTGACCATTGGCCATTCTTCGACGGGCACCTGTTCTATCCTTCTCCTCAGAAATTCTGAGACTCCGTCAGAACTAGTCTGGAATGCTATATTTCGCATCTCATTTGGAGGTATGTGCGATATATAGGCAAACTTCTCAATCTCAGTTATCCATCTTTTGAAGTTTGCCTGTTCCCCGCTGTAGTTCTGTATACCCGCGTATACCCCTTGATTGGTTATGGCGGTGCTCAATTTATTTAACACCCCTCCTATCTGTTTTATCATGTCGTTAGTAGCCTCCAACGTCTCGTTAGGTTCCATATTGTTGTTAATACTATAGATTCTTGTTGACCACTTAACTTCTCGTCTTACTTATTCTTTCTACTTAAATCGTTATAACATATATATACCAACAAGAATTAAGGTAAAGAAAAAAATTGTACTTCCTACCGACTGGGTACCTCTGCGCCTTTCTTAATAATTAATAAATTTGTTCGCTAGCAAATCACACGCACACACACACGTTTAGATCGGTCAAAGAATTTCTACGATCTTCCACTAACACTCAAGAAAAAACTTATTTACTTCACACTAACCTTGTTCAACATATCATATGCATCTCTAAAATATATAAGAAAAATCCAACTTACATGCTTCTGAAGTCCATGGAATACCTAACACACCTTATAACATCCTAACAACTACACAATAATATACTAATTTAAAACAATAATTAACTACTTAGTCTTTTTTTTTTTTTAGGTTCTCAACGTGGACATCAGTTTTCACATAAGGCATAAGGTTCTCTTTGCTGTCCGATGCATTTCACATTTATTTCAAACACAAATAATCTTTCACCTCCGGAATAGTAAAAAGTCACGAACTGACAGCTTCTCTAGTGTTTTTTTCACAATGTGTTCTGTATAGTAAATATAGTGTTTTTCTTATAATTTCTTGGCTGCTCGGTGGCACTCGTTGCTGTAAGTATGTAGGTTTACGCTGGAAGTGCGTAGGTTTACGCTGGAAGTGCGTAGATGGACGTCAGAGTTGGTTAAGAGAAAATTCTTACTTTTTTTTTTTCTTCCAGGTCCTTCTTTAAAAGAATAAAATCCTGCGTCACGGCAACAGAAAGTAATGTGATGTTGCAGAGTTTCTTTCAAACTTCTTTCTGACCTTACTACTTGTACTTTCATTTAGACACACATATATAACTCATCAATCTTTTTAAACAAGTATAAACAAGGTCTTTATTGGTGTTACTTGACATAGCCTATCGGCGATGATGAATTGTCAAATAACGTTTGTGTGTGGCAGTTTCGTATTCATAAAGTTCTACCTGTGGTTATCTATCTATCTTGTTGACCGTTTACTCCGTATAGTATTCTTAAGTACATCTGCCTGTCTCTTTCTGATAGTGCTGAGGAACTAGTATCTGAATGTGCTCAGTCTGGCCGAGTGTGGCCGAATTGTCTCGAGTCTGGCTGAGTGTAGCTGAGTCTGCCCGAGTGTAGCTAAATGTCTCTCTAGCTACTGCTCCTCGCCCCAAAAGCATTCTGCGCCTCTCCTCTCCTAATCTCCCTAGTTCCCAGGGTCTCGGGTTTAAGTCCCAGGTGACCACACCCCCCGACCACTGATACGGCCTAACCTACGTCTCTTGACCGTCACTATCTCTCTAGCTCCGCCTTTTTTAATTATCTCCAAAGTCTTATTACTTTAGGAGTCCTGTCGAACCTGTCCATCTTCCTAAGTCCGTCCCCTAACAACTAAAACTTGAGGCGATTTCCAATTCAGAGACTCAAAGAGTAATCACTGCTGCACGTAAAGATAACCTGGTCTTTTGATTACGCGGGGCAGTTTAGTTGTCCGCTTTCATCTCAGGTCTTCACTGGACTTCAAGGCGTCTGCCGATATAAGAGTTTCCTAGGAACCAGCGGCCGTGTCGTTGCGTTACGCAACTTTGTCGACCAGAGCAAACATCTGTCTGGCTTAGGCTGACCACCTGTACGCATTTCACTGGTAATCTTCAAGTTGATTACGACTCAGCGACTGAGTTGGGTAGACTTAACGTCTCCTTCCTAATCCTCTGAAGAGTGTCTTTTCTACGCCGCCTAAAACTATCCTACTTCACATCGTCATCGCCTCATTCTTTTATTCTTCTGTCTATCGTCATATTCTTCTATTCTTCCATTATCGCCCATGACTGAGTCACACTATAACACATATTCCCTATACGCCACTTGGCGTGACGGGGGTACTTTACTTTTTTTTTTTATATATATATATATATAGGGGGGAATGGGTGGTCTAGAGGTAAGACATCAGCTTCTAGACAAGACGGCATCAGGTTCAATTCCCACACAGGCAGTAAGAATTTTTCAAAACTGATTATGTAGTTTCTTCAGGTTTTTTTTACCCTACCCTGGTATCTGTGTCGTGAGATCCAATGTATAGCCCTCTCGGAAAATGGAAAAAAAAAACCAGGAGATCCGGTGTACACTCACGATACATGTCAAAGAACCCTTGGCAGTTAAAAATCGAAAAAAGTAGGCTAAAAATGACCACAGTCTGGCTTGCTGCTGGAGCTACTGATATTAGTGCTCTATGCACACCGTGAGCTGTGTGTTTCATCAGATGATGTTTCTATATTCAAATTGCTTATGATGAATGATATCGTATGATGAAGGACAGTTCAGTTGCGTTCACTATCGGTGCTACTATGCCTTATGTCTTTTGACTTGTGCGATGTTTGCTAAGATGGAGTCTGCAACTTTTTTTTTGTTGGATATTCGATGAAATGTTAATTCTGATGATTCCACTGGCACGGGCAGTTGAGCAATTATGGATCTTAATTCCTTTGCAGTGATACCGGGGCATTTGAAGAACTATAATTATAACTATTCTGTGGCACCTAATGGTTTTTTAGTCTTTTATCAGATTGTCCGAGATTACTTCCATGTCAACACCTTCTCCACATTAACACTGAAGAACCTTTTTTTCTTATCTTTACTGTCAAAATTGTGGTGACCCATGATTATACAAAGAAGTTACGATGGTAGTTTTCTGTTGCCTTTCATCTGTTTGTTTACATTTGCCTCCGCTAGTCTTTGACTTAAAGTCTCACCCACAAGGCAGTGGGGTTGTTTTATTTCAGGGTACCCTCCCTTAGCCTTTTTCTCTTCCGAGTAAACCTGCAAGGCTGAGGGCAGCTGCAGGTTATACTGTCAACTGCATACAGAAGCAGGAAAATTACCTGACCTGACAGCAAGGACAGTAGGACAACATACATGAAAATTGCTGGAGGCTGTAAAAATATGGTTTTACAGAAGAATGGTGAGAATACCATGGATAGCTAAGATGAGTAAAAAAAAATGTTCTGAAAGAGGTCAAAGCAAAGAGAGAGCAAGTTTCCAATATTAGGAAGAAACAATCATTTTTTGTCCATGTAATGAGAAGGGAACAGCTGGAATATATTGTAACAACTGGGAAAATTGAGGGACGAAGAGATAGAGGGAAGCAAAGAGAAAAGATACCAGACAGCTTAAGAGAATTGCTTGGCAGAAGGTCAACAACAGAAATGATAAATAACTGTCAAGATCAAAGTTGTGGAGAAACATGATCACCTACGCCAGTAGGCTTGGTACTTGATGATACTGTCAAAAACTGGTTTCATATCCTTTGTTGTTCTATAGAATCAGCCATTGCTAGAGCTATTCTGCACCTCAACTCTGTTGTGCATCAACCATCTGAAGTTAAAATTATTTCCAGATATTATGCTAGTACAATTAACATAAGGAAACATATGATAGCTACAAAGGACAAACATGTGTCTACTTCACTATTGGGCACACATCAAAATATTGAAAGTTCAACACCCCAAGTTCAACAGCCCAAACAAAATTAATAAACAAACACAACAAAACAATAATACAGACTATAGTTCATTGGGACAGTAGGAGAGAGTGAGAGAAAACATAAGGAATACTTTATCAGTAAAATGACCTTCATGACTGTCATCGCCTTAGATAATAATTATCTAAACCACTTATCTTACATTTGTCGTTCCATTTAACTCATCGCACCAGTGACCCTGATGAGGTTGTGTAAATCTTATCTGGGACACTTAATGAAAGAAAAGCTCAGAATTTGTAGCACTATGGCCTGAATCATGTGACTAAAAGTGCCCATTATCACGTCCTTGAAACTGTATACACTAGGTCAGAAAGATAATAGGGGGCCCCACACATGTGCACACAAGTTGCAGGGGATTAGCACTGTAACAACTGAGAGGCACTTATCTGTACTTATCCAAGGTCATTTTGTTCATGAAGTTGCATCATCAAGGTCATTGTGAGCTCTACAGCTTCAACAATATATTTCTTCTTCTTCACTGTTCAAGTGTTTTGATTATTTGAGCTTGACTTTTTTTGTTCTGTTACACGATGGAGGGGTCCTGTTGTTACACGATGGAGGGGCCCTGTTGTAATTTGATGGAGAGGTCCTGTTGTAACTTGATGGAGGGGTCCAGTAGGAACTTGATGGAGGGGTCCTGTTGTTACATGATGAAGAGGTCCTATTGTTACATGATGGAGGGGTCATTTTGCTACATTATCGAGGGATCCTGTTACTACATAATGGAGGGGTCATGTTACTACATGATGGAGGGGTCCTGTTGTAACTTGATGGAGGGGTCCTGTTGTTACATGATGAAGAGGTCCTATTGTTACATGATGGAGGTGTCCTGTTGTAACATGATGAAGAGGTCCTATTGTTACATGATGGAGGGGTCATGTTGTTACATGATGGAGGAATCCTGTTACTACATGATGGAGGGGTCATGTTACTACATGATGGAGAGTCTTGTTACATGATGGAGGGGTCCTGTTGTTACATGATGAAGAGGTCCTGTTGTTACATGATGAAGAGGTCCTATTGTTACATGATGGAGGTGTCCTGTTGTAACATGATGAAGAGGTCCTATTGTTACATGATGGAGGGGTCATGTTGTTACATTATGGAGGAATCCTGTTACTACATAATGGAGGGGTCATGTTACTACATGATGGAGGGGTCATGTTACTACATGATGGAGGGGTCATGTTACTACATGATGGAGAGTCTTGTTACATGATGGAGGGGTCTCTTTTGTTACAGGACACAAATAATAATAAATGAATATTATTATAGAAGGAAACCTCCGAGGCGATAATCAGCAAATCATTTCAGAGGAAGAGGTATGTTTACAGCACTCAGAAAAAATGACAAATAATCAACAGAAAAAAACAAAGAACAATATATGGTCCGAAGCAGGACCCAACTTGTACTCAGTGGCACAGCGCCTTGCCACAAAAAGCCAAACGTTAGGGAACACTGCCAACTCAGTTAACTTTTTCTCTAATTTCCTTCAGTTAGTGGAGTTGACAGTGTTCCCTAGCGATTGGCTTTTCATGGCAAGGCGCTGTGCCATTGAGTACAGTTTGGTCCTGCTTAGGACCATATATTATTCTTTGTTTTTTCTGTTGTTGATTATTTGACATATTCTCCAAGTGCTGTAAACAAACCTCTTCCTCTGAAATGATTCGCTCATTTTGTTACATGATGGAGGGGTCCTGTTGTTACATGATGGGGGTTCCTGTTACAAGAAGGAGGGGTATGACAAATATCATGACACACGATGAGCTTGTCACATGGTCAGGACTCATATATGTGCATGTGCCCTGAATTTTCCTCTAATCCTCTGCCATGACTGACACACTCTGTCTTTGGCAAGCCAAATCTTGGTTTGACATAGATTTACTTCTCACAGGTTGAATGCGGCCAAAGCCGTTGGGTCCACCTTGCCCCTAGGGGTTCCAAAAAGGGCCCGTCATGTAATACTCTCAGTTGGCTTCAGCAGTGTGTGTCATATCCGCGCCATCGTCTTCATTGCATCTCTTTGTCCACTGGTATTTGACTGGTACTTTCCCATAGTTTTAAGTTAGTGATTTTGTCCTGCCATTTCCATCTTTTTATTCTGCGCTAGCATCCATTAATGAGGGTCTGTACTCCTGTGACCGTCATTTTTGTTGTTCTCCATGTTTCACATCCATATAATAGCTGATTTAGCATTGGAGTTGAACATTTTATTTTTGTATTAAATCTAATTTCTGGATAGGGAAATGATCAAGTGTAAAAATAGAACAGAGACACAAATGCCAACAGGAATGCTATACGGTCTGCACAAAGATACATGTATGTATGTGTGTGCGCATGCATACACACACACACACACACACATATATATATATATATATATATATATATATATAAGAGCCTCGGTGGCATGATGGTTAGTGTACTCACTTCCTGATCAGAAAGTAAGTACCTCCGTCACGCAAAGTGGCGTATAGGTAATATGGTGTTAGTGACCATAAATTTTACAGACCTTCGGCACATGATTTTTGGGGTAATGAGGTCAGTATTACGCCGTGCCGCTTTACTTTCCCAGAAAAAAATCCGGTACCCATTAAAGGCTGGGTGAACCCGGAAGCCGTCGGTGGGATCCAACCCTACCTCTTGATCAGGAAAGTCCAGGTTCAATTACCAGAAGTGGGGGATGTTTCAGCCGGAAAGGCGTCAGGGTTCACCCAGCCTCTAAAAATGAGTACCAGAGATTTTTTGAGGAGGAAATCAGCCTGGCATGATACCAACGACATTGACAAAAATTGTGCAAGCAGTCAACAAACAGAATATTTTAGATTCCTATGATTTACGTTCCAATTTTTGTGATATTATATATATGAGGTATATGGACTCTCTACTTGATGATATGATTATTTTAATAGTTGTTTCTACAATCACCACATATAGGCAGATCAGTCTTGATCAGCTCTGATTCCCCCCAGCAACCAGTTGAGTCACTAACTCTTATCAATTTAAGCACTGCACATTCTACGCCCTGGATGATGCACTTCTCAATGCCTATCAACAGTTTGCACCCATTGCCCAGATACTATATATTAACCCGTATCAGATGAGGGCAAAAACTGTATTAAACAGTTAAGTGACTTTCATCACAACTGAGGAACAAATAACACCCTTATGATCATTTTTAGTGTAAGAAGTGGTCATGTTTTGATATACTTACAGTCTCCCTATTCCCTTTTTCTAATTTTATAAAACGAAGTCTGTCGATTGTTACAAGATGGCTGCAATCTAGGCAAGCAGTGAGGAGAGTTACTGGAAAATCTATATATTGACCTTTCGAGCCACAGTCAGACCCATGGGGAATAGACTAGGATACTCTTTCCCTGTTTCAAATTTTCTTTCTAGCAGTCTCATTCCTTGTAAAGATGTTTGATCAAATCTCACCATTTGTCTCATTCCTTGTAAAGATGTTTGATCAAATCTCACCATTTGTCTCATTCCTTGTAAAGATGTTTGATCAAATCTCACCATTTGTCTCATTCCTTGTAAAGATGTTTGATCAAATCTCACCATTTGTCTCATTCCTTGTAAAGATGTTTGATCAAATCTCACCATTTGTCTCTATTCTGTACAAGCATCTCGACTGAGGGATCCGATTCCTGCTACCTTTGTCTCCCTGATCAATGTTGTTCTCGGTGTTTCTCTGGGTCGGCCTCTTTTCCTCCTAACTGTTCTCTTCCCACATGAGGGCTTGCTTTGCTATTCGGTTATTATCTCTTCTCATCACATGTCCAACATATGTTCATTGTCTTTTCTTGATTTACTGATGATATTAGTGGTTGATTGGCGATTTCTCTAATTTCCTCGTCTGTTTTGAATTCGTTCCACGCTATACCAAGCATTTTCCTTACACATTTATTTTCAAATGCGTTCAACTTTGTTTCTTCGTCTTTTGTTGTTTTCCAGCTCTCACAGACATACGAAAAGGTGATAGCACGTTTGATTTAAGTTTTGTTTTTGTGCTGATGAGTTTCGATTTCCACAAATTTTCAAGGTTTCTGAATGATATTACTGCCTTAGCTATTCTAATTGTTAATGGAAACATAAACCTGATGAAACTGGAAAGTAACTTGTACTTAAATGTAATCGGTCAATTATTTTAAAAAATTATTATTTCAATGGAAAAATATCGGCCACATTGAAGCTGCCCAGCTTGTAGTGACCACCCAAATCCACCAACCAACCACATAATATGGCCTCGTATCTCCAATACGGGTTAAGTTATGGTTGAAAGTTACAAACCTTACTGTTACTTCTGAGGTAAACATACCTAATAGTCAATACAGCTGAGGGTGAAATATCAAATTGCCAATTATAAAAGAAAAAGATGTGTTTATCAAATGTAAATCAAAAAGCCACATCCTTAAACTGATTTGACGGCATAGATTTATGAAAGAGAGAAGATCAGCAACCAAAGAGCTGGAGATTAAAGAAGACCCAAAAAAATTTGGTAAGTCTTTTTACTTTAAATGTAGTTACACAGCAATTATTAAAATTACATAATTACATGGAAGTCGAACCATCACCAGCTGTGACTGAAAGTCATACATTATTATGATAAGGAAACATCATACAACATTGTCAGTCAAGACAAGAAAAGATCATAAAACATTGTCAGTTAAACAATAACAACAAAAACAATAACAACATTGTCAATCATGACATACTTATAGAAAAAAAAACACCCAACAGCACTTGGGCCAGTGGTAAGTCAGCGTTTCAAAGGTAATTGTTTGAATCAGCGCTGGTAAACTGAAACTAACCAAGGTGTTGGTGAACTTCTGGTATATGGTGGATAGGCGGCAGGAACCATTGAAGGCTATGCATGAAAAGTGTTCCTTGTTGCAGTTTCCTCATATTCCAAGTCCGGCTTGTTGCAGGAGCTACTGAGTTAAGTGCTCTGTGCACACCGTGAGCTGTCTCATCCATTTTGATCATGTTTCAATATTCCAATTGTTTACGATGAATGATGATATCATATGACAGGAACAGTTTGCTGTGTTCACTTTCTGCGCGGTTTCGCCTTATGTCTTTTGGCGAGTGCTGAGACTGCTACGATGGGGACTACAGTTACCTTTCTTTGTTTGGGATATGAGATATTAATTTGGATGATTACGCTGGCACGGGCGGTTGAGCGATTATGGATTTTAATATGCTTGCAGTGATACCGGGGCCTTCCATAACCAAATAACCAACCAAATAACCAAGGGTGGTCTGGGTAGTCTATAAGTATGACATCAACTTCAGGACAGGAAGGATCTTGGTCAAAGCCCACCACAGGCGGTGGTGATTTTTTAAAATAGGACAAATTAATCTGTGGTTATTCCAAGACACTACCCTTCCCTGAGCTCTTGTGTAGTTAGATCCAATGTTTAGATCTTTCAAAAACACAATAAACAGTAGGTCGTGTGTGTGCACTCGTGCATGTTAAAGAACCCTTGGCAGTTAAAATTGAAAGGAGTAGGCAATTTGGCATGGTTCTTCTTTCTTCTTCTTTTCAACTTTCTGTGTAGCATAGGTCGTCAACAAACACTTTCAACTCCCTATGTAGTATAGGTCTTCAACAAACACTTTCCACGCCATTCTGTTTCTTGCCATTCTTTTAAGATCATTCCATGTCTTCCCCATCATCAATTTGGCCCCGCTCTGACTAGATTGACAGCAAAAAACCACCCACTTAGCGAATTCCAACCCACCCACATAGCGAATCCCAGGTCAAGCTACGGAGTTCGTGCACATGAGCATGGATTTTCCTAGAATTTTCTTCAGGGGATATCAGAGCCCATAAGATTTTGTCTGGCATAAAGTGATAATGATCCTAACTAACCAAGATCCCACTAAATCATCCCATGATGGACCTGGAAACAGACTGACATTCTAGCCAAGGGAAACTGAATTAAAATGGAAAGACAATCCAGTACTCAAAATTATCTTACACCATGTGTCGAGCCATGCAGTTAACATAATTTGATGCAAACAACATAATGCATATTTACTGATGTCTTTTTCAAAACGTTGCACTCATCATAAAGTAAAAAAAAAGTAGTAAAGTGCCCTGTCACGCCAGTGGTGTTAGTGGCCATAAATGTTACAGACCTTCAGCACATAATTTTTGGGGTAATGTGGTCAGTATTACGCCTATGACGTTTTGCTTTCCCAGAAAAAAATCTGGTACCCATTTAAGAAAGAGTGAACTCGGAAACCGTCGGTTGGGATCAAACCCTACCACTTGCCCTTTATAGTCTAGTTCACTAACCATTGAGCTATCGTGGCTCCCACACTCAGCATAGTATGTTGAAAATAATCTATCGCATCTCCCACTTCTGTTGTCATGTTCAAGGTCTCTTTCATATCTTGAAACCAACCTTCTTCTTGGTCAGCCTATCTCATCTTCCTGGAACCTTGCTTTCTTGTTCTTTCCACCCCATAGTGTCTTTTGATGTGGCTGTAGTGTTTTAACTTCCTCTGTGAGATGTTTATAAGCCAGTTTTTTTTTTTCAAAAGGTTTGGTTTTTTAATATGTCTGCATTACTTTGTTTCTTTATCAAAGGTATCTCTGGACAGCTAAAAAGACCAATGAGGAAGTTCTCAAAGAGGCCACACAAAAAGGCAGCTCCTAAAAAACAGAAAGAAACAATCAACATTTTTCGGGCACATCATGAGAAGAGAAAGTTGGAATACTTGGTTACAACTGGCAAAATAAAAGGAAAGAGAGATCGCGGACGACAAAGAGAGAAAATACTGGATAGCTTTGGTGTCATGGCATGGAAAACAGTCAACAACAGAACTGATACGATGCACTGTAGATAGAAGATTGTGGAAGGACATGATCGCCTATGCCAACCGGTATGGCACATGTTGATGATGATGATGATCTTAAGAATTTTTTCAGTAGCATTTTGTTTTGAATAAATAAATTTTCCTCATTGTTATTTTTAAGATTGTCCACGATTCATAAAAATACCCACAATGTGTGTGTGTATATATATATATATATATATATATATATATCTATTGTCCTTTCGAGCCGAAGACGGCACATAGGGCAGAACCACAATCTCAAAAACAGAAACCTTGCGTGCCAAAATGACACATATTGCAGAGATCACTGCTCTAAAATATATGGCACTGTTTCCATAACAATACTTTTTACAATGACAGCTTGTCAAGCCATCAATCAATATATATATATACACACACAACCGTTAATGTCTTTTAAAAGGAGAACAATGAAGAGAAGCAATCATCAAGTGAAAGCTGAAGAAGGGGAGGAGGAAGAAGGGAGGAGGAAGAAGAAGAGGAGGAAGAGGTAGAAGAGGAATAAGTACATAGAAGAAATCTCCTGTACGACTGGTGACGATGAAATATTACCTGGCATTTGAGCAGCCACTCCCTTCAAGTAGTTACACCACTTTGGGCTCCCTGGCTTCAGCTCCTTGAGTGAGAACTCCACGTATTTCTGATCCACCCCAGCAGAAAGGGTTTCTACCCTACACTTCCTGAAGCTGTTGGATTGCCACAATCACTGTAACCATGGGGAGTGCCTTTAAAAGTAAACAAAATGAAGGGAAAACAGACAATTAATAGCACTTTGACAAAAGAATGAAAATAAAGAAGTATACTTCATTTGTTATAATGTTAAAAAAAAATGTGTATGGTGGAGCCACTTAGCACACATCGGTACCACAAGCTGATAAATACAGTTCCAATAGCCACCATGAGATGCACAAGATCAGCGTTTTGATGCTTATAATTTATCAATGTTTCCACAATTATATGGCTATAACCTTGTGATTCTCTTCTTAAAAACCAATATAGCCTGCTTCATAGACTACACCAAAGCTTTTGATAGAATATACCATAAACAACTTATAGAATGCCTAAAAGATATACATCTAGATAACATGGACATATGACTAATATGTAATTTATAACTGGGAGCAAACAGCAATAATAAAATATAACAAGAGAACTCTATACCCATTGATATAAAAAGTGGAGTAAGACAGGGATGCATCCTATCACCAAGCTTGTTCAATCTATACACTTTAAAAATTTTCAGAGATGTCAGGCCTAAAATTAATGAAAAGTTATCAATAGCCTAAGATGTGCTCATGATACTGTACTACCAGCAGAAAATCCTAAAGATCAATAATTACTTAATGAAATAAACATGACAAGCAAAAAATGTGGATTAGAAATGAATATCAAAAAGACTAAAATTGTTATCATAAATAAAGATAATACTCAAAACCTACAAGTGGATTTCAAAATTGAAGGAATAGACCTGGAGACAGTTCAGAACTACAACTACCTTGGACATACTATAACCAGTGATGGAAAATGTACAACTGAAATAAACAAAAGATTAGAAATGGAATAAAGTAAATTTTAATGCCATCAAAAATATACTAACATCAAAACAAATAACACCAGGGCTAAAACTAAGAATAGCAAATGTTATATCTTCTCAACATTCCTGTATGGTGCAGAAACATGGACATTAGACAAGAAAAACAGAAAAGAAAATTGAAGCCTTTGAAATGTGGATTTATTTATGAAATGTGGAAGAACATGTAAAATTGGATGGAAAAAAAAAAAACAAACGATGAAGTCTTAAATCAACTAAAAATGAAAAGAGAACTATTAAAAACAATTCAAACAAGAGAAATGAGATTTTTGGGCCATGTTAAAAGACACAACAATCCACTAAAAGTAATCTTGGAAGGCAAATACAAGGTAAAAGAGGCAGACCAAGACTAACATGGACAAGTAACATCAAAAGATGGACAAGTCAGCCTATGACAACCTGCACCATCAAAGCAAGAGACAGAACGGTATGGCGCTCCATGGTAGCCAAGCTTCGATGCGGAGACTTCATGAGGAGATTGTCCAAACAAACCGTGTGTTTCAGATAAATTTTTATTGAATTTCACACAGTTGGTTAAGTTTTTTTTTTTTTTTTATTCCTAAAAATGGTGTGACCATAGCGTGTTAAGCCCCTCAGTAGCAAACGTGTTAACAGATGCAGGTGTGTATGTGTGTGTTTTGCAGCAGCTTCAGGGGAGGCAATGACTCCCCTAATATTTTATCACAATACATAATATAATCACATTCCATTCAATGACTTAAATGTCAGTGTACAACCAGCTACAGTATTCCCTAGTATAGCGTTATATTGCTCAAATAACTCAAGCTGTTACGAATAAATAAACTTCAATGTCTATGGAGGTCAAACCTACTACAACCGTACAACGGCAGCTATCGACCTTGCAATGTGTATGAGAACTAGGTAGACCATTTCAACAAATACCTCCCTGTTTCCATGGTAAAACAAAAAAATGACAAATCAGATGTTTTCTATATTTTTATTGAAACATTAGAAGTAGTGCCATTAATCCATTTTAACAATAGAAACAGAAAAAGAGTTCTTAAATTTTATGTAGAGCCAGTCTTAACATATGGATGTTAATCATGGACAATAGACAAGAACATCACTGGAGCTGTAGAAACGTGGTTTTACAGAAGAATGTTGAGAATACCATGGACAGCTAAGAAGAGTAATGAAAATGTTCTGAAAGAGGTCAAAGCAAAAAGAGAGCTAATTTCCAATATTAGGAAGGAACAATCATCAATTTTGGCCATGTAATGAGAAGATAACAACTGGAATATATTGTAACAACTGGGAAAATTGAGGACGAAGAGATAGAGGGAAGCAAAGAGAAAAGATACCAGACAGCTTAAGAGAATGGCTTGACAGAAGGTCAACAACAGAAAATAATAAATAACTGTCGAGACCAAAAGTTGTGGAGAGACATGATCACCTTCGCCAGCAGGCCCAGTACTTGATGATGAGAAGTAGTGCCAATGGGAAGAAGAATTAATGATGTGCCAACTGCAAGACTCACTACGCACTGACTTTACATACAACAAACCTGAACAAAACTGTAGAAGTTAATTAACATTCAAACCAATGTTTTCTTCATAACTTATAATACAAATAAGATATTATGCTGTCATTATAATTAGGTTAATTTAGGGCAATAATTATTCTTCTTTCCTTCCTCATCTGCCTTTCAGCGTCGAGGGGAGATATAATTTGCGGTCTTGCTCTTCTGTTCGCCTATGCTGCTGTTATGCTTCCTAGTGCTTCTAATATTCCATCGATCCATCTTTTATTAGTGGTCGACCCTTCGTTCTGGAGTTCTCACAACGTTTGTTGAAGGCTCGTTGTGTTGTGTTTTGATCTTTATGCCTTGTCACCTGGCCAAACCATTTTATCTGTTGTTTCCTTATACATTCTACGGCTGGGGGGCTATTCCTAGCTTTTTTCTCAGTTCTTCATTTCTGATCTTATCTCTCAGACTGTTAGGCAATAATTGAAGTAACTATATTATATAGCGCAAATTGCAGTAATGTTTATGTTGCAAACGATCAGGTTTGGTTGGTGGTTTGTTGCGTTCGCCGATGACTGAAGTATTCTAGAGTATCGTAGTAGACTAGAATTTCTCTTCATCATCCGCCCTTACAAGGACATATGGACGTGTCTGCGTTGTGTTGTGTTTGCAGTATACTGTGATATTTGCGCCTTTCGGCCCAACACATCCGACTTCAGCACGACATTTTTGAGTACCAGGTTGTCTTCCCTCTTCGATCCCTGCATCTTGGCCAGACTAGACAGGTTAGTTTGTTACTGGAGGCACCATGGATAGGTGGAGTAGAGTCTGGATGGTTTTGGTTCACCGATCCTGGCACAAGCCATCAGCTGTGGGTCACTGACAACTTCCGGCTTTGTGCTGGGAGGCGCACCTTCACCTCTCAGTTTGGTCCCATATCTGACATGACATCCTCAAGTCTCAAGTGTAATATACACGTCTAAAAAAAAACTTGAGATAAAGAGATAACTTTACAAAAAGAGACAATACAAAATATTTGTCGTTTCAGCCTACATGCGGCGTTCTTCAGAAAACAAGGACAACAGAAACAGACAACAAAATGAAGATATACTCTACTACATGTTCTGGAGTAATAAAGCTAATACTACAAAGAAGGACGAGATAAAAACAAAAAGAAAATATGTAAGGAGGATATTCTATATTACATGTATAGGAGAGGGAGGGGGAAAGGGAGAGAAGGAGGAGAGAGGGAGGGAGGGAGGGAGGGAGGGAGGGCGGGAGGGAGGAGAGAGAGGAGAGAGAGAGAGAGAGAGAGAGAGAGAGAGAGAGAGAGAGAGGGAGGGAGAGGAGAAAGTTAATGTAAAAAAAAATTTGTAAAAAAAGAAGCATATAAAAATGCGTCACTTCAGCGGAACCTTCCCTGTCTTGTCGAAAAGTGGAATGTGGGAGATGTAAGAGGAGGATGCAAAGAAAGAACCAGGCCATGTGATCAGATGAAAAATCTGGTATGGGTGGCCGATAAGGAGATATAAGATGATGAGGAGAACTGGGTCAGATATTGTAATCAGGTGTTAGGATAGAGACCATAGGATAAGCACCTACCACGGCTCAACTGAGTGTTGCATAATCTTATGTGTCAGACCGCCGTGAAAGACAAAGATATGGACAGAAAACAGTAGCCAAACACTATAGGAGTACGTTATGCAAAAAGAGGTCATAGGGGATTCAGTATCAAAAGCATATCAACAAAGGGAGTAAAGTAATACACAAAGAATCAGATAGGAGAGAGCCATAAAAATAGTAGCGAGTGTCTTCTTCTTCTACCTTTCAGCTCCCTGTGGAGCATGGGTCTTCAAACAAACACTTTCAGCTCCCTGTGGAGCATAGGTCTTCAACAGCACTTTCCAAGCCATTCTGTTTCTGCCATTCCTTTAAGATCATTTCCATGTACTTCTCTCATCTTCATCTCTGCTTCCATCTGTCTTCTCCAAGAATATTTTAGTCTTCCTCTTTGTCTTTTTCCAAAATAGGGTCTGTTGTGTAATACTCTCACCTGGCTTTCTCAGTGTGAGTCCGATCCAATGCCATCGTCTTCGCGTTGTGTCTCTTTATCCACTGGTATTTGACTGGTACATTTCCATAATTCTATGTTAGTGATTTTTGTTCTGCCATTTTGTCCGTCCTTTTATTCCACGTAAGCATCATTGGGGATACGAGCAAAGAAATTAGAATCAGACTGGCTAAAGCAGCAATGTCTTTCAGAAGCTTGAAAAAGTTGTGGAAATCAAAACTATTAGCACAAACACAAAACTTAGGCTATTCAATCAATGTACTATCACCCTTACGTATGCGTGTGAAAGTGGAAAACAACAAGAGATATAGAACAAAGTTGAACGCATTCGAAAATAAATGTCTAAGGAAAATACTTGGTATAGGATGGAACGAATTCAAACAAACGAGGAAATTGAGAAATCGCCAATCAACCACTAATATCTTTCAGTAATTAAAGAAAAGACGATGGTATACGTTGGACATGTGATGAGAGATATAATAATCGAATAGCAAGCAAGCCCTCATATGGAAACAACAGGTAAAGAAAAAGAGGAAGACCAGGGAGACACTGAGAAGAACATTGATGAGAGAGGCAAGAGCAGCAGGAATCGGCTCCCTCAATGAGATAGAACTGCTTGCACAGAACAGAGACAGATGGCGAGATTTGATAAATATCTTTAAAAGAAAACTGCTAGAACAAAATTCATATAGGAGAAGGTGTATCTTGGTCTACGCCCTTAGGGCCGGTTACGGCTCGAAAGGTCAATAGATAGATAGAAGCATCCATTAATGGAGATCTGTATCTTCATGATTGTGGTTTTTGTTGTTCTCATGTTTCACAGCCATACAATTATACTGACTTAACAAGTAGTGAGTGTGGTGATACTAAACTCAATGAAGAGAGAAGTGAATATATCAGAATATTGAGGACCAGCAATACCAACCTAGGCAGACCAAGACTAACAGGACGAGTAACATCAAAAGATGGACAAACCAGCCTATGACAAACCTGCACATCAAAGAAAGAGACAGAGCAGAATGGTGCTCCATGGTAGCCAACCTTTGATGCAGAGATGGCACTCGATGATGATGAATACCGATCAGTATATAAATATCACCACCTAAAAATAGGTACTATGTAGGCATATGACCTATATATGGGGAGAGATGTGCCATCTGTGAGTACTGTACAGGAAAATATTAGTAGTCTTCGTCACTTATAGTTGACTATGGATTTTCAGCACCCATAGAAATGTTTTCCCGTGTGTTGCGGGGCCTCATTATGAGGAGTAAAGAATAGTGACACTGTGACCTTCCAGGCATGTTGTAAGAGCGACTAGGAGGTTGATCGATGCTTGACAAGCTGTCATTGTAAAAAGCATTGTTATGGAAACAGCGCCATAGATTTTAGTAGCAGTGATCTCTGCAATATGTGCTATTTTGGCACGCAAGGTTTCTGTTTTTGAGATTGTGGTTTCTGCCCTATGTGCCGTCTTCGGCTCGACAGGATAATAGATAGATAGATAGATAGAAATGTTATTTTTCTTTTCTTTCGCTGCGTATTATCTTCTTCTATGAATCTGTCTGCTTCTCTGCTTGAGCTGGAGTTTTAGAGTGTGTTTCCAAAGATTGGGTCTGCAGTTATTTCTTCCCAAGCTGCAGGGTTTATGTTCAGAGTCTACATGTCACATTTATACATGTCTACAAATCAAAGTTTTCGGTGCCCTAAAAAATAGGAAAAACACATCATGATAATGAAGAGGCTAAAGGAGAAAGGTGGGAGTGGAAGGGGGGTGGGAGATATTCTTGAGAAGAAAGGTGGAAGCAGAGATGAAGATGATGGAGAAGACATGGAATGATCTTAAAAAAAATGGCAAGAAACAGAACAGCTTTGAAAGTGTTTGTTGAAGACTATGCTATACAAGGAGTTAAAAGGTAGAAGAGAAGAGAGAGAGATATAAAAATTATGATATATCCAGAGAAGAAAATATAAGAGGCATAAGACTACATAATAATATATTCCTGGTCCAAGAATATAAGCTGAATAAGTGGATTTACAATTTGAATTTCTATCTATCTATCGACCTTTCGAGCCGTAGTTGGCCAATAGGGCATAGACTCAAGATACTCTTCCCTGTTTCAAAATTTCCTTTCTAACAGTCTAAATCCTTGCAAAGACTTTATCAAATCTCGACATTTGTCTCTGTTCTTTGCAAGTATCTCGATCTCATTGAGGGAGCCATGCTGCCTTTGCCTCTCTGATCAATGTTCTTCTCTGGGTTGGCCACTTCCTCCTACTTGTTGCTTCCCACATGAGGGCTTGCTTTGCTGTTCGGTTATTATCTCTTCTCATCCTATGTCCAACGTCTTTTCTTGATTACTGATGATACTAGTGGTGATTGGCATTTCTAATTAGAATTTGAATAGAGAAGTTGTCTGTCCTGAAATTGAAGAAGCAGAAACAGACAATAAATAAGACAAGTGTCACAACTACTGACATTTATTATTTTATTAATGACTGCTAATGCAAACTCTCAAACATGAAGACGATGGTCATATGTTGGACATGTGAGTGAAGAGATAATAGCTGAATAGCAAAGCAAGCCCTCATGTGGGAAACAACAGGCAAGAGGAAGACCCAGAGGGACACTGAGAAGAACACTGATGAGAGAGGCAAGAGCAGCAAGAATTGGCTCCTTCAATGAGATAGAGCTGCTTGCACAGAACAGAGACAAATGGCGAGATTTGATAAAATATTTAAAAGGATTGAAAACTGCTAGAATAAAATTTAGACAACAGAAGGAGTATCTTGGTCTACGCCCTATGGGCCGGTAACGCCCTATGGGCCGGCTACAGCTTGAAAGGTCAACAGTTAGAATGCAAACTCACCAAACTGCACCTGTTTGTTTTCCTCTATTTTTCCAACCACACTCATCATTTCATCTCCACTTTACTCACAACCTACTCACAACCTACACACACACAACCAACTCACACACAAACCTACACACACACACACAACCTACTCACACACAACCTAGTCACAACCTACACACACACAACCTACTCACAACCTACACACACACAACCTACTCACAACCTACACACACACAACCTAATCACACACAACCTACTCACAACTACACACACACAACCTACACACACACAACCTAGTCACAACCTACACACACACAACCTACTCACACACAACCTACTCACAACCTACACACACACAACCTACACACATACACACCTACACACACACAACCTACTCACAACTACACACACACAACCTACTCACAACCTAGACACAACCTACTCACAACCTAGACACAACCTACTCACAACCTACACACAGCCTACTCACAACCTTACACACAGCCTACTCACAACCTACACACAACCCAACACACAAAACCTACACACAACCTACACAGCATTCATTGATTCACTCAGTATCACTAACACTCAAGGCCGAAGAAACAAAAAGTAGTACCATTGGAAAGACAAATCCATCATTTAATCAGTATGTCCCCGATAAGATTCACACGTCCTGGAGCTTTAGCCGCTACACTCGGCTTCCCTCCAAACCTTTTCTCAAAAGAACAGTCGCATCCTTGATAAGTTCATCCACTGATCTAATATGTGACGCCATCTGCTCTTTTCTAATGTATTTCTGCAGTTGTAATTAAATTATCTTGCCTTAAATTGAGTCTTAAATGAGATTTAACTATCTCATCAACTTTATTATATCTTATATTATTTATTTACAAGAAAAATCCTTTTTTTCTATTCAACTTGATCCCTATGACCGTGTGTGTCCTGAACGAACTTGTATCACTTGACAACGTGACAGTATATTAGTTGTTTACATTAACTAGATAAGCCAGTCCTTGATAAGCGCAACAAATTATTGTATTAACTGTGCATTATCGTAATGAATTAATTGTAAATAGTATGCAAATTGAATGGGTAAAATTAAAAGCGTTGACAAAAACCGAAAAGAGAGAGAAGAAGTCAGGAACTTGTCCAGCAGCCGCCATGTGGGTCATACCTCACTGGGCGTATTCAGGGCCAGCTCTAACTCAAACTCGATATCTCAATACCTAACATCAAAGTATTTTAAAATACGTTAAAATTACATATATCAACAAAATGTTGCTTAGTTTGTAGAATAAGAGTATACATTTATTATTAATGTATTATTTCTGCTGTATGTATGTTATGGTAATTATTAAAGTGCAGCTAGTTAGAAATATCCGATTACACGGTATATGAGAAGTACTATGGTTCACGATGTAGGTACATTGTTGCAGCGGTTCTCGTGTATTTTATCAAGGGGGCAAGACATGAACAAGTAGTGGGGTGTTACGTATAATCCT
>JAVIAB010000104.1:18271088-18516088 GCA_032433765.1 Megaustenia siamemsis
GACCTTTCAAGGTCTTTATTTCTGTGTCAGGAAAAGTTTTGTTTACAAATTTCGCAACACGAATTTAGGCGCTATCTTGTGTGTCAGTCAGTGTGTTAGACTTTGGCTGTGGTTAGACGTCACTGGAGATTCATCATCATCAATTACCATTCCTGCTGACGTTGGTGATCATGTCTTCCCACAACTTTCCATCTCGACAGTTATTTATCATTTCTGTTGTTGATCTTCTGCCATGCCATTCTCTTTGGCTCTCCAGCTGTCTGGCATCATTTCACTCTTATTTTCATCCATCAACTTTCCCAATTATTACAATATATTTCAGCTATCCCTAGTCATTACATGCCAAAAATGATGATTGTTTCTTCTTAATATTGTAAATTAGCTCTCTTTTGTTAGGGTATTTATATGTGGGAAGACATGATTACCAATGTCAGCAGGAATGGTCTCAGTCTGAATAGTAAGAAAACAGAAGTAGGCCTATTGATGATTTTATCGAAGAAACAATCATCACCATCATGCAGCAAAAAACTAAACAAGACAAATCTGAAACAAGTGCAACGTTTGAAATACTTGGGCACAGTGATAACATCAGATGGAAGATGCAACACAGAAATAAAAGCAGAATAGCTCAGGCGAAAATAACATTTCAGAAAATGAAAAATATCTTATGCAACAAATCTATGTCAATAGAAATGAGAAAGAGAGTTCATCGATGCTATATAGAACCAATTCTGACATATGGAAGCGAATCATGGACAATAGCAAACACATGAAAAGACGATTAGAGCCACAGAGATGGAATGTCTCAGAAGAATGTTGAAATATCCCTGGACAGCTAAAATACCAATGAGAAAGTTCTCAAAGAGGCCGTCACAATAAGGGAGCTCTTAAAAAACATCAGAAAGAAACATTAAAATTTTTGGGCACATCATGAGAAGAGGCAAGTTGGAATACTTGGTTATAACTGGCAAAATAAAAGGAAAGAGAGATCGCGGACGACAAAGAGAGAAAATACTGGATAGCTTGGTGTCATGGCATGGAAAACAGTCAACAACAGAACTCATACGATGCACTGTGGATAGAAGATTGTGGAGGACATGATAGCCAACGCCAACCGGTACGGCACATGATGATGATGAAGTGAACAGATGGAATATATTGTGTTACTGGGAAAATTAAGGACGAAGAGATAGAGGGAAGCAAAGAGAAAAAATACTAGACTGCTTAAGAGAATGGCTTGGCAGAAGGTCAACAACAGAAATATAAATAACTGTTTAGATCGAAAGTTGTGGAGAGACATGATCACCTACGCTAGCAGGCATGGTACTTGATGATGATGAAGATTTGTATGGTACAATAGTTTGAGGTGTCATTGAAAAATGTTTGCCAGTGACCTACTTTATCGTGACGAACTTAGGAGTTCACATCTGCTATTGGCTGGAGAAAATTCAAACTGTTACTCTGTCAGTGAATATTTTTCTTTCTGGAGTTCGTGCTCTTTACATTTCTCCAGTACTCAATATCTATCCATATGTGAGCACCTCTACTGAGCTTAAATGTGTTAGACAATTGACATGAAACAGCATGAGAGATAAGATCAGAAATGAAGAACTGAGAAAGAAAAAAAAAGGTTAGGAATAGCCCCCGCCATATAATATATAAAGAAACAACAGATAAAATGGTTTGGCCACGTGACGAAGCAGAAAGACGAAAACAACACAACGAGCCTTCAACACTGTGAGAACACCAGACCCAAGGGTCGACCACGAAAAAAATGGATCGGTGGAATATTAGAAGCACTAGGAACATAACAGCAGCAGAGCGAACAGAAGAGCAAAAGACCGCAAAATATATCTCCCCTCGACGCAAAAGGTAGATGAAGAAAAGTAGAAGAAGAGAGCACCACGCACCACACTTATAACACCACATATTTCAAACGTACGTGATGTTCTGTACTGCCACTTGCACTTTGACCTTGGTCCTCACAAGCTCTGGTGGATTAAGGTGCAGATAATAAGGTGGGGTAGAAAAGAACTGCGGTCATATCTTATCCTTTGCTGCTAAGTATTTACTTTATTTTCTCTGTTACGTGATTGCCATTCTTTGTCATAATTATAGTGATCATTAACCCACTTTTCGTCCTCATATACGATATTGCAGTCTTTCATCCGTCTCTCTCTCTCTCTCTCTCTCTCTCTCTCTCTCTCTCTCTCTCTCTTGAATCTGCCTCAAGTATTTACTCCTACCCATAAATATGTAAATAAATAAAATTAGACATACAGAGCTAACTATGTTTATGGAAGGCCCGGTATTACTGCAAACTAATTAAAATCCATAATTGCTCAACCGCCCGTGCCAGTGAAATCATCCGAATTAATATCTCATCTCCTGAACAAATAAAAGTAGTTGCACGTCATAGCAGTCTTAGCACACGCCAAAAGACATAATGCGAAACCGCACAGAAAGTGAACACAGCCTTTAGCGATTTCCTGCTGCCTATCCGCCATATTGACCGGATGTTTATTATGACACATTATAAGCAGTCTACAACACAATCTTCATCTAAACGAATTCTTCTTCTTCTTCTTCTTTCCTTCCTCATCTGCCTTTCAGCGTCGAGGGGAGATATAATTTGCGGTCTTTTGCTCTTCTGTTCGCCTCTGCTGCTGTTATGTTTCCTAGTGCTTCTAATATTCCATCGACCCATCTTTTTCGTGGTCGACCCTGGGTCTGGTGTTCTCACAACGTTTGTTGAAGGCTCGCTGTGTAGTGTTTTGTTCTTTCTGCCTTGTCAGGTGGCCAAACCATTTTATCTGTTGTTTCCTTATATATTCTATAGCGGGGCTATTCCTAACTTTCTTTTCTCAGTTCTTCATTTCTGATCTTATCTCTCAGACTGTTTCCTGTCATTCGTCTAACACATTTCATCTCTGAGGAGGTTATTTTTCTTATTGTTCTTGCATCTAGGGTCCAGGTCTGGCATTGGTAGCTCAACGAATTGGATGAGCAATTATGGATTTTCATTCGTTTGCTGTGAAACCGGGTCTACGATGACTAACTAAAGAATGCATAAATAGAATGAGAAATAAAAATATAATAATATAATAATACAAATGTCTTCCCTGAGGATAGGTCTGTGGGCAGAAGGAAAATGAACGAGGGTTATGTCCGCGCAGGATATCCGGTGATAGTTGACCAGTTAATGGGAGGTCCGAAACTCAGTTGGAAGGGTTCTAAAAATATGGGGGGGGGGGGGATATTGTATAAGATACCTCAACACGGATCTGACCAAAGAGCTATACACGGGGAAGTCATTTTTATTATTATTATTATTATTATTATTATTATTATTATTATTATTATTATTATTATTATTATTATTATTTCTCATTTTAGATAGAAATCAATTTGTTTTATTTATTTCATTATTAATTGGATATGTAGAGCTAATTTTATTTATATACACATCTGTAAATAAGGTTTGTCCCTGCTGAAGGCCTGTTAAGCAGAAAAAGTCGTTCAATTGTGTCGTGTATTAATTAAGTAAAGTTTTCCCCATATTTGTTTTTCTTTTTTTCTTCTCTTTTCTCTTTTACAATCAGCTTTACTGCAGCTTCACATTTTTTTGCCTTGAGCCCCCTATTTACCCAACAGGAGCAACCAGTCATGACTCTTCTTTCTTTTCTCTTTCTCACTGGTACCGAAAAAGTGTCGTGGTTATATCATTTGTCGTTCTTGAGCTGTTCGAACTGTCTGAATTAGTGATTTTCCTTTGTTGTTACATGTCTCTATCACTGCATCTATCCATCTTCTTCTAGGTCTTCCTCTTTTCCCATGCATTCTCGAGAAGAACGCCCTTGATGGTAATTGATGAGGATTCATTCTGACCAGGTGGCCCAACTATTTAATTTGTTGTTGTTCTATATATTCTTGGCAGGGTTTTATTCCTACCATTTTATCCACAACCAGTCATGACTCTTCATAATGTTCTTGTCGCCTGCAGGTTTTCGAAAAGTGAAACCAGCACTTCTTAAAATTTTCTACGAAGTAATTTTTGAAAGTTTCATATTGTAAAACGTTGATTTGCCTAAAATATTTCAAATTCTCACGTCTAATGATATCTTTGCCACAATCATCCACTTTTCTTTTCTTCTTTGATCGATAGTAGTTTTTTTGTAGATTCAAATGCCGGTTTTATCCACCGGATAAAAGATTTTGTTTTGTATTTACACCCAGGGCTTATTGATCTTTTCTGGCTTTTGAACGTTAAGGTATAATCGACCTTTCTTAGTTTCATTACAGAAGTGAATAAGGACTGTATTAAAATTACTTGTTTTTCCAGGACTTCCGGTCAATATGGCGATAGGCGGTAGGAACCGTTTGAGACACTGGCATGAAAATGTTCCTTGATGCAGTTTCCTCATATTCCAAGTTCGACTTGCTACCGGAGCTATTGAGTTTAGGGTTCCGTGTACACCGTGAGCTGTGCTTTTCATCCGAGGGTGTTTCTATAATCAGATTGCTTACGATGAATAATGATATTGTATGACGAAGGATAGTTCAACTGCGCTCACTTCCGGTGACGTTTAGCTTTATGCTTTTAGCGTGTGTTGTAGCCGCTATGGTGGGGACTGCAGCTGCTTTTCTTTGTTTGGAAATTCGATGAGATGTTATTTCAGAGGATTCCACAGGCACTGGCGGTTGAGGAATTATAGATTTTCATTCGTTTGCAGTGATACCGGGCCTTCGACTAACTGTAACTATAACTATAAATAAAACTATAACTATAACTATAACTATAACTGTAACTGTAACTGCAACTATAACAATAACTATAACTATAACTGTAACTGTAACTATAACTATAACTGTAACTGTAACTGTAACTGTAACTGTAACTGTAACTGCAACTGTAACTATAACTATAACTATAACTGTAACTGTAACTGCAACTATAACTATAACTATACCTATAACTGTAACTGTAACTGTAACTGTAACTGTAACTGTAACTATAACTGTAACTGTAACTGTAACTGCAACTATAACTATAACTATAACTGTAACTATAACTATAACTGTAACTGTAACTGTAACTGTAACTGCAACTATAACAATAACTATAACTATAACTGTAACTGTAACTGTAACTGTAACTATAACTATAACTATAACTTTAACTGTAACTGTAACTGCAACTGTAACTATAACTATAACTGTAACTAAAACTGCAACTATAACTATAACTATAACTATAACTATAACTATAACTGTAACTGTAACTGTAACTATAACTATAACTTTAACTGTAACTGTAACTGCAACTATAACTATAACTATAACTGTAACTGTAACTGCAACTATAACTATAACTATAACTGTAACTGTAACTGTAACTATAACTATAACTATAACTATAACTATAACTATAACTGTAACTGTAACTGTAACTATAACTGTAACTATAACTGTAACTATAAATATAACTGTAACTATAACTGTAACTATAACTGTAACTATAACTGTAACTATAACTGTAACTATAACTATAACTATAACTCTATAACTGCAACTATAACTGTAACTATAACTATAACTGTAATGTAAATATAACTGTAACTATAACTGTAACTGTAACTGCAATTGTAGCTGTAACTATAACTGTAACTATAACTGTAACTGTAACTGCAATTGTAACTGTAACTATAACTGTAACTATAATTAATATATATAACTATAACTATAACTATAACTATAACTATAACTATAACTATAACTATAACTATAACTTTTTCCACATTGGTGACTTTACGCCTTAAATTCATTATGATTTACAGTTTACAGAACTGAGGTGGCTCACTATTTCATCATTTCAGAAAAATAAACCAGGTTTTGTGATACGCCTTGTCTATGAGTGAGTACAAACGCCAACTGAATGTGCACAGCGTGGTACCGATAAGGTCAGTTCCCTAGTTTAACATGTGATACGCATGCGCTCAGAAACTTTCCGTGCCTGTTTTCTCATTTAAATCTTTCAGTACGGAAACTTTTCATTCTTGTTCTTCTTCTTTCCCTCCTCATCTGCCTTTCAGCGTCGATGGGAGATATAATTTGCGGTCTTTTGCTCTTCTGTTCGCCTCTGCTGCTGTTATGTTTCCTAGTGCTTCTAATATTCCATCGACCCATCTTTTACGTGGTCAACCCATGGCTCAGGTGTTCTCACAACGTTTGTTGAAGGCTTGTTGTGTTGTGTTTTGATCTTTCTGCCTTGTCACGTGGACAAACCATTTTATCTGTTGTTTCCTTATATATTCTATAGCGTGGCCTATACCTTTTTTCTCAGTTCTTCATTTCTGATCTTATCTCTCAGACTGTTTCCTGTCATACGTCTAACACATTTCATCTCTGTAGAGGTTATTTTTCTTATTGTTCTTGCATCTAGAGTCCAGGTCTGGCATTGGTAGCACAACGTTGGGATGAAGATTGTATTGTATAGTGCTCGTTTTGCCTCTAGAGTTATTTCCTTGTTGGACAATAGCGGTGATAACTGTCCGATGATTTGACAAGCTTTGTTGCATCTTGATTCTATCTCTGCTGTTGAGAATTATCGTTTATCATTAGACTTCCTAGGTATTGAATTCCTCTACTTGTTTTAGTTGCCTGCCTTCTATAGTTATGTTGATGTTCTGTTTATTTTTGGCGCGTTCATGACTTCTGTTTTGTTGATGTTGATTTTCATGTTGTATTTTGTGCCTGAGATGTTGAGTTTGTTTAAGTGTTCTTGTAGGTCTTCTATTGTTTCATGTATTAGTGCTTGATCGTCTGCAAATAAAAGCTCGTTGATCTCCTCTGTCTCTGATGGGTTGGCTAACGTGCATATATAGTCCATGTATGTAATAAACAATAGGGGGGGGGGGGGATAGTACGCACTCCTGTCTTACACTGATCTAACTTCGAAGTGGTCTGTGTAGCCTGCTGCTGTTCTGAACGTTCTGGCGTGGTTTTTGTTGTCTTATTGGTAGTTGGTATGCTTAACAGGTCTTCAAAATATTCTTTCCATCTCTGTTGCATACATTGGTTATTTGATATTGGCTGTCCGTCTTTGTCGTTTATGAGCTCAGTAGGATCATGGTTTTCTTTTCTCGCTCTTGTGGCTTTTACTGCTTTGTAGAAATCTCTTGTGGCTGTCTTGAAGTCCCTGTTCAGGTTTTGTCTGAATTCTGTCAATTCTTTTGCTTATCTTCTTTGATCAAAATTTTAACTCTTTTTTTCGAACTAAGGCTATTTTTCATATTTTTCTTGATTCTTGTTCTCCCGTCAATTTTTAAACTGTTTCTTCTTTTCTTTAAGTTTCTGCTTCTCTGATTGTTTCTTTCCACCACGGGGTGCTCTTTTTCCCTTCTCTTGTTCTTAGCTTCGTTCCACAAACTGTTTTAGAGATGTTGGTTACTGTTTGCTTAAATTGTTTCCACTCTTCTTCTACTGTGCATACTTCGTTAGGGAGTTTCTTGAATTCCTCTGTTTTTTTTTCTTCTAGGGTTTTCCTTGATTCTTTATCTTTTAATTAAGTCGGAGACAAATAATAATAAATGAATAATGTTATAGAGGGAAACTTCTGAGGCGATTTTTCAGCGAATCATAGGAGGAAGAGGTATGTTTTACAGCACTCAGAAAAAAATGACAAATAAACAACAACAAAGAACAATATATTGTCCGAAGAAGAATCGAACCCGTACTCCTTGGCACTGCGCTTTGCCATGATAAGCCGAACGCTAGGAAACACTGCCACTCAGTTAACTAAAAAATTAGCTATCGTGGATGATGTCTTTGACGCAGGTGTTCTCATGACTATAGCATAGGGTTATGATCAAAGTCAAAGTTCGGGAATAAATTGTATTTCTGTACTTTCCTATTAAGACAAGTATCTCCCGGTAGGGCTGAATAATTGTGTTGTAGACATTAATGCAACCGAATTGATTTCAAAAACCACATTTTTCATGGTTTAAAAATCAATGTACATGTTTATATGTATTTAACATATAACATATTATATATGAATGTTTAGATAATTGAACAAGGTATTAGATTTCACCAATACCAAGATAACAGAAGACATGTAAAAGGAATATGGTTTGGTGACAGTTTACAAGGTTGTCTGCTGTCACCAGATTTGTTTAATATGTATAGTGAGATTATTTTAAGATCCGTAAGGGGCATACCTGGAATAATAATCGGAGGTTATAATATAATAATCTAAGGTATGCTGATGATACAGTCTTAATCGCAAAGAGTGAAAA
The DNA here is from genome assembly GCA_032433765.1 of Megaustenia siamemsis. Lineage (NCBI taxonomy): Eukaryota > Metazoa > Mollusca > Gastropoda > Stylommatophora > Ariophantidae > Megaustenia > Megaustenia siamemsis. The sequence continues at coordinate 18,279,386 of JAVIAB010000104.1, forward strand.
TGAGTTGCAAGAAATGTTGGACATTATAGTGAAAGAAAGCAAAAATAAAGGACTCAGCCTTAATAACAAAAATACAGAAGTAATGGTAGCAACAAGAAGCAGAAATCACCGTAATGCACAATAAAGAGAAGTGGAACAGTATTAAAACAGTTAAATGAATTTAAATATATGGGAACATTGTTAATCTCAGATGTAGATGTACAACAGAGGTGAGATGTAGAATGACTCAGGTAAAAGCAGTTTCCAAAAAAATGAGGAAGATACTGTGCAATACATTTTGACAATAGAAACAAGAAAAATGAGTTTTATATTGTTATGGAGAGCCAGTCTTAACATATGGATGTGAATCATGGACTATTGGACAACAGACAAGAAAATCACTGGAGTCTGTAGAAGTGTGGTTTTACAGAAGAATGTGAGAATACCATGGACAGCTAAGGAGAGTAACGAAAATGTTCTGAAAGAGGCAAAGCAAAAATAGAGCTAATTTCCAATATTAGAAAGAAACAATCATCATTTTTTGGCCATGTAATGAGAAGAGAACAGGTGGAATATATTGTAACAACTGGGAAAATTGAGGGGCAAAGAGATAGAGGGAATCAAAGAGAAAATATATCAGACAGCTTAAGAGAATGGGTTGACAGGTCAACAATAGAAATGATAAATAACTTTCAAGATCGCAAGTTGTGGAGAGACATGATCACCAACGCCAGCAGGCGCAGTACTTGATGATGATAACGATGACGACTTACACTAATCAATCTGAGAGTGACGCATTCTGCCGCTAAACATACGCAAGCGAGATCGGCATGACGTACAGTGCGCTGATACATGCGTAATGAACTAACATTTGAAAGTGTGCACTTTATTGAAACAAAGACGGAGCTGAATGTAAAACTCTTAAATGTTTGTCTTTTAAGCCTCTTGTATCTTTCTACGTAAAGAACTAACATTTGAATGTGTGCACTTTATTGAAACAAAGACGGAACCGAATGTAAAACTCTTAAATGTTTGTCTTTAAAGCCTCTTGTATCTTTCTACAAAAGCTAAATAATCAAAGTCCTACACAGGAAACTGGATTTCTAGTGGTTAGCAGTAGGCCTCTGGATAAGGTCCACCGTTTGACCCCTAACACAGTCGGCGGAATTTTTTAAAAAAATCAAATCCGTGGTTTCTTCGCGACCTTACCCCTCCCCTAGTCTCTGGGTAGTGAGATCCGCTGTCTAGCCCTCCCGGAAAACAGAGAAAATCAGTAGGTCCCGAGTGCACTCGCGCACGTTAAAAAAATTATCGGTAGTTAAAATCGAAAAGATTCAACCATCATCATGTACCGTACCGGTTGGCGTTGGGGACCATGTCCTTCCATAATCTTCTATCCACAGTGCATCGTATGAGTTCTGTTGTTGACTGTTTTCCATGCCATGACACCAAGTTTTCCAGTATCATCTCTCTTTGCCGTCCGCGATCTCTCTTTCCTTTTATTTTGCCAGTTATAACCAAGTATTCCAACTTGCCTCTTCTCATGATGTGCCCAAAAAGCTGTTGATTGCTTCTTTCTATGTTTTTTAAGAGCTCCCTTTTTCTGTTGGCCTCTTTGAGAACTTTCTCATTGGTATTTTTAGCTGTCCAGGGAAATTTCAACATTCTTCTGAAAAATTCCATCTATGTGGCTTCTAATCGTCTTTTCATTTGTTTGTCTATTGTCCATGATTCGCTTCCATAGGTCATAATTCGTTCTATATAGCATCGATGAACTCTCTTTCTCATTTCTATTGACATAGATTTGTTGCATAAGATATTTGTCATTTTCTGAAATGTTATTTTGGCCCGAGCTATTCTGCTTTTTATTTCTGTGGTACATCTTCCATCTGATGTTATTACTGTGCCCAAGTATTTGAAACGTTGCACTTGTTTCAGATTTGTCTTGTTTATTTTTATGCTGCATGATGGTGGTGATTGTTTCTTCGATATAACCATTACTTCTGTTTTCTTACTATTCAGACTGAAACCTTTCTTGTTGCTTTATTTTACTATTATATATATAATTTCTAGTAACTCATTCTCTGTCTCTGCTATTAAGACTGTGTCATCCGCATATCGTAAATTATTTATGTTGTGACCATTGACTTCAATTCCTTTTTTGTCTACTATTGATCTCATAATAAATTCGTTGTAAAGTGAAAACAAATCCGGCGACAGAACGCAGCCTTGTCTAACGCCTTGTTTTATAAATTGAAATTGTCCTGTTTGGTTGTTAATTCGTATAGCTGCTGTTTGTTGCCAGTTCGAAAATATTAGGTAAAAAAAAGTGGCCACTGTCCGGGTAAAAATTGTTAAACAAATCTATCCATCCATGCCGGAGACGGATGTGTCGGGCCGAAAGGCGCAGATGTTGTGACATTGTCGTAAACAAGCGACACAACGAATCCATGCCCACTTATCGGGTGAACGCGAAGCAGGTGAAGAAAACCCAACACTTGATCCCTTTTATAATCGACAGAAATATTAAGATCGGTGAAAATATAAGACTGCATGCAAAATTTCACAGTAATATTGAAAACCACTTTTTCTATAAAATTAATTTTGCGTTTTGGCTAGAAATTGTGAATAGACTATAAGAGCACATCGAAGGAGTGGAGTAAGGTCTGGATAAAGCAGATTCACTGATCCAATCACAAACACTCAGTTATTCTTTTTCTTTCTTGTGTTGACTCGATGACTAAAAGAATAGTTGCTTGCTTGCTTGCGTTCGCCCGTTGACTAATGGAGTACACCTATTCATCATCCGCCCTTAAAAGGACGTTAAGTGGACGTGTCTGCTGTGTGTTGTGGTTTATAGTGTAACGGTGATATTTGCGTCTTTCGGCCCAACACATCCGACTTCAGCATGACATTTTTGAGTGCCGGGTTATCTTCCCTCTTCGATCCATACTCGCTGGGCAGACTAGACAGGTTAGTCTGTTACTAGAGGCACCACTGAGAGGTGGAGCAGGGTCTGGATGGTTCTAATAAAGAATAGTTAATATCATGCATAGTTCTGCTTCACCGATCCAATAACACGCTATCCCTCTTCGTCATCCGCCCTTAAAAGCACGTTAAGTTGGCATAAATGCGTTGTGTCACTATTGTAGTAAAAACTGTGATATTTGCACCTTTTGGCCCAATACATCCGTTTTGGCATAGCATTTTCTGAGTACCGGGTTGCCTTTCTTCTCGATTCATATTCACTCAGCTAGATTAGACTGGGTAGATTGTTGCTAGAGGCACCACAAGAGATGGAGAAGGGTCTGGATGGTTCTGGTTCACCGATCCTGGCGTAAACCATCAGCTATGAGTCACTGACAGTTTTCAGCTCTGTTGCTGTGCTGGCACCGTGTCTGCAGTCAGTTTGAACAGTGACTACTATCAACCCTGGCATTTCTTCTTTGCATGGGAGATGTGAGTGCTTACGGATGTTCGATGTACAATGAGGATAATCCGACGACTAACTGTGCTTCATATGTTCAAATTTGGAGACAGTAACGATGTCCTAACATCATCAAGCGCTATACAATTTTAAAAAAATATGACGATCAACATTTTCAGGAGCACGTGAACTTCCGGTAAATATGGCGGATAGGCGGCAGAAACTGTTAAAGGCTGTGTCTGAAAGGTATTCATTGTTGCAGTTTTCACATATTCCAAGTCCGGCTTGTTGCAGGAGCTACTGAGTTAAATGCTCTGTGCACACCGTGAACTGTGCATTTCATCCATTTGATCGTGTTTCGATATTCCATTTGCTTACGATGAATGATGATATCGTATGACGGGGAACAGTTGGCTGTGTTAACTTTCTGTGCGTTTTCGCCTTATATCTTTTGGTGTGTGCTGAGACTGCTATGATTGAGACTGCAACTACCTTTTTTGTTTGGGAGATAACATATATATTCGGACGATTCCACTAGCAATTATTGATTTTAATTCATTTGCAGTAATATCGGGCCTTCCATAACGATAACTATTTCTACTTCTTCTTCTTCTTCTTCTTCTTCAGCAAATCTTGTGACCATGAGAACTTTACTCATTGTCCTGTTTCATGATGGAAGGGCAAGAACAACATCATGACACACGATGAAATGGTCACATGGTTAGTTCTCGTATGTGTGTGTATACTGATTTCTCCATAAACATGTCATGTGACTGACACACTCCGTCTTCGACAGGCTGGGTCTTCGTTTGACGTAGGAGTTTTCCTTCTCAAAGAGTGAATGCCGGTCAGGGCTGTTGACTCCGCCATGTTCATGGTTTCTGTCTGGATGTTCTCCCATAGGCTTTCCTTCTCAAAGAGTGAATGCCGGTCATGGCTGTTGGCCCCGCCATGTTCATGGTTTCTGTCTGGATGTTCTCCCATAGGCTTTCCTTCTCCTGATGCTAACAGACAGGTAGCGGTGGTTTATTTCTGGGGTGTCCCTCCCCGTGTGTAGAGCTTTGAATGCAACTCTTACTTGCATGGCTTGTCCCGTCGTTGGTCACTGGGAGTTGTTTTTTAAAAATTGATGTCCCACCCCGTCTTGACAGAAGAGACTTGCCAGGTGGTCTTTGGTTCATGACGTCAGATGTCCAGTCCCGCTTCCAACCGTGGTGCCAACAAACGCCCAATCTCCTTTCATCATCATCATTATGTGCCTTACCGGTTGGCGTAGGCGATCATGTCCCACCACAATCTTCTATCTACGGTGCATCGTATCAGTTCTGTTGTTGACTGTTTTCCATGCCATGACACCAAGCTATCCAGTATTTTCTCTCTTTGTCGTCCGCGATATCTCTTTCCTTTTATTTTGCCACTTGTAACCAAGTATTCCAACTTTCCTCTTCTCATGATGTGCCCGAAAAATGTTGATTGCTTCTTTCTGATGTTTTTTAAGAGCTCCCTTTTTGTGTTGGCCTCTTTGAGAACTTCCTCATTGGTCTTTTTAGCTGCAATCTCCTTTATACAATCTCCTTTACAAACAATAATATCTACTGTGAAATAAAAACAAACGTGAACATACATACATATTTTAGCATCTTCAAACACAACCTCTGAGTCTCACACGTCGTGGCGACTGCTTTGACCAAGCGGCCTTTATTTCTCTGGTCCTATCGTTGCCCCCCGTCATACACCAGCAATAGTACTATGTGACGTAAAGATAGAAATAGTAGTAGTAAACACAACCTCTCATGGATCACACACTGAACTCGTGGAAGAGTCTGTTTCTAACCGATCGCTCATTGAGAGACCTCGTGAACCAAGTACTCCAGATAAAGACCATTGTTATTGCTTGTTTATTTTACAACGTCCAATCTGATATTACTCTTGGTATCCCATGAGGCCATGTTGACGTCGTGTTCTGTGTGTGATAAGGACAAGGTGATGATGAAATATAACCCATCAGGTCTTAACTACGTCGTGGGGATTGCATCAAGGTCGTTGGAAAGTTTGTTTTGTTTATCTCCAGTGGCAGGTCATGGTCAGACCACGTGACAATTCCAGGTCAACTGATTGGAGTCTAATTTCTTAAAGAAATAAGAAAAGGCGTAAGTAAGATACTGGACTAATGGGGTTATCCTTCGAAGTGGGACAGGTGGGTTATTTACCATTCGGGTGTAATCTGTCTATAGTATATAAGGCATATTCCTTCTTCCAGAAGGACTGTAAAATGTATGGTCACTAACACCATATTCCCTATACGTCACTTGGCGTGACGGATCTACTTTACTTTTTAATTCCTTCTTTCATCACATCATCATGTGCCATATCAGGTGGCGTAGGCGATCATGTCTTTTCAAAAGTCTTGATCCACAGTACATCGTATCAATTTGTTGTTGACTGTTTTCTGTGCCATGACACCAAGTTTTCCAGTATCACCTCTCTTTGTCGTCCGCTATATTTCTTGCCTTCTATTTTGCCGGTTGTAACCAAAGTATTCCAACTTTCCTCTTCTCATGTTGTGTGCGAAAAATATTGATTGTTTCTTTCTGATGTTTTTTTAGAAGCTCGCTTTTTGCGTTGGCCTTTTTGAGAACTTCCTCATTGGTCTTTTTATCTGCCCATGGAACTTTCAACAACATTCTGAGAAGTCCCATCTCTGAGGTCTCTAATCGTCTTTTCATTTGTTTGTCTACTGTCCATGATTCGTTTTCATGTGTCAGTATTGGCTCTATATAGCACCGATGAAATCTCTTTATCACTTCTATTGACATAGACTCGTCGCTCAAGACGTTTTTTCGTTTTCTGAAATGCTATTTTAGCCTGATCTATTCTATTTTTTTTTATTTATGTGGAGCATCTTCCATCCGATGTAATTATTGTGCCCAAGTACTTGACGCGTCGCACTTGTTTCAAATTTGTCCTGTTTATTTTTATGTTGCATGGTGGTGAAGATTCTTCTATATAACCATTACGTCTGTTTTCTTACTATTCAGACTGAGACCTTTCTTGTTGCTTTCATTTACGTTAGCACAATAAAAGACCTCAACTAGTATGTTTCGTTTTTGTGAACAAGAAAAGACTAAACAAAGAGCAAACATCGAAAGTTCTCCAACCTGGAGAAAAACCAAAAAAAAAAAAAATAACTCTTCTTTTTTCTTTTTTCTTTCCTTTCTCATTTGCCTTTCAGCATCGCAGGAAAATTGCCGCGATAGCTCAGTGGTTAGTGAACTGAACTACAAAGAACAAGAGGTAGGGTTCGATCCCAACCGACGGCTTCCGGTTCACCCAGCCTTAAATGGGTACCGGATTTTTTCTGGGAAAGTAAAGCGGCACGGGCGTAATACCGACAACATTGCCCCAAAAATCATGTGCTGAAGGTCTGTAAAATTTATGGTCACTAACACCATATTATACGCCACTTGGCGTGATGAGGGTACTTTACTTTTTTACTTACAATCGCAGGAAAATATGCAATTTGCGGTCTTTTGCTCTTCTTTTGGCCTTCCTTGATGTTATGTTTCTTGTGTTTCTAAATTTACATCAATTCATCTTTTCCGTGGTCGACCCTTGGGTCTGGTGTTCTCGCAACGTTTCTTGAAGGTTCGTTGTGTTGTGTTTTGGTTGTCCTGTCTTATCACGTGGCCGAACCATTTATCTTTTTGTTTCTTTATGTATTCTATGGCATAATTATTCCGAGATTTTTTCTAAGTTCTACAGTATACAAATTCAGTTCACATTATACAACTTCAGTTCGCATAATACAAATTCAGTTCACATAGTACAAATTCAGCTCACTTAATACAAATTCAGTTCACTTAATACACAATCAGTTCACATAATACAAATTTAGCTCACATAATACAAATTCACTTCAGATAAATACAAATTCAGTTCACACAAATACAAATTCAGTTCACACAAATACAAATTCAGTTCACACAAATACAAATTCAGTTCACATAATAGAAATTCACTTCACACAAATACAAATTCAGTTCACATGATACAAATTCAGTTCACACAAATACAAATTCAGTTCACATAATACAAAGTCACTTCACACAAATACAAATTCAGTTCACACAAATACAAATTCAGTTCACACAAATACAAATTCAGTTCACATAATACAAGTTCAGTTCACACAAATACAAATTCAGTTCACATAATACAAATCTTTACAAAATCAGACGAAACCTAAACAGTGACCAGTGTTATCTAACGCCATTGTAAAAGTACACGTTTAATTAAACGTCACATCATCATCATCAAGTACCGGGCCTGCTGGCGTTGGTGATCATGTCTCTTCACAACTTTCGATCTCGACAGTTATTTATTATTTCTGTTGTTGACCTTCTGCCAAGCCATTCTCTTAAGCTGTCTTGTATCTTTTCTCTTTATTTCCCTCTATCTCTTCGTCCCTCAATTTCCAGTTGTTACAATATATTTCAGTTGTTCTCTTCTCATTACATGGCCAAAAAATGATTTTTCTCCTAATATTGGAGATTATCTCTCTTTTTGCTTTGGCTCTTTCATAACGTTTTCATTGCTCTTCTTAGCTATCCATGGTATTCTCAACATTCTTCTGTAAAACCACATTTCTACAGATTCCAGTGATTTTCTTGTCTGGTGTTCTATTGTCCACGATTCACATCCATATGTTAAGACTGGCTCTACATAACATTTAAGAACTCTTTTTCTTGTTTCTGTTGTCAAAAATGATTGCATAGTATCTTCCTCATTTTTTGGAAAGCTGCTTTTGCCTGAGCCATTCTGCATCTCATCTCTTTTGTACATCTTTCGTCTGAGGTTAACAAAGTTCCCAGATATTTAAATTCGTTTACCTGTTTTAATACTGTTTCACCTGTCTTTATTACAATCGTGGTATATTCTACACATTTTTAAAAATGCACATCTTGAAATGTTCTTCCTTACAGAAAATTATGTTACTGTTGCAGTCATGTAATAATTTTTCGCATATTTTTATAGATTTAATATCTTTAGGTCGGGTGGAAATGTGAAAAACAAAGTTTGTTGCAGGAGCTACTGAGTTAAGTGCTATGTGCACACCATGAGCTGTGTGTCTCATTCGTTTTGATAATGTTTCGATATTCCAATTGTTTGCGATGAATGATGATATCGTATGACAGGGAACAGTTGGCTGTGTTCACTTTCTGCACAGTTTCGCCTTATGTCTTTTGGCGTGTGCTGAGACTGCTACGATGGGGACTACAGTTATCTTCTTTGTTTGGGAGATGAGATTCGGATGATTACGCTGGCACGGGCGGTTGAGCAATTATGGATTTTTAATTCGTTTGCAGTGATACCGGGGCCTTGCATAACCAAATAACCAAAGAAAATAAATCTTAGATTTTGTTATATAACATATATATAATGTATCTAAATGTTACATAGATAAATGGTATTTAGAGAACGTGTGAATGTTGAGTAATATTATTTTAATATTGAAATTTTAAACGACAGGTTTTTCTTGATTGTGTTCTTTCCGAGTACCGTAAACATACATCTGCCCCTTTTTTCTTGATTTCTTTCCGAGTATCGTAAACATACCTCTGCCCTTTTTTCTTGATTTCTTTCCGAGTACCGTAAACATACATCTGCCCCTTTTTTCTTGATTTCTTTCCGAGTACCGTAAACATACCTCTGCCCCTTTTTTCTTGATTTCTTTCCGAGTACCGTAAACATACATCTGCCCCTTTTTTCTTGATTTCTTTCCGAGTACCGTAAACATACCTCTGCCCCTTTTTCTTGATTTCTTTCCGAGTACCGTAAACATACCTCTGCCCCTTTTTCTTGATTTCTTTCCGAGTACCGTAAACATACATCTGCCCCTTTTTCTTGATTTCTTTCCGAGTACCGTAAACATACCTCTGCCCCTTTTCTTGATTTCTTTCCGAGTACCGTAAACATACATCTGCCACTTTCTTGATTTCTTTCCAAGTACCGTAAACATACATCTGCCACTTTTTCTTGATTTCTTTCCGAGTACCGTAAACATACATCTGCCACTTTTTCTTGATTTCTTTCCAAATACCGTAAACATACATCTGCCACTTTTTCTTGATTTCTTTCCAAGTACCGTAAACATACATCTGCCACTTTTTCTTGATTTCTTTCCAAGTACCGTAAACATACATCTGCCACTTTTCTTGATTTCTTTCCAAGTACTGTAAACATACATCTGCCACTTTTTCTTTATTTCTTTCCAAGTACCGTAAACATATATCTGCCACTTTTTCTTGATTTCTTTCCGAGTACCGTAAACATACATCTGCCACTTTTTCTTGATTTCTTTCCAAGTACCGTAAACATACCTCTGCCACTTTTTCTTGATTTCTTTCCGAGTACCGTAAACATACATCTGCCACTTTTTTCTTGATTTCTTTCCAAGTACCGTAAACATACATCTGCCACTTTACTTGATTTCTTTCCGAGTACCGTAAACATACATCTGCCACTTTTTCTTAATTTCTTTCCGAGTACCGTAAACATACATCTGCCACTTTTTCTTTATTTCTTTCAAGTACCGTAAACATACCTCTGCCCCTTTTTCTTGATTTCTTTCCAAGTACCGTAAACATACCTCTGCCCCTTTTTCTTGATTTCTTTCAAGTACCGTAAACATACCTCTGCCCCTTTTTCTTGATTTCTTTCCAAGTACCGTAAACATACCTCTGCCCCTTTTTCTTGATTTCTTTCCGAGTACCGTAAACATACATCTGCCCCTTTTTCTTGATTTCTTTCCGAGTACCGTAAACATACCTCTGCCCGTTTTTCTTGATTTCTTTCCGAGTACCGTAAACATACCTCTGCCCCTTTTTCTTGATTTCTTTCCAAGTACCGTAAACATACCTCTGCCCCTTTTCTTGATTCTTTCCGAGTACCGTAAACACACATCTCTCCCTGGAATGCTTCTCTGATCTAGCGCCTCGGAAGTTTCCCTCTATAATAATATTCATTTATTATTATTTGCCTCCTGTATAAACCACTGGAAACTACTATTCGTGCTGTTCGTCCTATAACTGTTTATCTGCATCAGCCCTATCCTATCTGGGAGATACTTGTCTTAATAGGAAAATACAACTTTACAATTTATTCCCCAGTGTGATCGTAACCCTATGCTATAGTCATGAGTACAGTTGCGAGAAAGACATCGCCAAAGATAGATAGCCCAATTTTTTTTTTTTAGACAGCTCAGTTGACCGTGTTCTCGAGCGTTTAGTTTCTTGTGGCAAGACGCTGGGCTAAGAAGTAAGGGTTCGATTCTGCTTCGGACCATATATTGTTCTTTTTTTTCTGTTCCGAGTGCTGTAAACATACCTGTTCCTCTGAAATCATTAGATAATCTATCACCTGAGAAGTTTCCCTCCATAATAATCTTTTTCTTCTTCTTCTTCTTTTCAGCTCCCTGTGGAGCACAGGTCTTCAACAAACACTTTCCAAGCCGTTCTGTTTCTTGCCATTCTTTTAAGATCATTCCATGTCTTCCCCATCATCTTCATTACTGCTTCCATCTGTCTTCTCCAAGAATTTCTTGGTCTTCCTCTTTGTCTTTTCCCCTAGGAATTCCAAAAAAGGATTTGTTGTGTAATACTCTCAGTTGGCTTCCGCAGTGTGTGTCCTATCCAGCACCATCATCTTCGTTGTATCTCTTCATCGACTGGTATTTGACTGGTACATTTCCATAATTCTATGTTAGTGATTTTGCCTACCATTTCCATCCATGTTATTATGTGCAAGTATCCATTAATGAAAGTCTGTACCTTCATGATTGTAACTTTTGTTGTTCTCCATGTTTCACAGCCATATAATAGAACTGACTTAACATTGGACCTCCATATAATAATATTCATTTATTATTTTTTGTCTCCCGCCAAGAAAAATAAACTGGCGGACCGGATCTTACCCGCGGACCGCCGTTTGGCTATCACTGTTTTAGACTTTAGAACAGAATGACGTCACTGCAGGTATCCCGTATGAAAGCGCGACAGAAACAAAGATATACAACACTGAAACAACCTGCAAGAATGTACAAAACAACATAAGAGCGCAATAGAATTAAAGATGTTAAAACAGCACTACAAGTGGATATCAAAATTGAAGGAATAGACCTGGAAACAGTTCAGAGCTACAACTACCTTGGACATACTATAACCTGTGATGGAAAATGTAAAACTGAAATAAACAAAATAATAGGAATGGCAAAAAGTTAATTTTAATGTCACGAAGAACATACTAACATCAAAACAAATAATACCAGTGCTAAAACTAGGAATATCAAAGTGTTATGTTTTCTCAATAGTCCTATATGGTGCAGAAACATGGACAATAAACAAGAAAACAGAACAGAAAACTGAGGCCTTTGAAATGTGGATATATAGAAGAATAGGTAGAATTGGATGGAAGGAAAAGAAAACAAACGATGAAGTCTTAAAACAACTAAAAATGAAAAGAGAACTACTAAATACAATTCAAACAAGACAAATGCGATTTTGGGCCATGTTAAAAGACACAAGAGCCTACTAAAAGTAATCATAGAAGGGAAAATACAAGGTAAAAGAGGCAGAGGCAGACCAAAACTAACATGGACGAGTAACATTAAAAGATAAACAAGTCAGCCTATGACAATCTGCACCATGAAAGCAAGAGACAGCAGAATGGCGCTCCATGGTAGCCAACCTTCGTTGCGGAGATGGCACTCGTTGATGATGATAATGTTGATGATAACGATGATGATGATGACGATGATGATGATGATGATGACGATGATGATGATGATGATGATGACGATGATGATGATGGTGATGATGATGATGACGATGATGATGATGACGATGATGATGATAACGATGATGATGATGATGATGATGATGACGACGACGACGTCGATGATGATGATGATGATGATGATGATGATGATAACGACGATGATGATGATCATGATGATAACGATGATGACGATGATGATGACGATGATGATGATGATGATGATGATGATGATGATAACGATGATGACGATGATGATGATGACGATGATGACGATGATGATGATGACGATGATGATGATGATGACGACGATGATGATGATGATGATGACGATGATGATGATGATGATGATGATGATGATGATGATGATGATGATGATGATGATAACGATGATGACGATGATGATGATGATGATGATGATGACGATGATGATGATGATGATGATGATGATGATGATGATGATGATGATGATGATGGTGATGATAACGATGATGATGATGATAACGATGATGATGATGATGATGATGACGATGATGATGATGATAACGATGATGACGATGATGATGATGACGATGATGACGATGATGATGATGACGATGATGATGATGATGATGATGATGATGATGATGATGATGATGATGATGATGATGATGATGATGATGATAACGATGATGACGATGATGATGATGACGATGATGATGATGACGATGATGATGATGACAATGACGATGATGACGATGATGACGATGATGATGATGATGATGATGATGATAACGATGATGACGATGATGATGATGACGATGATGATGATGATGATAACGATGATGACGATGATGATGATGGCGATGATGATGATAACGATGATGATGATGATGATGATGATGATGATGATGATGATGATGATGATGATGATGATGATGATGATGATGATGATGATGATGATGATGACGATGATGATGATGATAACGATGATAACGATGATGATGATGACGATGAAAAACAGAACAAAGATGAGGATCTATATCTGTAGCATGTTACGAAAGGCAAAGAAAGTCGAACAAATAATACAAATGAGAGATTGTAACGCAAGGGATTGAACTGGGGAAATTACAGGATGAAGGCAGTCAAAGTAGTCACATTAGAGTACATGACATCAACACACTGGGAGGCGGGGAAGCATTTAAAAAAAATAGTAAAATAGTAAAAAAGTAAAAAAAAAAAGTAAAAAAGTAAAGTAACCCCCACCCCCCTCCCCCGTCACGCCAAGTGGCGTATAGGGAATATGGTGTTAGTGACCATACATTTTAAAAACCTTCGGCACATGGTTTGTGAGGTGATGTGGTCGGTATTACGCCCGTGCCGCTTTACTTTCCCAGAAAAAAATCCGGTACCCATTAAAGCTGGGTGAACGGAAGCCGTCGGTTGGGATCGAACCCTACTTCTTGTCCTTTGTAGTCAGTTCACTAACCACTGAGCTATCGTGGCTCCCACTAATACGCTTGGCTTGGTGGATAAAACTGCTTCTCTTAAGTCGTCCCAATGCAAGATTTTGGAATCGGTCCTTCATTGGATGTTTCGGCATGCATGCAAAGTTCTTGCAGTGTGGTGTTTGATGCTGAGAACCATGCGGATGATCCATATTCTAAATGTGGGCGTATACTCTGTTGGTAAACTTTACTGAGTATTTTCCCACTCGCGCCCCATGTGGTTCCACACAGCTTTCTTAGAATTTTTCCGAGTGCTAACACATACTTCTTTGTTCTATTATTCCCTATTATCGCCTCGGAAGTTCCCCATATAATAATATTTATGTATTATTATTTGTACCCAGTATATAAACTGGGAACTACTATTCGTGCTGTTTCGTCCAATAAATGTTTGTCTACAACACAAGTATTCAGCCCTACTGCGAGATACTTGCATTAATAGGAAAGTACAAATATACAATTTATTTCCGGTCTGTGATCGTTACCCTATGCTATAGTCATTGAGATCGCCTTTCGTGGAAGACACTACTGCAATAGCCAATTTTTTTAGTTGGCTGCGTGGCAGTGTACCAAGCGTTCGGCTTCTCGTGGCAAGGCGCGGTGCCACTGAGTACGGGTTCGATCCCACTTCGGACCATATATTGTTCTTCGTTTTTTTCTATTGTTGTTTGTCTGTCAATTTTTCCGAGTGCTAACACATACTTCTTTGTTCTATTATTCCCTATTATCGCCTCGGAAGTTCCCCATATAATAATATTTATGTATTATTATTGTACCCAGTATATAAACTGGGAACTACTATTCGTGCTGTTTCGTCCAATAAATGTTTGTCTACAACACAAGTATTCAGCCCTACTGGGAGATACTTGCATTAATAGGAAAGTACAAATATACAATTTATTTCCGGTCTGTGATCGTTACCCTATGCTATAGTCATTGAGATCGCCTTTCGTGGAAGACACTACTGCAATAGCCAATTTTTTAGTTGGCTGCGTGGCAGTGTACCAAGCGTTCGGCTTCTCGTGGCAAGGCGCGGTGCCACTGAGTACGGGTTCGATCCCACTTCGGACCATATATTGTTCTTCGTTTTTTTCTATTGTTGTTTGTCTGTCAATTTTTCCGAGTGCTAACACATACTTCTTTGTTCTATTATTCCCCCTTTCTTAGAATAGCCAATTTACTCCTTGCTTTTTGGGTTGCCTTATTTATCTGCTGTTTCCAAGATAGTTTGTTATCAAATGTAACTCCGAGATACGTAGCTTGTATGTCTTCTTTCACAGGCTCATTGTTTATGTATATGGGTCCTGCTTTTTGTTTTGGGGAGAGAATGAAAAGTGTAGTACTGCATTTGGCCAGCATCTTATCAAGGCCTACCTCATCAAGGCCAGCTCATTGTCGTGGGGATGGGGCTTAACTGTCACCAGAGACTGAAAACCAAGACTGGCCAGGCATTCCTACAACCGAGCAAGACCACAGTCTGCTCTAGCAAGTTCAAGTGCTGAAGTCGGAGGCAACCAACCAAAAGGCGCACGACAACAATCAGGATGCCACGCACGCATGCCAATGGGAAGTATGTCTATAACCGCAAATCAATATGGCACTCGTCCTGTGATGGACACTCAGGCAGGTGCAGCGCCGGGCCCTCAGCCTCGAAAGGGCCCAACCTCTATTACTGGATGTCCTTCTCAACCGCTCTTTGGAGTCAGGGGCTGAGAGAATAGAGCCATGGCCAATCCAAATTAAGACCACTCAAAATAATGCACTGGAAAGCTGAAGGCATCAACAGCGAAAGAGATGGGTACAGTAATAAGATAGAATTAGAAAATATCCTGCATTAAGAATAAGTAAGCATATGCTGTTTGCAGGAAACCCATCTAAACAACGATTTAACCTTGAAGATTAGGGGATACCAGTGCTACCGATTTGACAGAAAAAAAACAGACAAAAGGGCGGACTATTGACACTTGTAAAGAACCTGCAGATCTACATTTGCTGGATCACAGGTAGAGTGCCACAGGCATGGAGAGAAACAATTGTGATACCACTACTAAAGCCAGGAAAAGATGGTTCAACGACATCCAGCTATAGACCAATCAGCCTTACAAGCTGTTTGTGTAAAACAATGGAACGTATAATCAATCTCAGACTGCAGTGGTACCTGGAAAGTGAAAATCTCTTGTCCCACAACAAGCAGGCTTTAGACAGTGTTACTCTACCGAAGATCAGGCAACCTATCTTTCCCGGGAAATTGAGGATGCGTTTCAAGAAAAGAAACTGGTACTAGCAGCATGGATACACCTAAAGAAAGCATTTGATAAGGTATGGAAGGAAGGACTTTTGAAGAAACTGAGAAATTATGGAGTAAATGGCAGGAGCACAAATGGGTTAAATCATACCTGCATAACAGGAGAGCCAGAGTGCAACTGGATGGTCTTAAGAGTAAGAAGGTCTTACTGCGCCAGGGATTTCCACAGGGAGGGGTACTGTCTCCAACACTTTTTCTGATCTACATCAATGACCTAGTTACTGAACTACCACATGGCATCAAAGTGGCAATGTATGCAGATGACTTGGTAATGTGGTGCACAGAGGAGTATGCAACAGTGGCCTCCAAATTGCTACAAAGAGCTATGAATGCACTGAATTCATGGACAAATAGATGGTGTATCAGCATCAATACAGAAATGAGTAGATGCATGGGAAAAGATCGGACATGGGGAAACTTGATAGGAAGAAAAAATGTGCAGACACAAGGAAAATGAGTAGGCTCGGGGAATAAGAGTAGGTGCGAAACATATGAGAAGTTGCGGTGAAAATGAGTAGGCGCAGGGACTAAGAGTAGGTGCGAAACATATGAGAAGTTGCGGTGAAAATGAGTAGGCGCAAGGGACTAAGAGTAGGTGCGAAACATATGAGAAGTTGCGGTGAAAATGAGTAGGTGTGGAGAAACAGGTGGGCTATGAGAAAATGATTAGGCGCGGAAACAATTAGTAGGGTAGCGCAAAATGAGTAGGTGTGGAGAAAATGAGTAGAAACGGAAAACATGTGTAGTCGCGGGAAAAAATTTCTAGGTGCGGAAAAATGAGTAGGCGGGGGAAAATGATGAAGCGTGGAAAAACTTAAAAGTTGCGAATAAAAATGTGTAGATACTGGATAATGATTGGGTGAAAAAAATCTGAGTAGGCGCGGAAAACTGGAATTGACGTGACGAAAATGAGTAGGAGTGGAAACTATTACATAGAAATAGGATAAAATGAGTAGGCGTGGAAACTATTACATAGAAAAGGGGGGGGGGGGAGAATGAGTAGCGTGGAAACTATTACATAGAAGGGGGGAAAAATGAGTAGGCGTGAAAACAATTACACAGAAATAGGATAAAATGAGTAAGCGTGGAAACTATTACATAGAAGGGGGGAAAATGAGTAGGCGTGAAAACTATTACATAGAAATGGGGAAACATTAGTAGGCCTGGGAACTATTACACTGTACATAGAAATAGGAAAAAAATTAGAGGGCGTGGAAACTATTACATAGAAGGGGGGAAAATGAGTAGGCGCAACAACAAAAAAATGAGTAGCACGTGGGAAATGATTAGGAGGGACAAAAATGAGCGAGCGAGGGAAAATGATTAAGCACGAAAAAAAGAACAGGCACGGGAAAAAATGAGTAGGCGCGGAAAAATGAGTAGGCGCGGGAAAAGAAATGAGTAGACGCGGGACAAAATGAGTAGGCGCGGGAAAAAATGAATAGGCGCGGGAAAAAAATGAGTAGGCGCGGGAAGAAAATGAGTAGACGCGGGACAAAATGAATAGGCGCGGGAAAAAATGAATAGGCGCGGGAAAAAATGAATAGGCGCGGAGGAAAAAAACAACATTAGGGGGTGGGGTGGGGTGTGGGGGGTGTTTGAGAAAATGAGTATGCTCGTAAAAAATGAGTAAGCGTAAAATAAATTTAGTAGACGCTCAAAAAATGAATAGGCGCGGGGACAAATGATTAAAGCGAAAATAATTAGTAAAAGTAGTAAAGTACCCCCGTCACACTAAGTGACGTATAGGGAATATGGTGTTAGTGACCATAAATTTTACAGACCTTCAGCACATGATTTTTGGGGTAATGTGGTCAGTATTACGCCCGTGCCGCTTTACTTTCCCAGAAAAAAATCCGGTGCCCATTAAAGGCTGGGTGAACCGAAAGCCGTCGGTTGGGATCGAACCCTACCTCTTGTCCGTTGTAGTCCAGTTCACTAACCACTGAGCTATCGCGGCTCCCTGAAAATAATTAGCAGGCGCGGGAAAAAAAGGAATAGGCGTGGGGAAAATGAGTAGGCGCAGGGAAAAATATCAGCACCCGCAGAAAAAATATAGGGCTATGTGAGTAGATGCTCATAATACAAATGAGTTCTAAAAAGAGTAAAGAAAACTTCTAAAAGAGGGAAGAAGAAAGCGGATTCCCAATCTCAGGAGGAAACAGTGAGAAATGAACTGATTATATTTTGACAGCAGGAAAAAATGAGGGAAGAAAAGATAGATGTAAGCAAGAAGAAAAGATACAAGACAGTTTATTATTGTGGTGTCTTTAGGAAGTCGACAACAGAATTGATCAACAGCTGTGGGGAGACCGAATCACATATACCAGCAGGATTGGTACATGGTGATGGTATGACATCAATAGAACAAGTCCTACTCTTACCATTATCTTACAGGACTAGACATCGGTTCACACTACCCAGGAAGGACTAGACATCGGTTCACACTACCCAGAGAGAACTAGACATCGGTTCACACTACCCAGGGAGGACTAGACATCGGTTCACACTACCCAGGGAGGACTAGACATCGGTTCACACTACCCAGGGAGGACAAGCCATCAGATCTTACTATCCAGAGAGGACTAGACATCGGTTCACACTACCCAGGGAGGACAAGCCATCAGATCTTACTACACAGAGAGGACTAGACATCGGTTCACACTACCCAGGGAGGACAAAACATCAGATCTTACTACCCAGAGAGAACTAGACATCGGATCACACTGCCCAGGGAGGACAAGCCATCAGATCTTACTACACAGAGAGGACTAGACATCGGATCACACTACCCAGGGAGGACTAGACATCGGATCACACTACCCAGAGAGGACTAGACATCGGATCACACTACCCAGGGAGGACTAGATATCGGATCACACTACCCAGAGAGAACTAGACATCGGTTCACACTACCCAGGGAGGACTAGACATCGGATCACACTACCCAGGGAGGACTAGACATCGGATCACACTACCCAGAGAGGACTAGACATCGGATCACACTACCCAGGGAGGACTAGATATCGGATCACACTACCCAGAGAGGACTAGACATCGGATCACACTACCCAGAGAGGACTAGACATCGGATCACACTACCCAGAGAGGACAAGACATCAGATCTCGCTACCCAGAGAGGACTAGACATCGGATCACACTACCAGAGAGGACTAGACATCGGATCACACTACCCAGGGAGGACAAGCCATCAGATCTTACTACACAGAGAGGACTAGACATCGGTTCACACTACCCAGGGAGGACAAAAACATCAGATCTTACTACCAGAGAGAACTAGACATCGGATCACACTGCCCAGGGAGGACAAGCCATCAGATCTTACTACACAGAGAGGACTAGACATCGGATCACACTACCCAGGGAGGACTAGACATCGGATCACACTACCAGAGAGGACTAGACATCGGATCACACTACCCAGGGAGGACTAGATATCGGATCACACTACCCAGAGAGGACTAGACATCGGATCACACTACCCAGAGAGGACTAGACATCGGATCACACTACCCAGAGAGGACAAGACATCAGATCTCGCTACCCAGAGAGGACTAGACATCGGATCACACTACCCAGAGAGGACTAGACATCGGATCACACTACCCAGGGAGGACTAGACATCGGAATCACACTACCCAGGGAGGACTAGACATCGGTTCACACTACCCAGGGAGGACTAGACATCGGATCACACTACCCAGGGAGGACTAGACATCGGTTCACACTACCCAGGGAGGACTAGACATCGGATCTCACTACCCAGAGAGGACTAGACATCGGATCTCACTACCAGAGAGGACTAGACATCGGATCTCACTGCCCAGAGAGGACTAGATATCGGATCTCACTACCCAGAGAGGATAGACATCTGATCACACTGCCCAGAGAGGACTAGACATCGGATCACACTACCCAGGGAGGACTAGACATCGGTTCACACTACCCAGGAGGACTAGACATCGGATCTCACTGCCCAGAGAGGACTAGACATCAGATCACACTGTCCAGAGAGGACTAGACATCAGATCACACTGTCCAGAGAGGACTAGATATCGGATCTCACTACCAGAGAGGACTAGACATCTGATCACACTGCCCAGAGAGGACTAGACATCGGATCTCACTACCCAGAGAGGACTAGACATCAGATCACACTGTCCAGAGAGGACTAGACATCGGATCTCACTGCCCAGAGAGGACTAGACATCGGATCTCACTACCCAGAGAGGACTAGACATCGGATCTCACTATCCAGAGAGGACTAGTTCTTTGTCGAATATCCAAACAAAGAAAGGCAGCTGCGGTCCTCATCATGTCAAACATAGCACACGTCAAAATATATAAGGCGTATCAGCACCGAATGTGAACTCAGCTGAACTGTCCTTCGTCATACGATATCATCATTCATCGTAGCAATCGGAATATTGAAACACAACCAGAATTAAAAAAAAAAAAATCGCAGTTCACGGTGTGCACAGAGCACCAAACTTAGTAACTTCGGAGCAAACCGGACTTGGAAAATGAGGAAACTGCAACAAGGAACACTCTTCAGACAGTGCCACAATGTTCCCTATCGCCCATCACCATATTGACCGGAAGTTCAATGATAATCCACTTATTGAAGGGCCTAGTTTACATGTCGAAAAGTGCCGTAATATTTTGTTTATTTCGCACAATGTAAGGTTAAAGGTTAACCGAAAAGTTCAGAAGCAAAGAGCGTTTGGTGTGTTTTTTGTATTTTATGTAATGCGATCACTCTTCACTTCCTGGCACCCTAGCAGTGTCAGGCCTATGTTAAACGTTGGATATATACCTCTATTCATTTGATATATCACATCATACATATTGTGCACAAAAAAACAAACAAAAACGCACAAAACGTTTAGCTATTCGGCGCTTATAATGTTTGTTTTTGACGTCCCTTTCAAAATAATCGTTTGCACACGCCCGGTCCTGTTTCGGCGGGAATACTTGACAGGAGCCAACTTTGCGTGCGTAGGTTGAACTACACTATATCAGGAAGCAATGTTTAGCATTCGGGGATTTAGAAGAATTTGGAATTAGGGAAGATTTAGATACAGTCATTTAGGGATACATACATTCAGAGAGGGATGATCAGGCGAAATGCCTAGTGTGAGGATTATTCAGAAAGATTGTTTTGTTAGAGATGTTTGGCTACAGGTATATATTTTCGGTTTTAACAGCGATCACTACTTATTATGGAAATCAAGGCTATGAGTACACAGATTTTATAGGCGAAGCTATTGACAAGTTATGCACAGAAGTTATATTATCGTGTGTGATTTTTATGCTTAGAAAAGGAATTTGTGTGGATTTAATTACAGGACATGGAGAGTGTTATATAACACCGGTAGTAGCCTAGACACATAAACATAATTTCCATTAACAAAGTGGCTTTTTTGACATTTTAACAGACGGTTGGTAGCGAGCAATCATAATAAGTAAGTAGTTTGGTTAAAATATTAGTGTCTTATGCTGGATGCTGTTTTGCTGAACAGCTCTTCTCGAGACTGAATCTGCCAATATTGGATAGACAGATCCATCTGCAGAATGAACAATATGTATTCATGGTGCCTGGCCTCGTCTCCTTTCTCTTGCACCTTTTGCCTTCTGAATTTGACATCAGTACTGCCTCGAAAGTTGCAGTGCCAATTTTTATTTGTGTTCTCCAAGTGCTACGATCTACAGCCAGATTTTCCCAGTTTCTTTCATTGATAGAGAATTCCCTCAAGGAAGCCCTTATATCCTTATATCTCAGCACTGGACTGTCCTTTGGTCTCTTTCCGTCCTTAAGTTTTCCATACAATATTTGTTTGGGAATACGATTTTTTATCATTCTTCTTACATGACCAAGTCACCTTAATCTATGACGTGTTGCCATGATGGATGGGAGTTTGGCTCATAAGACATTAGATGTTGGTTACATTGTCCTCCCATTTGATGTTCATAATCTTTTGAAGGCAACCCACATTCAATCTGTTTCTTAACCTTTTCTCCTGTCCTGTATAGGTAGTCCAAGTTTCTGATCCATATAGAAGTGTACTAAGCACACAACTTAGGTAAATTTGAATCTTAGTTCTGAGTGTTAGTTTGGTGTTAGCCATGCCCTATCTTTAAGTTTACCAAATGTGGAAGGTGCCTTTACTATTCGGGAATGTATTTCTTCTTCATGGGAGACAGTAGGCATACTGTACCCATTATGTGGTTTATACAGCATTTGTTCTTTCTGAAGCCTGCCTGCTATTTCCTTCGTTTCAGATCTGTTATTTTGACCAGTATTTGTATAATAACCATATCGAGTATTTTACTTGGCATAGAGAATAGTGTCATTTCCTCTTGCTATTCATTTAATTCTATACTATCTCTTTCCACAACAATGGTGTTGGGTGTTTTCTTTATTCGTCACAGAAATACGTACATTGACTTGCAAATTACGGTGATATGTTACATATTTGCTATTTCTATAATTGTAGTGATCCATGATTATACAAAGAATTTATACGGTGTTTTTATGTTGCCTTCTGTCGGTTTGTTTACGGTTGGCTCAAGTATTGTTTCCAAAAAAGATATTAATTAAGGATGAATTTAAATATCTGGGAACAATGTTAACCTCTGGTGGTAGATGTACAACAGAGGTGAGATGCAGAATGGCCCGGGCAACAGCAGTTTTAAGAAAAAATGAGGAAGATACTGTGCAATCCATTTTTTTATAATTAAAAAAAAAACAAGAAAAAGAGTTCTTAAAATGTTATGTAGAGCCAGTCTTAACATATAGATGTGAATCGTGGACAATAGGACAACAGACAAGAAAAACACTGGAGGCTGTAGAAATGTGGTTTTACAGAAGAATGTTGAGAATACCATTGACAGCTAAAAAGAGTAATGAAGACGTTCTGAAAGAGGCCAAAGCAAAAGGAGAGCTAATATCCAATATTAGAAAGAAACAATCATCATTTTTTGGCCATGTAATGAGAAAAGAACAGCTACAATATATCGTAACAACTGGGAAAATTGAGGGACGAAGAGATAGAGGGAAGCAAAGAGAAAGGATACCAAACAGCTTAAAGAGAATGGCTTGGCAGAAGGTCAACAACAGAAATGATAAATAACTGTCGAGATTGAGAGTTGTGGAGAGACATGATCACCTACGCCAGCAGACATGGTACATGATGATGATGATGATGATGATGATGATGTGCTATTTCATCCCGATGTATCAGGCTTCGCCACTCATGTCTAAGTACCGGATTTGCTTTAATATTAAAATCCGTGACTACATGGCTTAGTTTAATCATAATGTGCTAAATTAGCATTTACTATTACTAGTACCACCACTACTGCTATTATTACCACTTCTACCGCTGCTACCACTGGTACCCACCACTACTTCTACTACTATTGCTACCACTACAATTACTGATACAACCACTACTACTACTACAACACTACTACTACTACTACTACTATTACTACTACTACTACTACTACTAAAACCATTACTACTATTGCCACAACTTTTACAACTACTACTGCTGTCACCATTACTATTATATAGATCCATGAGGTCACTTCCAATTCTAGGACCAATCATTTACACTTTCTACATTGATGGATGGGTCACAAGAGACGTCGGAAGTGGTTTGAGTTTCATTGTGAATTCCGATTGAAAGTTGATAGAGGAAGGTGCAGGGGCCTACATTACTACTACCCCCAGTAGACTTCCGTTTCAAATATGGTGGAATGAAGTTCATGTTCTCTCAATCGCTGCAGAAAATGCATTTGGGGACCGATTCTATCTTTCGTTCGCTAACTGAGGGCCCGGCGCTGCACCTGCCTGAGTGTCATCACAGAGCGAGTGCCATATCAATTTGCGGTTATAGACATACTTCCATTTGCGTTGAGTGCGTGGCATCCTGATTGTTGTGCGCCTTTTGGCTGATTGCCTCCGACTTCAGCACTTGAACTTGCTAGAGCAGACTGTGGTCTTGCCCGGTTGTAGGAAGGCCTGGCCAGTCTTAGTTTTCAGTCCCTGGTGACTGTTAAGCCCCATCCCCACGACAAGGAGCTGGCCTTGATGGACCGATTAATTTCGGCTCTCCAAAGCAATTTTCTGCATTAAAGTCAAAATGATGTTATACTTATACAAATCTAAGTTGGTGGAGCGGAGTCATACACACGGCAATATTCCTTTTTGAGAAGTCAAGTGTTGTGAATGCGACCTTCCATTGTCTAGAGTTGATTATGCGGTTACGTCAACACATTGAGTGCTGTTCAATCGCCGTCGTTGGAATTGTTTGACGCAAGTTATTTACATGTTACAACACATTAATGTGGACTGCTTCGTCAAGTCAACCGAGGTTTTTTCTCTTTAAGGAATTTGCACCTGTTTCGTTCGTTGTATGCTGCATTCACTAGAGTAATCGGTAATCTATGGGCGCAGCCATTATTGTGTATGCTACGTCATCATAATGGCTCGTCGTATATCCCTAGACCGTCCACACGCTAATCTTACGGTCTGTTGTTTGAAGAGCGACGGGGATAATCCGACGACTAACTGTGCTTTATGTATTCGGAATTGGAGTCAAAAAAGATGTACTAACATCATCAAGCGCTATACATTAAAAAAAAATATGACGATCATCATTTTCAGGAGGACGTGAACTTCCGATCAATATGGTGGATAGGCGGCAGGATCCATTGAAGGCTATGTATGAAAAGTGTTCCTTATTTCAGTTTCCTCATATTCTAAGTCCGGCTTGTTGCAGGAGCTACTGAGTTAAGTGCTCTGTGCACACCGTGAGCTGTGTGTCTCATCCGTTTGATCATGTTTCAATATTCCCTTTGTTTACCATGAATGATGATATCGTATGACAGGGAACAGTTGGCTGTGTCACTTTCTGTGCGGTTTCGCCTTATGTCTTTTTGGCGTGTGCTGAAACTGCTATGATTGTGACCACAGTTACCTTTCTTTGTTTGGGAGATGAGTTAGTAATTCGGATGATTCCACTGGCACGGGCGGTTGAGCAATTATGGATTTCAATTCGTTTGAGGTGATACCGGGGCCTTCCATAACCATAACCATAACCATACCCCCAGTACACGCAAGCAGATAGAAGTTGTGACGGAAGCTGTTACGTGGCTAGTAAGGACGCCGACGACACATGGAGTCATATCGACTGACTCAAAAACATTACTTCGACGGATTGAAAAATATTGTTCGCAGAGAGTTAGGTCACACAGATGGCTTCTTCTACCTTTCAGTTCCCTGTGGTGCATAGGTCTTCAACACTTTCAGCTCCTTGTGGTGCATAGGTCTTCAACACTTTCAGCTCCCTGTGGGGCATACGTCTTTAACATACACTTTCAGCTCCCTGTGGTGCACAGGTCTTCAACACTTTCAGCTCCCTGTGGAGCATAGGGCTTCAACAAACACTTGCAGCTCCCTGTGGGGCATACGTCTTTAACATACACTTTCAGCTCCCTGTGGTGCACAGGTCTTCAACACTTTCAGCTCCCTGTGGAGCATAGGGCTTCAACAAACACTTGCAGCTGCCTGTGGAGCATAGGTTTTCAACAAACACTTTGAGCTCCTTGTGGCGCATAGGTCTTCAACAAACATTTTCAGCTCCCTGTGGAGCATGGGTCTTCAACAAAACTTTCAGCTCCCTGTGGAGCAGAGGTCTACAATAAACACTTTCAGCTCCCTGTGGAGCATAGGTCTTCAATAAACACTTTCCAAGTCGTCTCTTTCTTGCCATTCTTTTAAGATCATTCCATGTCTTCCCCATCATCTTCATCTCTGCTTCTGTCTGTCTTCTCCAAGAATTTCTTGGTCTTCCTCTTTGTCTTTTTCCCTGGAGATTCCAAAAATGGCCTGTTGTGTAATACTCTCTCGGTTGGCTTGCGCAATGTGTGTCCTATCCAGCGCCATTGTCTTCGCTGTATCTCTTTATCCACTGGCATTTTACTGGTACATTTCCTATAATTCTATGTTAGTGATTTTGTCCTGCCATTCCCATCCTTTTATTCTGCGTTAGCATCCATTAATAAAAGTCTGTATCTTCATGATTGTAAATTTTATTATTCTCCATGTTTCACAGCCATATAATAGGACTGACTTAACATTGGAGTTGAGATTTTCTACTTTTGTATTTAACCTAGTTCTTTGACTTCCATATGTTTCCCAGTGCAACAAAAGCTCCTCTTGCTTTTGATATCCATATTTTGACTTCATTTCTATTCCTCCCTCTTTATCTATATTACTGCCCAACATAGATGGCTTGCCTCATTGTCAATAGTAAGGCTTGGATATATTGTCCTGCATGGAGGACAAGCGCGTCTCACCGCATCAGAGCTGGAAGTTGTCAGCGACCCACAGCTGATTGCTTGCGCCAGGATCGTGAACCAGAACCATCCAGACCCTGCTCCACTCTCCGTGGTGCCTCCAGTAAGAGATTAACCTTTCTAGTCTGGCCAAGCGAGTAGGGATCGAAGAGGGAAGACAACTCGGTACTCAAAAATGTCGTGCTGAAGTCGGATGTGTTGGGCCGAAAGGCGCAAGAATCGTAGTTATACTGCAAACCACAACACAACGCAGACACGCCCACTTAACATCCTTTTAAGGGCGGATGACGAAGAAGTGTACTCCTTTAGTCATCGGATGAACGCAGCAAGCAAGCATTGTTCGTGGCAATGAGATGGCCAACAGGATAGAATGTTATAAAAGGTTAAACTAACATCGCAATGGTTGTTATAGATTAACTCCACAGGAAGGTCACAAAGATGCAGAGGACAACATACGCAAGACAGGAATGGGGGAACGGGGCGCCACGAAAGGTGACAGATGGAAAAGCATCCTCATTGAAAGAGAACATAATACGTTTAACCATTGCAGGGAGGCAAGGCATCTCACAGTAGCAGAGCTGCGAACCTGTCCAGTCTGGCCAAGCGAGTAGGTATCGAAGAGGGAAGATAACCCGTACTAAAAATAACATGATGAAGTCGAATGTGTCGGGTCGAAAGGCGCAAATATGACAGCATTACTGCAAACCATAACACATTTACACGTAACTTAACGACTTTTTAAGGGCGGATGATAAAGAGGTGTATTCCTTTAATCATTGGGCGAAATCAAACAGGAAGTAAGCAAC
Source organism: Megaustenia siamemsis (assembly GCA_032433765.1). Taxonomy (NCBI): domain Eukaryota; kingdom Metazoa; phylum Mollusca; class Gastropoda; order Stylommatophora; family Ariophantidae; genus Megaustenia; species Megaustenia siamemsis. Next base: position 18,306,611 of record JAVIAB010000104.1, read on the forward strand.
CATTGCACAACAGGAACAATCACTAGACGACCACTTTAATGGTTGTAGGAACGGGCCGCGGAGCGGATATGGGGATATTCAAACTGCAGTGACGTCAGTCCTAACTAAAGTTGCCTGTGTAGAATTGAAAGTCGTAAAATATCGCATTTCGTTGTCAACAGCAACACAACGCCTTTACACTCATAGAACATTATTTCAAGGGCGGACGATGTCGAGTGGTAATTGGGGCTGAATGCAGAAGAACACCCCCCCCCTTTTTTTTGTTTCTTTCTTAGATAGCCATCATCATCATCATCATCGAGTGTCTTCTCCCGCAACGAAGGTTGGCTACCATGGATCTCCATTCTTCTGTTACTTGCTTTGATGGTGCAGGTTGACATAGACTGACTTGTCCATCTGTTGATGTTACTCGTCCATGTTAGTCTTGGTCTGCCTCTCCCTCTTTTACCTTGCATTTTTCCTTCCAATATTACTTTTAGTAGGCTGTTGTGTCTTTTAACATGCCCCAACAATTTCATTTGTCTTGTCTTAATTATATTTAGTAGTTCTCTTTTTATTTTCAGTTGTTTTAAAACTTCATCGCTTAACAAAACGTCATCAGATAGCCATCAGTATGTTGTTTATTTGTCCACAAAAATATTTCATTTGTCTGGTTGAAACTACATTTAATAGCTTTGTACAAATTCTCAACTGATTACAATTGTGTTTGTTAATTTTTTCTGTACTTAAATGCGATAGAATTTAATTTAAAAACGGGATGGATAGATGTCTTGTAGCTGCTGCCAGCTTGTTGTTGACATTTCCTTACCAAAAATTTTTGTACTCCCGCTTTGGCACAGGCTTCCCTAGAACTAGCCAATCAGCGGCGAGATCCAGGGTCATGTGACCACGCTTCCACGATCCGGCTGTCCACCGCCTCGTGTGAAACCTGCGTTTTGATAGCACATTTCGTCATTAAATCTTAGGAAATCCAATTAAACAAAATGACCGATGTTAAGTCAGGCCTTGCGCGTGATGGGACTATGCAAGCAACTGCAAAGGTAATATCAGTTTCTGTTGTTGAAATCATTCGAAAATGGTGATTGAAAGTGAGCGCTTTTGTAGCGGATACTTCGCCATTTTAAACTTATATTCGCGACGCAAGTAAATGCTGGCACATTTTCATGTAAATGTGTATATTTTCCTTGTGGAACTGTTGTATTTGTTAGAATATGGTTAGATTGATAATTACAAATATTGTTTTTATCTTTACCATTAAATCTAGGCACATTATGCGTTACAAAGGTAAAATTTCTTTTAAAATTTGACTCAGGTTCCTTAATTTTCAAAATGGCGGCTGTTGGCATGCAAGGTCATAAAACTCTTTCTGAAAATTAAATGTTGGCTCATAACAATGGACTAATAACCTGTATTGACTGGATCCAATTTTAGCACACTGATTGTTTCGCGTCAGTGTAATTTGTATTTGAATAAGTATTTCCATATACGTGTTTTAAACGTGCCAAATGCCAGTCAGAACAAGACGAAGTTTGTACTCATGACGGTCATTTTGGCATTAAGGAGCCAAATTCATAATGAAAATTTTAGATTTGGCTCATGTATATATATTGAAACTCCATAAAAGCAATTAACACTTTTCCTAAGAAATAAAACTATAAACTTACACTGAACGAGCTTATTGTTTCACTGAAAGATAGATACTAGATACTTTTTTTTCCTCTTTACTTTACTCTTCAGTCTTCTTTGGAGTCTGATGCAGATGAGTCTCAGTCTTGTCTTGTGTGACTATGACTACTTACTACACCACTGTGGTCAATGTGATGTGCGCCTTTTATAGATAAAAATTTTGTTTGAATAATATAATGTTGATGAATGAATGTACTGACAATAACTAATACTTGATTATTGGAGAGGGGTAAGTTTCCTTTCCCCCATCTTTGTCCACTTTGTAGATATTTTTGTGTCAATAGCGAATGTGTTTTTTGGAATTTTACCAGGCAACAATAATAACAGACAAACGACAAACATTTTGCTCTTTTTGTTTTTTCAACAATTAAAATTACTGAAGTTCTTTTTTAAATGCAGAGTTAGGACAAAGGCCCTTTTTTTTTGGTTTGTCTTTATCATTTGGTGCTTGAATACACCCTATACTATATCCATATATATCTTGAAAGAGATGTGAGTTAAGATGGGCACAGCCAGAAATGAGAAACCTAGTGGGCTTATGAGAAGACTTATCAACCAACACAGAACTGGAGTCATCAGTCGCTGGACGCTGCGAGACTTGTTGAGGACATCTGAACGCCTATGGACATGTTCGGAGTGCAATGATGATGACCCACAAATAACCCTATATCCAAAAGGTTACTAGAAAAATAAATCTTTTTTTTTTTAATGGAATGCAAATCAGGTACTCCAGCCTTCTGAAGACAGTCTGTGTGCCAGTCAGCTACTGCTCAGGCTTAGGAGAAAAATCATAACATGATGATGACACATACCCAAACATGAGTATTAATCATGCAACTGGTTCATCTTATGCCATGGTATTTTCCTTTTCTCAGCGAAGCAACAGAACAGTAGAGTAAATTGATTTGAATGATGGTGAAAAGACTCGAACACATGAGAAGTCAGTTTACCCAACAAAAATAATTGACTTGATAGTTTTATATTTAAATGTATGTTTTGCTTGTTTTATTCAGAGCTAAGATCAGTTTTAGAGTGCCAAAAATTTTCCTGTCGTTTGCCTTCTTTATTGTCTCTTTCCAAAATTAATTTACAAAAATAAATAAATTAACTTACCTTTTTTTTTCTTTTCTTTTTAAAGATGTGCTTTTATGGTAGGCTCTAAAACATTGTACGGAAACAATGAGCTTGTGATGACATGTTTATTGTTTATTCCACAATCTTGCACAAAAATAAGTTAAATTCAGATTATTAGTATTATTGAAAGCACAGAAAATTTGTTTCATGCCTATTTTATGTGATTATTTTTTCTTTTTTTCCCTCTTGTAACAGGAGGGAATTGAGTACTTGAAATCTCAAGGAGGAGATGATCTGCTAGAAAAACAAGGTCTAAAGGATAAATCTGTAGGTGAAACTGTTTTCTACTGCTGAAACTGTTGTATGTTTTTGTCTAGTCATTCATCTGAGAACTTATTTGTATAGTACTGACCAAAGTGGAAGCCGCGATAGCTCAGTGGTTAGTGAACTGGACTACAAAGGACAATAGGTAGGGTTCGATCCCAACCGACGGCTACCAGGTTCACCCTGCCTTAAATGGGTACCGGTTATGGTCACTAACACCATACCCTATAATACGCCACTTGGCGTGACGGGGTGACTTTCCTTTTTTTTTTCCTGACCAAAGCTGTTTGTCATTGTTGTTTTAGTTGTCTTGCATATTTGATTTCAAAATACAGGTTCCGATCCTGCTTCGGACTATCTGCTGTTCTTTGTGTTTATCTATTGTTGATTTTTTTGGTGAATTTTTTCAGAGTGTTGTATACTGACCTCTTCCTCTGACATAATTCGTTGATATATCGCCTCTAAAGTTTCCCACCATAATAATATTCATTTATTGTCTCCTTGATTTCAATAGCATAACCTATGTGTGATTCTTTCAATGGTATATTTTTTTAGAGATTAGAAGTTTTACTACATTGTTTGTTCTTCTGAGTTTGCCTGGTGACTACTTCTGTTCATTGTCAGTCTGGACATTACATGGGCTTACATTCCCTATGCTTATTGCAAGCTGCAATGTTTTGTCTTTTGGTCCAACACGCCTGGCTTCACCATGTTTACTTTTGGGTGCCAGATTGCATTCCTCCTTATAGCCCAGCTCTCTTGGTCAGATTTGTTGTTTCCAGGCCCACTACCAGTAGTAGGAGAGTGTAGTAGGATTCTTATCAGTTCTGGTTCACTGAATTCGATGCAAGCCATCAGCTATGATGCATGCTTCCAGCCTTGGCACCTTTGGGCATCTTGGTTCCATATTTTGTTAAATGGTATATTTAAAAATCAGGGCATGAATCTTTGAAGTGTTTATTCTACAATGAACATTATTCTACTAAAATATTACTAGCACCCCCTAAAAAAATTAAGTTAAATGAAGGCTATCACTTTTTTTTTGTCACAAAAAAATTGGAACCATCCCTTAAAATATCACTTTTTAAAGAATGTGTAATATCTCTTTTCCAGCCGGAGTAATGTAGATAAAGAGGGAGGAACAGAAAATGATACCAAAATAAGGGTACCAAAAGGAAGAGGAGCTTTCATTGCACTGGGAAACATATGGAAATCCAAAGAAGTTGGGTTATATACTAAAATACAAATTTTCTACTCATATTAAGTCAGTCCTATTATATGGCTGTGAAATATGGAGAACAACAAAAATGACATTCATGAAGATACAGACTTTCATTAATAGATGCTTACGCAGAATAAAAGGATAGAAATGGCAGGACAAAATCACTAACATAGAATTATGGAAATGTACCAGTCAAATACCAGTGGATAAAGAGATAACAGTGAAGACGGTGGCGCTGGATAGGACACACACTGCAGAAGCCTACCGAGAGTATTACACAACAGGCCCTTTTTTGGAATCCCCAGGGGAAAAGACAAAGAGGACGACAAAGGAATTCTTGCAGAAGACAGATGTAACCAGAGATGAATATGATGGGGAAGACATGGAATGATCTTAAAAGAATGGCAAGAAACAGAACGGCTTGGAAAGTGTTTGTACAAGACCTATGTTCCTCAGGGAGCTGAAAGGTAGAAGAAGAAGAATGGCACTCCATACAGCCATATTAATTCTAAATCCGAAATAGGCCTTAAGTCCATAAATTGTTATCCTTGGCGATGCAAAGTCAGTCATACAAGCGATATCCAGCCAGAAATAGAACACATTCAGGAAATAAAGAACATTTGTACGCTGTCAGAAAAGACAGACCTAGTCCTGTAGTGGATACCAGCACACATAGGCGTCACTGGAAATAAGACGGCAGATGAACTCGCAAAAGCAGGTCTCCTTCAACTGTCCAACCCCAGAGCCTTAAAGTAGTAAAGACAATCCTTAGGCAAGCTAGGAAAACAACTAGCTTATAATTGTGACTCTTGGTAAACAACTGTAGAGACAGAAAGTATTGGAGAATTCAATACTCCCTCTTTCTTTTATAACCACAAAGTATAGTTGGTTATGCCCCAAACGAAACAATTTATACTCCGAACTGCTGTTCCCAAAACTATTATATTTAGTACATGAAAATATGCTGCAATATTTTGATGTGTCTTGTACTAAAAAGGTGACAGATCATGCATATGAACATTAAGACAGACATAATAACCTAAAGCAGATTTTTCTGAAACTGTCATCTGCAGCGCTGCTGATACAGGGGGGTCCCAGTAAACGAAGGCTTCAAGAATATTATGATATATTATGTAGCTAAATGAAAAGAGAATGAATGGAAGCACACAAAAAATAAATCCTAGGGGTCAGCGACTTCAAGACTTATTTAATGGGGGTCTGCGGTAAAGGAAACTTTGAGAACCTCTGACCTAAAGTGAAGACATGACACTGATATCTGTGAGAGAAAATGCACTTTTATTTTAACTGTAACATTATTGTTACTGATGACTAGCAATCATTGTTAACACCCCTACCACATGCCACAAACTTAGCTCTTCACAATTGTCAACCACATGTTTGAAAATTGTCCACCAATTTGATTGTTTTCTTCATGTAGGACACAGAGAATGTTGATGGGAAAAAACCAGAAGAAAATGCACAAAGCAAAGGTCAGCAAAAACAGACAGAAGACAGTAAGGAAAAGACACCTGAGCCACCAGCCAAAAAGACGAAGCTCTCAAAGGATTCCACAATGGCTGCTACTGCTAAAGTAAGTTTGCTTTTTTTATAGAATAGCCTGATATACTGTTACCTAGTAATTCTTCTTCTTCAGCAAACACCAATAGACATCAATATTAATACAGTTTGAAGGAAGTGTTTGTCGGCTCAAGGCTGGTCATTTCTTCATACGATCATAACTCTAGGCAAAATAGGCACTTTACAATACAATCTTCATTCCAATGTTGTGCTACCAATGCCAGTCCTATACCCTAGATGCAAGGACAATATGAAAAATAACCTCTACTGAGATGTAATGTGTCAGACGAATGACAGAAAACAGGCTGAGAGACTAGATCAGAGATGCAGAACTGAGAAAAAAAGCTAGAAATAACCCACACCATAGAATATATAAAGAAACAACAGATAAATGGTTTGACCACATGACAAGGCAGAGTGATCAAAACACAACACAACGAGCCTTCAACAAACGTGAGAACACCAGACCCAAGGGTCGACCACGAAAAGATGGGTCGAAGGTGTTGGTCATAGAGTCACATCAATTTTCATTTTCTCATAATTAACTTGGTGTGCGTAGCGTTTTTTTTAGAGCATTGACCTTTGTCTCTTTGTTATTTTTAGGAAGGGAAGACCCTATTATCTGGAGAGAAGCTTGGAGATACCAGACAAGAAACTGCCATACAGAAAAACAAAAAGACACCTTTAAAGAAAAACTCTACAATTGCAAAGACAATGGAAGAAGGTAATGTATAAAGCATTGAAATCTACACTGGGTGAAATAACTAAATACAACTATATATACTTCTAATGCTTACACCTTTAGTCATCTATCTTCAAATGATGTTTTGATCAGCTCAAGGCTAACATCTTCATACAGATGTCCACATATGGAGCACCACAAGATCCTTCTCTGTTCATCATATGTTGGGTATGCAAGTTGTTCAATAGTCATTTTGTCTGCACCAGTCACATTCATTCAGACGTTCCTATCCTTTTTAAGTGTTGACATGATGATACTTTAATCTGTAATGCCCCAGTTCAGAATCTTAAATATAAAAACAAATCCATATTTGAGCTGGTGGCAGGGATAATTTTTGTGCTCACTCTCATATTTATATACCAAATCTGGTCTTCTGTTTTTGTCTTCTGGTTTTGATCAGCACTTTTGGCTGTCCTTCACAGAGTCATCTCAAGCCTGGTCTACGTTGTTCTCTAGCAGATTGTCCTCATTCTGCTTTGCTTTAACTGTAGATATGAATTCACTCTGTGAATGTTAATTATCTCTGTGGGTGTTAAATTCACTCAAACTCTAGAGGTCACATCATGACTGTTGTCATTGTGGCATCTTATTCTCTTCTGTAATTGTCCATGATGTCTGGAGCACTTGTGAAACTCAATTTTATAATATTTTGCTATTCTTAGTTTTAGCTCTGGTGTTATTTGTTTTGGTGTTAGTATTTTCATAGCATTACATTTATTTTTTGCAGTTTCTATTCTTTTGTTTATTTCAGTTGTACATTTTCCATCACTGGTTATAGTATGTCCAAGGTAGTTGTAGCTCTGAACTGTCTCAAAGTCTATTTCTTCAACTTTGATATCCACTTGCAGGTTCTGAGTGTTAGCTTTGTTTATGATCATATTAGTCTTTTTGATATTCATATCTAATCCGTGTTTTTTACTTGTCGTGTTTATTTCTTTAAGTAATTGTTGTAGATCTTTAGGTTTTTCTGCTAGTAGTACAGTATTGTCATCATGTATGTCCCAGGCCATGCTGGTGTTAAGGGCAACAACTTCACAGATCAGCAATATTAGCTGAAGAACCACCGCCAATGGGTCTGGTAGATATAATTAACAACCTAGGAGAGATTGGTCAAACAAAGGACTTTGACAGAAGTACATCTGTCTAGACTGGGAACTAAGAGTGAAGACTGGTTTTGCCAGAACAGAGCGATGTTCTGGATTAATGACAGGAATTGTGATCTATCTATCTTTCGTTCGCCTGAAGTATTGTCTATATCTGCAATGTCGTTTCCTGTATATATTTTACTGTCTTTTGTCATTCTTGCAGTGGCCCATATAGTTTTGTCTGTAGTGTTGTATCTATGAGCCAATGGATTTTCCTCAGTTTACTATATTCAGTGCAGTCTTGAAGTATGTGTTCAGCAGTCTGGGGCGCCTGTCCACATGTACAAGTAGTTGAAGTGCCGATCTTGAATTTTGTATACATGTGACTATGGAGTCAATTATGCCCTGTTCTGAGGCTTATAATGATAACTTGTTCATATCTATTCATATTATGAGAGGCATCCTGATTCGGGGCTTGTGGTCCTCTCATTGATTTATCTGTTTCTTATGATGGTATGTAACCAGTGTATCTAGTTGTGTTCCTGTTGAACCTTTCTTTGCCAACTGATCTGCTTTCTCATTTCCTAGTATTCCATAGTGAGATGGGATCCACTGCAGGGCAACCCTGTGGTGCTTGCAGAGTTCAGTCAATAAGGTATGCAGATGTGGTAATTTTCTGGATTGTAGTGCCTGGAGTACTGATCTTGCATCTATCAAAAACACTTCAGGCTGTGGACTAAGATTACTGTTCAGCAATTTTTCTATTGCCAACTTTATTGCTTGTATTTCTGCATCATAATTGTGATATTTCCCTGTTGCTATTTTATTCATATCCCTAGTGTTATTTGGGTACTCTATATATGCACCTGCTCTCCCATTCTTTACAGCATTCTGTGCTGATCCATCTGTGTACACACAAATCCATAGGTCTTGTGAGTATTCTTCATCCAGGAAACTGAGAGTTATTGCTTTTCGCTGTAGACTATTCTGTTCCTCTTTGTCAACTATTCCTTTCACTTCTGTCCGTATTTGAACTGATAATCCTGATTCATCTGTCCAGGGAGTCTGTTCTGGTATGGGCAGTAGGGGGTTAACCACTCTTGGCATGTCTGGTGTTTGTCTACTAATACACTTGGCTTGGTGGATAAAACTGCTTCTCTTAAGTCATCCCAATGCAAGATTTTGGAATCGGTCCTTCATTGGATGTCTCGGCATGCATGCAAATTTTTCTGCCTGTATCAGCACCTTTGTGTCCCTCCGTTCTCTCAGTGCTGGTATCCTCCACAATTTCTCCATCTCCAATATTGGTGTTGATTTCATTGCTCCTGTGATGACCCTAAGTGCCTGGTTTTGTACTTTATCCAGTTCTTGCAATGTGGTGTTTGATGCTGAGCACCATGCGGATGATCCATATTCTAAATGTGGGCGTATACTCTGTTGGTAAACTTACTGAGTATTTTCCCACTCGCGCCCCATGTGGTTCCACACATCTTTCTTAGAATAGCCAATTTCCTCCTTGCTTTTTGGGTTGCCTTATTTATCTGCTGTTTCCAAGATATTTTGTTATCAAATGTAACTCCGAGATATGTAGCTTGTATGTCTTCTTTCACAGGCTCATTGTTTATGTAGATGGCTCCTGTTTTTTGTTTTGGGGAGAGAGTGAAAAGTGTAGTACTGTATTGATGCTGATACACCATCTATTTGTCCATGAATTCAGTGCATCCATAGCTCTTTGTAGCAATTTGGAGGCCACAGTTGCATACTCCTCTGTGCACCACATTACCAAGTCATCTGCATACATTGCCACTTTGATGCCATGTGGTAGTTCAGTAACTAGGTCATTGATGTAGATCAGAAAAAGTGTTGGAGATAGTACCCCTCCCTGTGGAACGCCCTGGCGCAGTAAGACCTTACTCTTAAGACCATCCAGTTGCACTCTGGTTCTCCTCTTATGCAGGTATGCTTTGACCTATTTGTACATCCTGCCATTTACTCCATAATTTCTCAGTTTCTTCCTTCCGTACCTTATCAAATGCTTTCTTTAGGTCTATCCATGCTGCTAGTACCAGTTTATTTTCTTGACACGCATCCTCAATTTCCTGGGGAAAATAGGTTGCCTGATCTTCGGTGGAGTAACACTGTCTAAAGGCTGCTTGTTGTGTGACAAGGAGATTTTCACTTTCCAGGTACCACTGCAGTCTGAGATTGATTATACGTTCCATTGTTTTACACAAACAGCTTGTAAGGCTGATTGGTCTATAGTTGGATGTCGTTGAACCATCTTTTCCTGGCTTTAGTAATGGTATCATAATTGCTTCTCTCCATGCCTGTGGCACTCTGCCTGTGATCCAGCAAATGTAGATCTGCAGTAGTTTTGCTTTAAATGCAGTTCCCAAGTTCTTAATCATTTCATTGGACACTCCATCACTGCCCGGTGACTTTTTCACTTTTAATTTGGATATTTCCAGCTCTTTGTGTAATGGGTATTTCCATGACTTCATGTGCTGTCTCTTCTTGTCTTGCATTTTGTTGCTTTAAACAGGTCTCTTGTCGTTTCTCTAGGCTAATTTCAATATTATTGTCATTTGCAAAGGAGTCTGCAAAGTGATTTGCTGCATGCTTATCTGTTAGAATGTTTCTAACATTCCTTCTTTATTCTCAAGAATGTCCTTCTTTAGTGTAATTTTGGTGTTCCTTTGGTTATGGAAGGCCTCGGCATCACTGCAAACGAATTAAAATCCATAATTGCTCAAACGCCCGTGCCATTGGAATCATCCGAATTACCAACACATCTCCCAAACAAAGAAAGGTAACTGTAGTCCCCATCGTAGCAGTCTCAGCACACGCCAAAAGACATAAGGCGAAACCACGCAGAAAGTGAACACAGCCAACTGTTCCCTGTCGTACGATATCATCATTCATCGTAAACAAGCGGGGTATTGAAACAGGATAAAAACGGATGAGACACACAGCTGACGGTGTTCCTTGCTGTGCCCTCATCATTGTCATTTTGAGAAGATGTGGCACCTATATTTATTTTTTTTTTTTTTATGTAAAAAGAATGCACCAAGTCATTATGTTTTTTTTTTTCCAGCAAAATTTGTCCTCCATGGTGAAGTTGATGTGAACGTTGGTAGAAGAACACGCTCCCAGAGTCGGGGTGATCCTCCTAAACCTCCAGTGAAGAAAGCTGGAACCATGCAGAAAACAGCTAAAGAAGGCAAAGAATTTCTCAGTCGGGGCAAAGGTAAAAAGAGCAAGGAATCGACAGCACCAGCAGCACCCGCCGCAGCATCAGAGGAGGACACAACAGAGGAGGCGGCCGGTGATAGCTAGTCTGTTCCGTGTTTGTGTCCATACCAGAATACACACATTGAATGTCAGATGAACAGTTGACCACATTCATTTGTTTATGGTCTGCCTTGTTTTAAACTACATTTGTTGTATGAGGCTAAATTGCTTTCATTGTCCACCATCTCCGTGGGCTTGACTGTCAATCGGCTGCAGTTGGTTTTTTATTTGTATTTTATTGTCCTGTGAACATGCCATGGAGCAAGTCTGGTTAACTTATCAGAGGCAGTTTTTCACGTGTGATTTTGTGTTTAATCTTCATTGTTGGAATTTTTTTCTTCAGATTGCATGGGGGCTTCTGTTGTGATTTTTTGCAGGTATATGGTAGTTTGGTTCCGTATTTGAGTCTACTACTTCAGTCAAGCTTTGATAGCTTGTAACTTTATCTCTCTCTTTCTCATTTCATACTATTTTTTTATTTTTTCAATAGGACATAATCATATCTGGTGTCATGTTTATTTACCTAAAGGTAACTCTTTTCTTTTTTATTATTAAATTAATTTGGTTTCACATAAAGCTTATGATGATGGTGGTAGAACTTCAAATATATTCTCAAATGCACATACAAAACAGTCCAACACATGACATACATACTCAATCAGATTAAATGACATGTTTGCATCTACTCTTTCACCAAAGTAAAGCAGCAGTCAGCATACTTTAAGGTGTGTACATCTGTGACTAAAGTCAGTTCCAGTGTTTCTTTGGTGGCTGTTAGAGGTTTAAGAAGGGGTGATTGTCTCTAACTACAAATAGTAGTTTATGAATATGTTATCTCTGTGGGTGGTTGCAGTTTAAGGGTTCAGATCAGTGATGGCTAAATGCTGGCCAAACTACAATGTTAAACACCTATTTATAAATGACAAGGTTCCAATCGGTTAGAGAAATATTATAAAGGTAATTTTAAATTTTAATTTCTTTGTTACAAATGATAAAATATGTCATCAAATGTGCAAGCATTATTTATATATGACTAAATCACATCATGTAATCTTTGATGATATTCTTAAGTTTGGCCCTCTGGTCTTAGCCTTGGCTATAATCTGACCCTCAGTCAACCGTAAGTTGGCTACCACTGATTTAAATATTATTTTTTTTAAAGTAAAGGGCCATGTCACGCCAAGTGGCGTATAGGGAATATAGTGTTAGTGGCCATAATTTTTACAGACCTTCTGCACGTGATTTTTGGGGGAAATGTGGTCGGTATTACGCCCGTGCCGCTTTTCTTTCCCAGAAAAAAAATCAGGTATGCTTCAAGGCTGTGTGAACCTGGAAACCATCACTCACGATCGAACCCGACATCTTGTCATTAGTAGTCCAGTTCACTAACCACTTAACTACCGCAGCTTCAATTTAGATAGTGGTTATCTCTTATTGCTAATAGTTCTTACGGTGGCTTTCTTGATTTCCAGTTGGAGCTTGTCCATTTTGCCAGGTAACACAGTACTAGGCCTTCTGCATTAGCAGTTCCTACCACTTTTCTATCTATCTATCTATTGACCTTTCGAGCCGTAGCCGGCCCATAGGGCGTAGACCAAGATACTCCTTCTCTTATCTGAATTTTTGTTCTAGCGGTTTTCAATTCTTTTAAAGATATTTTATCACATCTCACCATTTGTCTCTGTTCTGTGCAAGCAGCTCTATCTCATTGAGGGAGCCGATTCCTGCTGCTTTTGCCTCTCTCAGCAATGTTCTTCTCAGTGTCAGGTCTACGTTTCATTAACAAAATCGTTTTTACGATAGCTGCTTGTTAAACCTCTGATCAACGGTTCTATACCAAGCCAGAGAAAAATAATTCCTCCATTTTGTATACAACCGGAAATCAATTTTTGGACATATGAAATTCTTTACCTTCTTGGTAAAGCCTGCTGGATCAATGCAGCCAGTTTTATCACCATTTACTCACCGTGTGTGTAATCAGCCCTTCTAAAGTCAGCCATCTGTCAAGCAAATATTTTTGTTCTTCTTGAATAGAAAAAATGTCAGGTCAGCTTTCCTGTTGGTGCGTGTAGACCTTGTTGCCCTGCTGATGTTATTTATAGATTGGTAGCTCGATATGCAGCAGATGTTTATAACTTTACTTCATTTGAAGTAAAACCAGGAAGTGGACTGTCTTTTCTAGGCGAGTTTGTGAAAAACAATTCTTGTGTCGCTCCTGGCTCAGGTTTTTTGTTTTGTCCTCATTATCTGACTTGGACTGCAATCGAGTTCAATAAAAGTTCTGGCGCATTCACTTGTAGACATTGTCTTAAGTTCATGGAGTTTGCAGTCAATGCTTGTGTGTGATCGTTATGTGAGGAATATGATTAATCTCTAATAAACCCCTAATATTCTTGGACAGGTGGACTTGTTACAGTTGCTGCTAGTCTCCATAGTCTGTCTCCATTGTTCAGCTACTGCTCTGTCACTTGTCTCACAAAATGTAGTCCTCCGTTTAAAAGTCACACGCTAAGTAGTTCTTTCCCGTGCCACATACACCGTGTCCAAAAAAGAATGCCTTTTTCAATAAAATATTGTTAGCTCCCCTGATGTCTTATGAGGATGCTTTATCAAAGGTAATGTAATATCTCTTTTTATTCTACGTTGCTAAGATTCAAGATGGGCTTCCTTCGTAACACTGCAGATATCTAATCGATAGTCCATTTCCTCCCATACTCTACTCATGTCTCTTGTAACACCAACAAAAGCTTCAATTATCCACGTATGTATGTACAGCTGGTATTTCAACATAAACTTTATGCTTCATTTACATCCAGTGCCTACAAGTCTGCACACTCACACTGTTCATCTGGAACATGAATGGGGTAAAAGATTCTCTTTCTAACACTTTATTTCCTCATCAGTCAGGATTATCACAGACTTCTTAAAGATGTCGTGTGTCTTTATAGCGCTTCTTCTATCCTCTAGGAATAAAAGCCCAGGCTATAGTGGTACAATCCTCTGCATATTCTCCTTGTCCCTTACCTCTTATATTTTATCAGGAATTTGTTTGATATCAAGTAGGTAAAGACAGACTTGCAAATAAATTGTCACTGCGAAGGCACCCTAAACACTGCAGGAACAAACCTGAATAGTATCTCTCTTTGGTTCTATTCGACATTTGTGTTGCATTACAATTGTTAATATAATTTCTTCAGAGATAATTTCTACAAATAGAGGCATTACAAGATTCTGTTCAACATCAATTTTTAAATTATCTCTACATTTTTATGTATTTGTTTTAACCTTAGATTATGATACCATAGTCACATTTACAGCATCAAAGTAAGAATTTCTCAAAATTTGACATTTTCCCGTACTCAAACATTAACCCTTCTCCATGTCTACATTCATAATTACCATTTTCGGCTACCCCTGAGTGTTTTAATTTGTTTCCATTGCATTTTTTTTTCTTTAAGAAAATGGTCGGGAGATTCGTCATTTAATTTTTTTAGTCACCAGATTTCAAGAAAGTGGCCTTTTATTTCATTAATTTTTATTTCCTGGGACCAAAGAAATTTCCTGGCCAAACATACTTCAACCCTTTGGGGCTCTGGAGACATGGTGAATAATGCTGTACAGTCGCCATATTTGCTGACTTATGGTGACCGTACTGATATTGTGACATGTCCGGTCCATGAGGTGAAACTTGGGTTGTAAATCAATTTGAGCCAGGAATTTCCAGTTCCCATGTTTTTTGCCTAGCGTGAACACACGGGGCAATGCCAAGAGTTGAGATAAATTTTTATTTTTAGAGCACCTAATGTTACATTTAAGTGGTAGTAATTTTTACTCTGGTGTCGTAACTGGGAGAGTTACAGATATGTATCGTAATTAAAGGTTAAACAAATGGTTCAATTTTATTCTTGTTATAAAGGTGACTTTTCAACATACAAATCTATTATTTTAATTGTGTCAAAAGTTTGATTCAGAAAGTGAGTTGCTTGTACGTGAATTCATATTTTCAACATTAGTTTGTTCGCTGTGAATAGCATTGTTTCATTGGGTGTAATTTTTAAACAATTCACTAGACTTGAGTTTTGATCAGACATTTGAAAACTATTATGATATCTTTAGTCATATATCCACTCCATAATATTTGCCGCATCTTTCTCATCAATGATTTTATTTTTACATCCATAAAGGTGGCATATTTCTTGGTATTTATGACATACTCGTTCATTTTGTTGTGTGTGTTTCCATCTGTCATGTTTATTAAAGAAAGTAACTACACCAAATTGATGCTGTGTTTTATTTTTGAATTACATTTGAGTGTGTGTAGTGGCATTTGAGTTATCCTTACGCGTGTAATTATCTCCCCTTCCAGTGTAAACGAAGTTACAGTTGTCCTACACAGACAGGTGGTCAGCAAGGCAGGACGGTTCTGGGTTCTATCCCCTGACAGGCAGTGAGAGTTTTTCTGTTCGAATTCTTGGCTTAACCCTACCCTGTTCTCTGGGTAATGATATGTGCAGACCCACATCTGCCGCTGTACTGTGTGAGTGCAGAAGGAAGATCATGGCTGGGTTACATGTTGTCCAACCATCTTCAAAGTACCAGTCATGTACCACTGAACAACCAAACTCCAGCATGTTTACTCTGTGAATACCCACATGAAACAGTAGAACATCACCTTTTTGACTGTCCAAAGCTCACTAACATCAGAGCAACTCTATTTCCTCAAAGACCTGATCAATGGAACATGTACGGAACTACAAGTGAACTGAGAAATACCTGTAGATATATGGCATTAGGCCGAAGAGCGTGAGCACACATGTTCTGGTTTAAACATGGACAGCAAGATATTAAGAGGCAACCAGTCGATACAACGATAGACAAAGAATGAAGTAGTGGAACGCTTACAAGATGAGGAGAAATAAACATACCTCTTCCTCTGGATTGATTCACCGCTTACAAGATAAACAGAGAAGGGCACTCAACAACCATGCTGATAGAAAGGCAAATAACTGGTTAGCTAGACGAAGGTAGTCGACTATAGGTTACAAGAACAAGTGAATAGTTTGGCAGATCGATGGGTTCACACGGGACTTGGGTAGAGATCATCAAGTACCGGGCCTGCTGACGTTAGTGATCATGTCTCTCCACAACTTTTGATCTCGACAGTCATTTATCATATCTGTTGTTGACCTTCTGCCAAGCCATTCTCTTAAGCTGTCTGATATCTCTTCGTCCCTCAATTTTTCCAGTTGTTACAATATATTCCAGCTTTTCTCTTCTCATTACATGGCCAAAAAATGATGATTGTTTCTTCCTAATATTGAAAATTAGCTCTCTCTTTGCTTTGGCCTCTTTCAGAACGTTTTCATTACTCTTCTTAGCTGTCCATGGTACTCTCAACATTCTTCTGTAAAACCACATTTCTACAGCCTCCAGTGATTTTCTTGTCTATTGTCCATGATTCACATCCATATGTTAAGACTTGTTCTACATAACATTTAAGAACTCTTTTTCTTGTTTCTATTGTCAAAAGAAGAATGGGTTGAAAGAAAAGAAAACAAACGAGGAAGTTTTAAAACAACTGAAAATGAAAAGAGAACTACTAAACACAATTAGAGTAAGACATGAAATTTTTGGGCCATGTTAAAAGACACAACAGCCTAATAAAAGTAATATTGGAAGGGAAAATACAAGGTAAAAGAGGCAGACCAAGAGTAACATCAAAGAATGGACAAGCCAATCTATGACAGCCTGCACCATCAAAGCAAGAAACAGAGTGGAATGGCGAATTTCTAGGATTGTGTGATTTAGCGATTATCTGCGCCTCCAAGTAAAATTGACTTCACGGTAGCCTAGAATGAAGATGTGCTCTGAACATTCACGAAATATGTATCTAATATGGAACCTTACATCTGTACCTATTTTGTAAATAAACATGTTGGTGTATCTGAACTGCCTTACACGGTCCATTACAACGATAAGGAACACTATGGATATTGTTCAGTCGAGGACAGAGAATCCGCCCGATCCATTCGTTGACCATCTTCAACGACACCACAGCTAGCCAACCTGTCGGCTCTTTCATTTGCCTGTACTTCCGCATGTCCAGGAAAGTAAACGGCGACCCTACGTATTTTTGACTTTTGCAATGACTACCAAATGCCTGCGGACAGACCATGCCACAACTTGGATGTATTGTCCCAGATTTGCGGAGTTCGTGGCAATAAGATGGCCGATATGTTGGCGGGGAATGCCATTGCCGCACAAAACATTTTTTTTAAAAAGGACATGTCTGACATTGCAAAGAGTTCTAGTACACCTCCTCTCAGTCAGGTAACGAAGCTAATGATAGCCCACGTGTCAAAGGAATGGTGGAAGTAGGAACAACATCCTCAGTGGAAAATAACTCAACACGTTCAATCAATGCAGGACGGCAACAATCAGTAAAAGAACACTTCGATGGTTGTTGGAACGGTCGGCAGAGTGGATAAGGGAATGGATGGACTGCAGTGGCGTCATTTCGAACTAAAGATGCGTTGTCATTTACAGCATGCTATGAAATGAGTCATCCTGCCCAATACATCCAACTACAGCGCGGCCATTACTTACCTTTTTGGCAGAGACTATAATAGTCTCTATACATGAGATCCTCACCTGCCATCACGGAGTGGGGACCATAACCGGCACTACTTGTCGGCTGCTCCCACAACACCATCCACCACCTGCACTAATGGCTCCACGCAATCCTGATAGGGGAGATAAACGGGAGCTCCATCTTGCCCAAGGATGTCCCAAACACTAGCAGAGGAAAAGAGACATCTTACTCCGACTTTGGTAGGGGACTCTACCCCGCTCTCTCTCTCCCCCCCCCCCCCCCCCGATAACCAAATAATAGTCTACAACTGTTTATTGCCAATATTTTAGCTGTTTCTATTGTTGTTCTTATCCGAAACATAACCAAGTATAATTCTACTTTCATGCATTAAAAACTAACATATGAGACGCTATAACTTAAATATTTACAATATTTGTGATTAAACTGTCATTTTTTAACACCCGAGTGGGTCATAATCAGGTCGCACGTCCTTTGCAGAACATTGCATTCACTACAACTTGTCTGAAAGAATATGTCTCTAGCCAGATCTCCCACAGAACATTGCATTCACTACAACTTGTCTGAAAGAATATGTCTCTAGCCAGATCTCCCACAGAACATTGCATTCACTACAACTTGTCTGAAAGAATATGTCTCTAGCCAGATCTCCCACAGAACATTGCATTCACTACAACTTGTCTGAAAGAATATGTCTCTAGCCAGATCTCCCACAGAACGTTGCATTCACTACAGCCCGTCTGAAAGAATATGTCTCTAGCCAGATCTCCCACAGAACGTTGCATTCACTACAGCCCGTCTGAAAGAATATCTATCTCTAGCCAGATCTCCCACAGAACGTTGCATTCACTACAGCCCGTCTGAGAGAATCTCTGTCTCTAGCCAAATCTACAACCGAACGTTGCATTCCCCACATCTCTTCTGAAAAAATCTCTGTCTCTTGCCAGATCTCCAACTTCTTCTGTTGTTATGTTCAATGTCTCCTTGATACCTTCAAACCATCTTCTTCTTGGTCTGCCCCTGATGCGTCTACCAGGAACCGTGTGTTCTATTATTGTTTTTTACAGTCCGCTTTGTCATTTGACGTGCCCATAATATTCTACTTTCCCCTGTAGAATGATGTTTATCAAGCCAATCCATTTTAATGTTCAAATCGTTTATTATGTCGTCATTGCTCTTTTTCTAATCCAGTGTATCTTTTAAGGAATTTTTTCGGTAGCATTTAAAAGAAAGGGGGGGGGGGGAAGTCACTTCCATGCGCTCCAGAGCTTGTACCGCAGGGAAGTGACTTTTGTTTCCTTTTCTTGAGAATATAGCTTATTATCGCCGTGTAGTTAGATTTCTGTGTATATCCTTATATATATATTTGTACCGGGGGTGCACAAGCGCTTGCGACCTGCGGTCGCAATAGCAGGGTCGGCGCACCATCAACCGACCAAAACCTAGCATATCTACCTCCTCGTGGTCACCCCTGGTAACAGTCTGCGTCAAAACAGACTGGCTAACAGAAGCTAGGATCGCAGTGTTCCCCGTAGTGGTGGCAGTTACTGATATAGAGGACCCAGTATTGCAGTACCTCAGGGCAGGACTAGTAGTTTCCCAGCATAGCCTGGGACAGACGAACTCCAACCTCTCCAGTAAGAGCCGGGAATGTCAAGAAAGTCATTACAACCCGCCACTTCTAATCGGGTCAAAGAGCAGCAGCTCGTATCAACTCGTGGCAATCAGATAATAATAATAATAATATATTTGTATTGTTTATTGTTCCAGCTGAAGGCCTACTTTGCCGGAACGTCGTTCGACTTTTGTTTTGTTTCTCACCAACGTAAAGCTGTTACTATACCGCTTTTTTTTTTCTCTCTCTCTCTCTTTTCTAAAATTATAATTATTACCATCAGCTTTACAGTAGCTTTGCATCTCTGTGCATCTTGATCCCATCCAAAATTGAGTTCCTAGTCTCTAGCGACTTCGTCAGAGGTGAAAGCTGGCGAACGCAAAAAGAAAAAAAAAAAAAAAAAAAGAAGAGTTTTATTCAAACAACAACACAATCACATCTACACCCATTTAGCGTCATCTCAAGGACGGATGACGAATAGGACAACCATTTCCTTTACTAGTCGTCGGGTGAACGACATAAAGAAAGAACGTAAGAGATCTTCTTCTTTCCTCATCTGCCTTTCAGCGTCGAGGTGAGATATAATTTGCGGTCTCTTGCTCTTCTGTTCGCCTCTGCTGCTGTTATGTTTCGCAGTGTTTCTAATATTCCGTCAATCCATCTTTTTCGTGGTAGGCCCTAGGCTCTGGTGTTCTCGCAACGTTTATTGAAGGCTCGTTGTGTTTTGATCACGCTGCCTTGTCACGTGTCCAAACCATTTTATCTGTTGTCTTTATATATTTTATGGCAGGGATTATTTCTACGTATTTTTTTTTTTATTTTACTCAGTTCCTCATTTCTGATCTTATCTCTCAGACTGTTTCCTACCATTCGTCTAACACATTTAATCTCAATAGAGGTTATTTTTCTTATTGTTCTTGTATCTAGGGTCCAGGACTGACATTGGTAGCACAACGTTGGGATGAAGGTTGTATTGTAGAGTGCCCGTTTTGCCTCCAGAGTTATTTCCTTGTTGGACAATAGTGGAGATAACTGTCCAATGATTTGACAAGCTTTGTTGCATCTTGCGTCTACCTCTGCTAGTTTGTGAATTGTTGTTTGTCACTAAACTTCCTAGTTATTTGAATTCCTCTACTTGTTTAAGTTGTCTGCCGTCTATAGTTATGTTGATGTTCTGTTTCTCTTTTGCGACAATAATAACTTCTGTTTTGTTGACGTTGATTTTCATGTTGCATTTTGCGCCTGTGTTGTTGATTCTATTTAAGTGTTCTTGTAGGTGTTCTGTTTTTCCATTTATTAGTAAGAGGTAAAATAATAAATAAAACCTATCTTCCTTCTAAAGCTTATTCCATACCATTTTTTTCTATATTTTTTTTAAAAATTCTCTCTTCCTTGACAGAACCTGACACTAACTCTTCATCATCATCGTCAAGTACCGGCCTGCTGGCGTAGGTGATCATGTCTCTCCACAACTTTTGATCTCGACAGTTATTTATCATTGCTGTCGTTGATCTTCTGCCAAGCCATTCTCTTAAGCTCTCTGGTATCTTTTCTCTTTGCTTCCCTCTATCTCTTCGTCCCTTAAGTTTCCCAGTTATTACACTATATTCTATCTGTTCTCTTCTCATTACATGGTCAAAAAAAATGATGATTGTTTCTTCCTAATATTGGAGATTATCTCTCTTTTTGCTTTGACCTCTTTCAGAACATTTTCATTACTCTTCTTAGCTGTCCATGGTATTCTCAACATTCTTCTGTAAAACCACATTTCTACAGCCTCCAGTGATTTTCTTGTCTGTTGTCCTATTATCCATGATTCCCATCCATATGTTAAAACTGGCTTTACATAACATTTAAGAACTCTTTTTCTTGTTTCTATTGTCAAAAATGGATTGCATAGTATCTTCCTCATTCCTTGGAAAGCTGCTTTTGCCACTAACCCTTAATAAACACGTAAAAAAAAAAAATAAAAATGCGAAACTACATTAGAATGCAACCCGGAAACAGAAGTCGGTTGTAACCCTGCGTGTCAACATGGAGAAATCCGTGTACCAGCAACTTGAGCAAGTTCGTCTTGGTGTGGAGAATGGAGACCCTACCGTTCTTGGAATCATTGTTGCGCTTGTTATAGTTCTTTTAACTATAAGTAAGTGTCTGTGTCTGCTCGGTATGAAGTAGTGGGCATAGAAGTTTAGGGATAATTTATAATGACTGACTGTCACGCATGATCATGATGATGATGATGGCAGTCGCTGTGGAGGCGAAGGCGCACCAGAGCTGGAAGTTGTCAGCGACCCACAGCTGGCTGATGGCTTGCGCCAGGATCGGTGAACCAAAGCCATTCAGACCCTGCTCCACCTATCCGCGGTGCCTCCAGTAACAGACTAACCTGTCTAGTCTGGCCAAGCGAGCAGGGATTGAAGAGGGAAGACAACTCAAAAATGTGCTGAATAAGAAGTCGGATGTGTTGGGCCGAAAGGCGTATATATGAAAATTCTATCATCTATCTATCTATTGTCCTTTCGAGCCGAAGACGGCACATAGGGCAGAACCACAATGTCAAAAACAGAAACCTTGTGTGCCAAAGTGGCATATTGCAGAGATCACTGCTTCTAAAATCTATGGCTCTGTTTCCATATAACAATACTTTTTACAATGACAGCTTGTCAACTTAAGCCATCGATCAATCTCCTTAGTCACCTCTTACGACATGCCTGGAAGGTCACAGTGTCACTATTCTTTACTTCCCTCATAATGAGGCCCCGGTAACAGAGGAAATATTAAAATTAATATAACATATAATATATAACAGTTATACTGCAAACCACAACACAGACACGTCCACTTAACGTCATTTTAAGGGCGGTTGACGAAGAGGAATTCTACAGTCTTGAGTCTACGAATACTCTAGAATACTTTAGTCATCGGGCGAACGTAAGCAAGCAAGCATTTGGTAATTTACGAGTCAAGCGTTGTAAATTATTACTCTAAACAAGTGATCGCCCAAGTGATTGATCGCACGTATTTGAATGAATGTATTTTGTATCAACTGTTTCTAGTTTTTGTGCATATTTAATTTTATATATTTTTGCAACAAAGTTTAGTTAATAACTTTCAACTAAAATAAGTTTACTATTTAGTACGTACAGTGAGTACACTCAGTACTTAGAGTACAGCACTTACAAGTGACTTAGGGTGGTTAGGTTTAACTTTTTAAATAGGTAGTTTACTGATTTAGGTTAGGGTAATTCCTAACAACAGACCCGAACACCTAACTCAGGGGTCTTATAATGATAAATATTTAATGAACGACCAAATAAAGTCAAGGAGACGTTACTCTGAACATTCTGTACAAAAATAATTTGCTACGCTATATTTATAGAACTACCTCTCATACTTATCAATAATTCAATAACGTTCATTTGGACTTTTGATAATTTATGAGTTGTAAATTATCTTTATTAACAATGACCAAACAACTGTTAATGACCAAGACTTCACTGATTACATAGCTCTCTTATCACATAATTTTGATCAACAGATGTAAGTAAGATAAAATGAGCATACTTAATGAGAGATCATAACAGGTGACAACAGAACAGCTGGGACTGAAAATAAATAGAGGGAAGACCAAAATCATGAAAATTAATGTAGTTGACAATAACCAAATAATACAAAGAGATATACTTCTTCTTCTATCCTTCCTCATTTGCCTTTCAGCGTCGAGGGGAGATACAATTTGTTTGCAGTCTTTTGCTCTTCTGTTCGCCTCTGCTGCTGTTATGCTTCTTAGTGTTTGTAATATTCCATCAATCCATCTTTTTCGTGGTAGACCCTTTGGTCTGGTGGTCTCGCAACATTTATTGAAGGCTAGTTGTGTTGTTTTTTTATCGTTCTGCCTTGTCACATGGCCAAACCATTTTATCTTTTGTTTCTTTACATATTCTATAATATAACGGGTGTTATTTCCACTTTTTTTTCCTCAGTTCTTCATTTCTGATCTTATCTCTCAGACTGTTTCGTGTCATTCGTCTAACACATTTCATCTCTGTAGAGGTTATTTTTCTTATTGTTCTTGCATCTAGGGTCCAGGTCTGGCATTGGTAGAACAGTAGTAGAAATACTTCTACTAGACGTAAATAGTAAAATCTGTATATATATATATATATATATATATATATATATAAACAACAGAGAAGGAGGAACAAAGAATTTAACCAAAATAAATATACAAAAAGCAAGAGGATCCTTCATTGCACTAAGACACATCCAAAGAAATTAGGTTAAATCAAAAATTACAATTTTCAACTGTAATGTTAAGTTAGTCCTGTTATAAAAGTCTCAATCTGTGTCCAGCCCACTAGGAACTATGGTATAAAATCTGGCTAGAGGGTGCTGAATAAGACAGAAACTGTGGGGTAGTTACCATGACCTGGAGAGACCTGTCCTCATGGAAACAGGGGGACTGGTTGGTCTTGAGGCAAGACGCCGGCCTTGAGACAGAGAGGTTGTGGGTTCAAATCCTGGCTGCACCGTTTGGGATTTTTATTTATGATTTCTCTCTGCGGTAACCACCTCTGGTCTCAGCAGCGAGGCCCGGCTTGAAACGTCAGTTACTCATGGACGGAAAAAATATGAGTATCTCCAAAAATGGAGTTATCTGCCTGTGGGCACGGCTGCCAGGGAAAAATGGATTAACACGCAAAATTGATTTCCTAGTCTCTAGGGACTTCGTCAGAGTTCAAAGCTGGTGAACGCAAAAAAAAAAATAATAAAATCAAATCAAATCATGGAAACTGCAGATCTGACCTCGTGAATTAATTAAAAAATGCCCCATATGTCCAATGACAAGACAGGCCATGCAGATAACAGCCATATTAAAAGATCTATCCATGGGGAAGAACACCGCGGGAAACAAACCACTGTTGCCTAGCTGCTACCATTGGGGGCAGGAAAGGCAATGGGAGAACACCCAGACAGAAACCTCGTACAGGGTGGGTTCAGTAGTCCTGGATGGCATCCACCCAACCAGAAGGAAGAAGCCACAGAGTCACAACGCATATTTAGGGAAAAAAGTTAGAACATGCACCCATATACAAGTACTGACCATGCGACCAGCTCATCGTGTGTTAGGATTTTATTCTTCCCCCCCCCCCCCCCCCCCCCCAATCATGAAAAAGGACAAAGAGCCATGGTCACATGATCACAAGAGTTGAACGCTGAAGAAGAAATATGTCTGTGAAGCACGGAGAACAACAAAAATGACAATCATGAAGATACAGACTTTCATTAGTGGATGTTTGCACAGAATAAAATGATGGAAATGGCAGGACAAAATCACTAACATAATACAAAAGTAAAATATTAGTTAAATAACAGCGTACAAAGTGATACAACAAAGACATATCTTGCCAGACACACCTTCACTTCCCAGAAAAATAGTTGGTACCCATTTTTAGATACTGAGTAAATCATAAATCCTTGTCACTAAAAAAAAAAATTCACATCATCTAGAAATTGAACCAAACCCATTTGATCAAACGAAGAAAAATAAAAGAAAGACAAAAATAACCTACACAAACCTTTGAGGTTTTTACTCTGAAAGAAGCAAAATGATGCATTAAGGTGTCTTTTACATTTTCATTAAATTTTTACATTATCATTTTCAGTTATATTATCATTTTCAGTTATATTTTTATATATCATTTTCTGTTATATATTTTCATTTTCAGTTATATTGTTATATTATCATTTTCAGTTATATTTTTATATATCATTTTCTGTTATATATTTTCATTTTCAGTTATATTGTTATATTATCATTTTCAGTTATATTTTTACATTATCATTTTCAGTTATATTATCATTTTCAGTTATATTTTTATATATCATTTTCTGTTATATATTTTCATTTTCAGTTGTTTTTGTTGTGAAGCGTAGTGGAGCAAACAAGAGGTGTGGCGTTCTATTGCTTGGAGTCTGTGATGCTGGAAAGACTCTCATATACTCTCAGGTAAGAGAATATTGTTGAAAAAAAGTAGATGCTGGAGGAAGGGCATCAAACACATCCCAAAACAAATATTAAATGGGGAATAGATGAGATATACATGGAAAACAAGTAGAAACCAGTAGAAGAGATCGATCACTTTATCTATCTTGGAAGTCACATTGATCGAGAAGGGGATACGAGCAAAGAAATTAGAATCAGAATGGCTAAAGCAGCAATGTCTTTCAGAAGCCTTGAAAAGTTGTGGAAATCAAAACTCATCAGCACAAACACAAAACTTAGGCTATTCAAATCAAATGTACTATCAACCCTTACGTATGCGTGTGAAAGCTGGAAAACAACAAGAGATATAGAAACAAAGTTGAACGCATTCGAAAATAAAGGTCTAAGGAAAATACTTGATATAGCATGGAACGAATTCAAAACAAATGAGGAAATTAGAGAAATCGCCAATCAACCACTAATATCTTCAGTAATAAAGAAAAGACGATGGTCATACGTTGGACATGTGATGAGAAGAGATAATAATCGAATAGCAAAGCAAGCCCTCATATGGGAAACAACAGGTAAAAGAAAAAGAGGAAGACCCAGGGAGACACTGAGAAGAACATTGATGAGAGAGGCAAGAGCAGCAGGAATCGGCTCCCTCAATGAGATAGAACTGCTTGCACAGAACAGAGACAGATGGCGAGATTTGATAAAATATCTTTAAAAGAAAACTGCTAGAACAAAAATTCATATAGGAGAAGGTGTATCTTGGTCTACGCCCTATGGGCCGGTTACGGCTCGAAAGGTCAATAGATAGATAGATGAGAAGGGACTTCTACTTAGTGAGATGTAACTGAAATGTAAGGATGTCTGCAAGGCATCCCTGAGTGATTCTATGTTTGTGATAAATATTGAGAGAAGCTTGCAGATATTTATATATGAGCAACTCAGAGGTGAGATGCAGAATGGCTTAGGCAAAAGCAGCTTTCCAAAAAATGAGGAAGATACTATGCAATCCATTTTTGACAGTAGAAACAAGAAAAAGAGTTCTTAAATGTTATGTAGAGCCAGTCTTAAAACATTGATGTGAATCATGGACAATAGGACAACAGACAAGAAAATCACTGGAGTCTGTAGAAATGTGGTTTCACAGAAGAATGTTGAGAATACCATGGACAGCTAAGAAGAGTAATGAAAACGTTCTGAAAGACTGAAAGAGGCCAAAGCAAAAATAGAGCTAATTTCTAATATTAGGAAGAAACAATCATCATTTTTTGGCCATATAATGAGGAGAAAACAGCTGGTATATATTGTTACAGCTAGGAAAATTGAGGGTCGAAGAGATAGAGGGAAGCAAAGAGAAAAAATACCAGACAGCTTAAGAGAATGGCTTGGCAGAAGGTCAACAACAGAAATGATAAATAACTGTCATGATCGAAAGTTGTGGAGAGACATGATCACCTACGCCAGCAGGCCCGGTACTTGATGATGATGATGAACACAGAAAGATATATATGAGGCGTGTTCCAATGAAACTTGCTGAAGCTGCAACAAGTGGACATAGGTAGGAGACATGATGATTTGTTTATTTGGTTATGGAAGGCCCCGGTATCACTGCAAACAAATTAAAATCCATAATTGCTCAACCGCCCGTGCAAGCGTAATCATCCGAATTAATATCTCATCTCCCAAACAAAGAAAGGTAAATGTAGTCCCCATCGTAGCAGTCTCAGCACACGCCAAAAGACATAAAGACGAAACAGCGCAGAAAGTGAACACAGCCAACTGTTCCCTGTCATACGATATCATCATTCATTGTAAACAATTGGAATATCGAAACATGATCAAAACGGATGAGACACACAGCTCACAGTGTTCACAGAGCACTTAACTCAGTAGCTCCTGCAACAAGCCGGACTTTGAATATGAGGAAACTGCAACAAGGAACACATTTCATACATGAGAAAATACTGAAATATATCATTTCATATTCGTCCCTATATTTTCATGATTATGAGGACACGATGATGTCATATCTGATGATAAAGTCACACTAAAGTGCAATTGTGTATGTGTTCATTCTCTATGTTGTACTCATTGGATTTGGTGCAGATTTTTGGAAAAATGGCCGCTGTGACACACAATCCGTCCACATTTTTTTTACAATGAAGGGCTTCTGTTGGCAGACTTTAAAGAGCCCAGCGTAAACATCAGTGCCATCCGCTACAAAGACACACTAGACAGCCGTCAAGAATAAGACACCCAGTATGCTTTTGCTTGGTGTGATTCTATTCCACAACAGTGCTCATCCACATGTCACGAACATTGAGCAGGATGTGTCAGTAAAGAAATGATGGGAAGTTCTGCAACACTCAGCCTACAACCCTGATCTGTCACCATGTGACTTTCATTTGTTCTATCTATCTATCTATCTTTCAAGCCGTAGCTGACCCATATGGCATAGACCCAGATACTCTTTCTCTTATCTAAATTTTTATTCAAGCAGTTTTCAATCCTTGTAAAAATCTTTTATCAAATCTCGCCATTTGTCTCTGTTCTGTGCAAGCAACCCTATCTCATTGAGGGAGCTGATTCCTACTGCTTTTGCCTCTCTGATCATTGTTCTTCTCAGTGTCTGTCTGGGTTGGCCTCTTTTTCTCTTACCTATTGTTTCCAACATGAGGGCTTGCTTTGTTATTTGGTTATTATCTCACTTCATCACATGTCCAACATATAACAATCGTCTTTTCTTGATTACTGAAGATATTAGTGGTTGATTGACGATTTCTCTAACTTCCTCATTTGTTTTGAATTCGTTCCACGCTATACCAAGTATTTTCCTTAAACATTTATTTTCAAATGTGTTCATCTTTGTTTCTTTGTCTCTTGTTGTTTTCCTGCTCCCACATGCCTACATAAGGGTTTATAGTATGTTTGTTTTGAATAGTCTAATTTTTGTTTTTGTGCTGACGAGTTTTGATTTCCACAACTTTTCAAGGCTTCTGAAAGACATCACTGCTTTAGCTATCAATTTCATTTATTCGGACCCTTAAAAAATCTCTTAAAGTGTCAACGATTTGACTCCAATGCAGACATCATGACTTGCTGACAAAATGGCTCAATGATCAACCAGTACTTTTTCTCGCACAACATCCACCGCCTACCCAAGCAGTGGGATGCATATCTAAATGTCTATGTCAACTTTTTCTAGAGAACTCTGGTGAGTACTTGCTTCAGAACAATTGCTTTATTTCATTCTGCCACACCAGCTGATGTACCTTTCTTATGTGTGTAATAAAGCAACTGGGACAGGTTTCATTTGAACACACCTTGTATATAAAAAGTGACATGGTAACATTTGAACACACCTTGTATATAAAAAGTGACATGATAACATTTGAACACACCTGGTATATAAAAAGTGACATGATAACATTTGAACACACCTTGTATATAAAAAGTGACATGATAACATTTGAACACACCTGGTATATAAAAAGTGACATGATAACATTTGAACACACCTTGTATATAAAAAGTGACATGATAACATTTGAACACACCGTGTATATAAAAAGCGACATGATAACATTTGAACACATCTCGTATATAAAAAGCGACATGATAACATTTGAACACACCTTGTATATAAAAAGTGACATGATAACATTTGAACACACCTGGTATATAAAAAGTGACATGATAACATTTGAACACACCTTGTATATAAAAAGTGACATGATAACATTTGAACACATCTCGTATATAAAAAGCGACATGATAACATTTGAACACACCTTGTATATAAAAAGTGACATGATAACATTTGAACACACCTGGTATATAAAAAGTGACATGATAACATTTGAACACACCTTGTATATAAAAAGTGACATGATAACATTTGAACACACCTGGTATATAAAAAGTGACATGATAACATTTGAACACACCTGGTATATAAAAAGTGACATGATAACATTTGAACACACCTTGTATATAAAAAGTGACATGATAACATTTGAACACACCGTGTATATAAAAAGCGACATGATAACATTTGAACACATCTCGTATATAAAAAGCGACATGATAACATTTGAACACACCTTGTATATAAAAAGTGACATGATAACATTTGAACACACCTGGTATATAAAAAGTGACATGATAACATTTGAACACACCTTGTATATAAAAAGTGACATGATAACATTTGAACACATCTCGTATATAAAAAGCGACATGATAACATTTGAACACACCTTGTATATAAAAAGTGACATGATAACATTTGAACACACCTTGTATATAAAAAGTGACATGATAACATTTGAACACACCTGGTATATAAAAAGTGACATGATAACATTTGAACACACCTTGTATATAAAAAGTGACATGATAACATTTGAACACACCTGGTATATAAAAAGCGACATGATAACATTTGAACAATGAATGAAGTCAAAGTTAGAAGATAAAAGGCACAAAAGAGAAATGGTCTCGCCATAAAAGTGCCTTGTTTATTCTGCAGCTGGACCTGTCATTCAAATGTAGGCAAGTTTATCCATGATAGAAGCTGTTCGAGAAAATAGTCCCAAACAATTACTATTGAAAACCAACATTTGCTAGTTTTTAGGCATCTGTGACATTGCCAAAAGTCATATTATTTATAAAGATCAAAGTAAGCAACTATCTCTATCTATTGTCCTTTTGAGCAATAAAACTAATTAAATCTGTAACACTTTCAACATTCTAAGAACACAAATATGGCCCATATAAACAAATTCAAGATCGGCACCTCAACTACTTGTACATGTGGACAGGCGCCCCAGACTGCTGAACACATACTTCAAGATTGTACTGAAAATAGTAGACTGAGGAAATTCCATTGGCCCATAGATACAACACTACAGACAAAACTATATGGGCCACTGCAAGAATTACAAAAGACAATAAAATGTATACAGGAAACGACATTGCAGATATAGACAATACTTCAGGCGAATGAAAGATAGATAGATAGAAATATGGCCCACAGAAATAACCCTGCGTGTTAAGTTATGGGGAACTGGTGAAGACCTCAAATACACAAATATGGCCCACAGAAACAACCCTGCGTGTTAAGTTATGGGGAATTGGTGAAGACCTCAAATACACAAATATGGCCCACAGAAACAACCCTGCGTGTTAAGTTATGGGGAACTGGTGAAGACCTCAAATACACAAATATGGCCCACAGAAACAACCCTGCGTGTTAAGTTATGTGGAACTGGTGAAGACCTCAAATACACAAATATGGCCCACAGAAACAACCCTGCGTGTTAAGTTATGGGGAATTGGTGAAGACCTCAAATACACAAATATGGCCCACAGAAACAACCCTGCGTGTTAAGTTATGGGGAACTGGTGAAGACCTCAAATACACAAATATGGCCCACAGAAACAACCCTGCGTGTTAAGTTATGTGGAACTGGTGAAGACCTCAAATACACAAATATGGCCCACAGAAACAACCCTGCGTGTTAAGTTATGGGGAACTGGTGAAGACCTCAAATACACAAATATGGCCCACAGAAACAACCCTGCGTGTTAAGTTATGGGGAACTGGTGAAGACCTCAAATACACAAATATGGCCCACAGAAACAACCCTGCGTGTTAAGTTATGGGGAACTGGTGAAGACCTCAAATACACAAATATGGCCCACAGAAACAACCCTGCGTGTTAAGTTATGGGGACTGGTGAAGACCTCAAATACACAAATATGGCCCACAGAAACAACCCTGCGTGTTAAGTTATGGGGAACTGGTGAAGACCTCAAATACACAAATATGGCCCACAGAAACAACCCTGCGTGTTAAAGTTATGGGGAATTGGTGAAGACCTCAAATACACAAATATGGCCCACAGAAACAACCCTGCGTGTTAAGTTATGGGGAATTGGTGAAGACCTCAAATACACAAATATGGCCCACAGAAACAACCCTGTGTGTTAAGTTATGGGGAATTGGTGAAGACCTCAAATACACAAATATGGCCCACAGACATAACCCTGCGTGTTAAGTTATGGGGAACTGGTGAAGACCTCAAATACACAAATATGGCCCACAGACACAACCCTGCGTGTTAAGTTATGGGGAATTGGTGAAGACCTCAAATACACAAATATGGCCCACAGAAACAACCCTGCGTGTTAAGTTATGGGGAACTGGTGAAGACCTCAAATACACCGATTTGTTTGTGACAAAAGCTGGTCTAAATGTCTAAACACATGGCAATAGCTGATCGTTAAAGAACATATTACAAAAATGCAGTGAATTTTATTTTGTCGTTTCAGCTGGTTCATAAAACATTTATTCAGACGTGTACCTCCATCAAAGTGAATTCTGGGGAATATGAGGTGCCACAAAAAAATGTATGTGAATATTTTTTGTACATTTGACATCTTTATGGTTTGTGTAATTTAAACATTTGTACAACAGTATTGTGTATGTAGAGCCAGTCTTAACATATGGATGTGAATCATGGACAGTAGGGCAACAAACAAGAAAATCACTGGAGGCTGTCGGGGTGTCCGGTTAGCGCAATCGATAGGCGGTTGGCTTACCACGGCAACAGCCGGGGTTCGTACCCTGGCGAGGACACCTGGGTTTTACTAATTCCCTAAAAATTAGTACCTCTGAAGTCGGAGTAAATCTGCCTGCATGGCGAGGGGCATCCTGTAATGGGATAAAACAGACTTTACACGCAAAATTCAGTCCCACAAAATTGAGTGGGTGGGACTTCGTCAGAGGTCAAAGCTGACGAAAGCGAACGAACGAACTGGAGGATGTAGAAATATGGTTTTATTGAAGAATGTTGAGAATACCATGGACAGCTAAGAAGAGCAATGAAAGCCTTTGAAAAGAGGCCAAAGCAAAAAGAGAGCTAATTTCCAATATTAAGAAGAAACAATCATATTTTTTGGCAATGCTAGGAGAAGGGAACAGCTGGAATATATTGTAACAATTGGGAAAATTGAGAGATGAAGAGATAGAGGTAAGCAAAGAGAAAAGATACCAGACAGTTTAAGAGAATGGCTTTGCAGAAGGTCAACAACAGAAATGATAAATGGCTGTCAAAATCAAAAGTTGTGAAGAGACATGATCACCAACGCCAGCAGACATGGTACTTGATGATGATGATATTGTAAACAAGACATTCATTGAGTTGAGTGTTTGATTGCTGTCTCAGTTGTTAATTCATTGAGTTGAGTGGTTGATTGCTGTCTCAGTTGTTAATTCAATGAGTGGTTGATTGCTATTTCAGTTGTTAATTCATTGAGTGTTTGATTGCTGTCTCAGTAGTTAATTCATTGAGTTGAGTGGTTGATTGCTGTCTCAGTTGTTAGTTCATTGAGTGTTTGATTGCTGTCTCAGTAGTTAATTCATTGAGTTGAGTGGTTGATTGCTGTCTCAGTTGTTAATTCATTGAGTGTTTGATTACTGTCTCAGTTGTTAATTCATTGAGTGTTTGATTGCTGTCTCAGTTGTTAGTTCATTGAGTTGAGTGGTTGATTGCTGTCTCAGTAGTTAATTCATTGAGTTGAGTGGTTGATTGCTGTCTCAGTTGTTAGTTCATTGAGTGTTTGATTGCTGTCTCAGTAGTTAATTCATTGAGTTGAGTGGTTGATTGCTGTCTCTGTTGTTAATTCATTGAGTGTTTGATTACTATCTCAGTTGTTAATTCATTGAGTGTTTGATTGCTGTCTCAGTTGTTAGTTCATTGAGTTGAGTGGTTGATTGCTGTCTCAGTAGTTAATTCATTGAGTGGTTGATTGCTGTCTCAGTTGTTAGTTCATTGAGTTGAGTGGTTGATTGCTGTCTCAATTGTTAATTCATTGAGTGGTTGATTGCTGTCTCAGTTGTTAATTCATTGAGTGTTTGATTGCTGTCTCATTTGTTAATTCATTGAGTGTTTGATTGCTGTCTCATTTGTTAATTCATTGAGTGTTTGATTGCTGTCTCATTTGTTAATTCATTGAGTGTTTGATTGCTGTCTCAGTTGTTAATTCATTGAGTTGAGTGTTTGATTGCTGTCTCAGTTGTTAATTCATTGAGTTGAGTGTTTGATTGCTGTCTCAGTTGTTAATTCATTGAGTTGAGTGTTTGATTGCTGTCTCAGTTGTTAATTAATTGAGTTGAGTGTTTGATATGCTGTCTCAGTTGTTAATTCATTGAGTTGAGTGTTTGACTGCTGTCTCAGTTGTTAATTCATTGAGTTGAGTGTTTGACTGCTGTCTCAGTTGTTAATTCATTGAGTTGAGTGTTTGATATGCTGTCTCAGTTGTTAATTCATTGAGTTGAGTGTTTAACTGCTGTCTCAGTAGTTAATTCATTGTGTTGAGTGTTTGATTGCTGTCTCAGTAGTTAATTCATTGAGTTGAGTGGTTGATTGCTGTCTCATTTGTTAATTCATTGAGTGTTTGATTGCTGTCTCAGTTGTTAATTCATTGAGTGTTTGATTGCTGTCTCAGTTGTTAGTTCATTGAGTTGAGTGGTTGATTGCTGTCTCATTTGTTAATTCATTGAGTGTTTGATTGCTGTCTCATTTGTTAATTCATTGAGTGTTTGATTGCTGTCTCAGTTGTTAATTCACTGAGTTGAGTGTTTGATTGCTGTCTCATTTGTTAATTCCCTGACTTGAGTGTTTGATTGCTATCTCAGCATTAATTAACATTGAGTCTATATTTATACAATTATTTCGCAAAAATGATTATCTATCGTTGGCTGAGATGTGATGAGGTTCTAATTAAGGATGTTGTGTACACAGAAGAAGCTCCGCATCATTGACCTACCTGGGCATGAAAGGCTGCGAGGCCAGTTGCTGGATGAGTACAAAAGTCTTGCCAGGTATGTCTCAGGAGTAGGAACTCTGGTTTTAGACTGACTTTCTCTTTGTAAACATTACATGCACTGTCAGTTTTGACAAATCTTCCTTGGTTTTTGTAAATTAATTTCCTGGCAGTTAAGGAAATAGGCAAGGTTTGATTGCTTAAGGGAATTTATGCAAGAACTGTGGATATGATATTTGAATAATGTTACATGTTGCATAAAGAATATACATGTATTTATATGTGTACGTGCAGTAAATCATGTCTTACCATTTAAAATAAATATATTTGATAATTGGTCATGTTAATTTGATCAGGTTACATGTTCTTTGCAAAACATTGCATTCTTCAAAGACCGTCTGAAAAAATGTATCTCTAGCTAGGTCTCCTACTTCTTCTGTTGTGATATTCAAGGTCTCGTTGATGTCTTGAGACTGTCTTCTTATTGATCTGCTCCTGACATGTCATTGTGGAACCATGTTTTCCATTACTGTTCTTTCCAGCCTGCTGTGTCTTTTAATGCGATCATGTTTTATCAATTAAGGAATAAACTGTTTGTCGTTCATTGTTAACTGTTTTTAATATTTGGGGCTAATTATATTATTTTTTGTTACTGATTTTTTATATATTTTTTTTTTTTAATCTAATTTAAAATATTTTTGGGTTGCTTGTATTTTTATTCTTTTAAAATGGTTTGCTAACTTCATTGTTTCACCAGAGGTCTAGTGTTTGTTATAGACAGCGGAAACTTGCAAAGAGAAATCAAGGAGGTGGCAGAGTGAGTACTGTTTTGGTCTGTCTTAAGGTCATCTGTTTGATTAAATTGGCAGAATGTTAAAAAAAAAGTGAATAAGTTGGGAAACACGTCAGCAAATAATTGTTAAGTATAGTAACATCAGATGAGGTAGCCAGCGAGGATATCAATAAATGTGAGCAAAACCATAACCTCCAACAATTTATATAACTTGTGTTTTGTCCTAGTCCGATATAACTTATGTTTTGTCCTAGTCAGATATAACTTGTGTTCTGTCCTAGTCAAATATAACTTGTGTTCTGTCCTAGTCAGATATAACTTGTGTTCTGTCCTAGTCAGATATAACTTGTGTTGTCCTAGTCAGATATAACTTGTGTTCTGTCCTAGTCAGATATAACTTGTGTTGTTATAGTCAGATATAACTTGTGTTCTGTACTAGTCAGATATAACTTGTGTTGTCCTAGTCAGATATAACTTGTGTTCTGTCCTAGTCAGATATAACTTGTGTTCTGTCCTAGTCAGATATAACTTGTGTTCTGTCCTAGTCAGATATAACTTGTGTTGTGTCCTAGTCAGATATAACTTGTGTTCTGTCCTAGTCAGATATAACTTGTGTTCTGTCCTAGTCAGATATAACTTGTGTTATGTCCTAGTCAGATATAACTTGTGTTATGTCCTAGTCAGATATAACTTGTGTTATGTCCTAGTCAGATATAACTTGTGTTCTGTCCTAGTCAGATATAACTTGTGTTGTCCTAGTCAGATATAACTTATGTTCTGTCCTAGTCAGATATAACTTGTGTTCTGTCCTAGTCAGATATAACTTATGTTCTGTCCTAGTCAGATATAACTTGTGTTCTGTCCTAGTCAGATATAACTTGTGTTCTGTCCTAGTCAGATATAACTTGTGTTGTGTCCTAGTCAGATATAACTTGTGTTATGTCCTAGTCAGATATAACTTGTGTTCTGTCCTAGTCAGATATAACTTGTGTTATGTCCTAGTCAGATATAACTTGTGTTATGTCCTAGTCAGATATAACTTGTGTTCTGTCCTAGTCAGATATAACTTGTGTTCTGTCCTAGTCAGATATAACTTGTGTTCTGTCCTAGTCAGATATAACTTGTGTTCTGTCCTAGTCAGATATAACTTGTGTTCTGTCCTAGTCAGATATAACTTGTGTTCTGTCATAGTCAGATATAACTTGTGTTATGTCCTAGTCAGATATAACTTATGTTCTGTCCTAGTCAGGTATATGTGTAGTTTAAATTCTCTTATGATGTTATGTAATTTGTTCTTTCAAGGTTTGATGGTTTAATTTAATTTCTCATTTTTCATATGATCTTACTTTGTTTTACGTTCTCATTATTACATGTCCTTTGCAGAATGTTGCATTCACTACAGACCATCTGAAAGCATTTCTCTCTCTAGTCAGATCTCCCACTTAACGTTACATTCACCACAGCCCTTCTGAAAGAATCACTGTCTCCAGCCAGATCTCCCACAGAACGTTACATTCACCACAGCCCTTCTGAAAGAATCACTGTCTCCAGCCAGATCTCCCACAGAACGTTACATTCACCACAGCCCTTCTGAAAGAATCACTGTCTCCAGCCAGATCTCCCACAGAACGTTACATTCACCACAGCCCTTCTGAAAGAATCTCTGTCTCCAGCCAGATCTCCCACAGAACGTTACATTCACCACAGCCCTTCTGAAAGAATCACTGTCTCCAGCCAGATCTCCCACAGAACGTTACATTCACCACAGCCCTTCTGAAAGAATCTCTGTCTCCAGCCAGATCTCCCACAGAACGTTACATTCACCACAGCCCATCTGAAAGAATCTCTGTCTCCAGCCAGATCTCCCACAGAACGTTACATTCACCACAGTCCATCTGAAAGAATCACTGTCTCCAGCCAGATCTCCCACAGAACGTTACATTCACCACAGCCCTTCTGAAAGAATCTCTGTCTCCAGCCAGATCTCCCACAGAACGTTACATTCACCACAGCCCTTCTGAAAGAATCTCTGTCTCCAGCCAGATCTCCCACAGAACGTTACATTCACCACAGCCCTTCTGAAAGAATCTCTGTCTCCAGCCAGATCTCCCACAGAACGTTACATTCACCACAGTCCATCTCAAAGAATCTCTGTCTCCAGCCAGATCTCCCACAGAACGTTACATTCACCACAGTCCATCTGAAAGAATCTCTGTCTCCAGCCAGATCTCCCACAGAACGTTACATTCACCACAGCCCTTCTGAAAGAATCTCTGTCTCCAGCCAGATCTCCCACAGAACGTTACATTCACCACAGTCCATCTGAAAGAATCTCTGTCTCCAGCCAGATCTCCCACAGAACGTTACATTCACCACAGTCCATCTGAAAGAATCTCTGTCTCCAGCCAGATCTCCCACAGAATGTTACATTCACCACAGCCCTTCTGAAAGAATCTCTGTCTCCAGCCAGATCTACTTCTTCTGTTGTCATATTCAAGGTCTCTTTGATGTCTTGAAACCACCCTCTTCTTGGTATGCACCTGATGTGGCATCAAGAAACGATGCCTCCCATTGATCTTTCCAGCATTCTGAGTCTCCTGACATGGCTATAGTATTTTAATTCCTCATTTTATGTTCTGACATCGTCGAATGTAATATGATCTGTTGTTGTCTAACACAATTTATGATTTTCCATGGTCTGTTGTAATTTATGTTCCATAATACGGCCTATTATAGTTTTGTGTCCTATTTTATGTCCCATTATTTATTGTTCCTATTTATAGTCTAATCTAATTTATTTCCTGTCTTCTTCTTCCTGTTAGCTCCCTGTGAAGCATAGGTTTTCAACAAACACTTTCCAAGCCATTCTGTTTCTTGCCATTCTTTTAAGATCATTCCATGTTTTCCTCATCATCTTCATCTCTGCTTCCATCTGTCTTCTCCAAGAATATTTTGGTCTTTCTCTTTGTTTCTTCCCCTGAAGATTTAAAAAAAAATGCCTGTTGTGTAATACTCTCAGTTTGACTTCTGCAGTGTGTGTCCTATTCGGCATCATCTTTTTCAATGTATCTTTTTGTTCACTAGTATTTGACAGGTACTTTCCCATAATTCTATGTTAGTGATTTGTCCTGCCATTTCCATCCTTTTATTCTGTGCAAGCATCCTTTAATTGAAGGCTATATCTGAAGGGTGTTCCTTGTTGCAGTTTCCTCATATTCCAAGTCTGGCTTGTTGCAGGAGCTACTGAGTTAAGTGCTCTGTACACACCGTGAGGTGTGTGATTCATCCATTTTGATCATGTTTCGATGTCCCAATTGTTTACGATTAAGGATGATATCGTATGACAGGGAAGAGTTGACTGTGTTCACTTTCTGCGCAGTTTCGCCTTATGTCTTTTGGCGTGTGCTGAGACTGCTACGATGGGGACTACAGTTACCTTTCTTTTCTTTGTTTGGGAGATGAGTTAGTAATTCGGATGATTCCACTGGCACGGGCGGTTGAGCAATTATGGATTTTGATTTGTTTGCACTGATACCGAGGTCTTCCATAACCAATAACAATAACCAATCCTTTAATGAGGGTCTGCATCTTTATGATTGTCATTTTTGTTGTTCTCCATGTTTCACAGGACTGATTTAACACTGGGTTTGAACATTTTTATTTTTGTATTTAACCTAATTTCTATTTCCTATCCTGACCAAGTTTAATTTATATGTTGTCATGGTCTAAAGCTATGATGCTCGTTCTGTCTAGGTTTCTATACACACTTCTCAGCGACAGAACAGTGTCAAACAATACCCCCCCAGTCCTGATCCTCTGCAACAAACAAGACCTCACTCTGGCTAAAGGAGCCAAAGTTATACGTAGCCAATTGGAGAAGGAAATGTAAGAGTATATTTATTTACCTTTTACTGTATAATTCATTGGAAAAATGCATGCAATTTCTCCGATAGCAAAAATTTGATTAAATTAGTTAATTAACCTAGACACTTCTGTGTAATTAATGCTTTTAATGCACCCCTGATGATGATGAGCTTAATGCTTTCTTGATCTCCTGGGTTCTGCTTGAGAAGTTTGAGATTGTCCTTCCAACAGTTATTGTAATACTATGTCTTCTATATCAGTTGTGATGACCACAGTGATCCTAATTTTTAAAATTAAAATGTGGCTGCTGAAATAATGGAGTTCTGATCCCATTATCATCATCAAGTACCATGCCTGCTGGCGCAGGTGATCATGTCTCTCCATAACTTTCGATCTCGACAGTTATTTACCATTTCTGTTGTTGACCTTTTCTGCCAAGCTATTCTCTTAAGCATGTCATCTTAGGCATGTCGTATGAGGCGACGAAGAAGGTTGATCGATGGCTTGACAAGCTGTCATTGTAAAAAGCATTGTTATGGAAACAGACCATAGATTTTAGAAGCAGTGATCTCTGCAATATGTGCCATTTTGGCACGCAAGGTTTCTGTTTTTGAGATTGTGGTTCTGCCCTATGTGCCGTCTTCGGCTCGAAAGGACAATAGATAGAGATAGATATTCTCTTAAGCTGTCTGGTATCATTTCTCTTTGCTTCCCTTTTGCCTGAGCTATTCTGCACCTCACCTCTGTTGTACATCTGCCATCTGAGATTAACATTGTTCCCAGATATTTAAATTCATTTACCTGTTATAATATTGTTCCACTTGTCTTTATTTTGCACTGAGGTGATGTCTTTTTCTTTGTTTCTACCATTACTTCTCTTTTTTGTTATTAAGGCTGAGTCCTTTATTTTTTATTTCCTTCACTATAATGTCTAACATTTCTTGTAACTTATTTTCACTCTTAGCGATTAAGAGTGTATCATAATTTGGGTTATATTTAACTCGAAAATGATTTTTGTCTGGTTGAATATTTATTCCCAGGAACACTCTACGGGTAACCCGTGCTGCTGCTTTGAAAGGTGTCGGGGACACAGCAAATAACAACAGTTATCTGGGCAAGAGAGATCACGACTTTGACTTTTCTGATGTGAAGCCTCTCAAGATTGAATTTGCAGAATGCAGTGCTATTGGCAAGGACGTGAACTCTGACG
The DNA here is from genome assembly GCA_032433765.1 of Megaustenia siamemsis. Taxonomy (NCBI): domain Eukaryota; kingdom Metazoa; phylum Mollusca; class Gastropoda; order Stylommatophora; family Ariophantidae; genus Megaustenia; species Megaustenia siamemsis. The sequence goes on from JAVIAB010000104.1 coordinate 18,346,538, forward strand.
GACCTGAACTGGACGAGCTCTACCATTGGCTGTCTAGAGTAGCCTAGCCAAGCATGAGTTAATTTCCCTTTCGTAATATTAATTCAAGTTATATTTTTAATGGGATTTCCCTGCAAACAGATCTACATAGACAATAAAAGGCAGCAGGTATATCATCTTCTTCTTCCTCTTCTCAACCTCAAGTGGAGCACAGGTCTTCAATACTTTCCAAGCCGTTCTGTTTCTTGCCATTCTCTTAAGATTTTTTCATGTCTTCTCCATTCTCTTTATCTCAGCCTCCGTCTGACCTCTCCAAGTAAATTTTTCCCTCCCTTTTTTGTCTCCACTTTTGATGATTCGAAAAAAGGCTTGTCATTTAATATTCTCAGTTGACTTCTGCAGTGTTTGTGCTATCCATTACTTCGTCTTTGCCAGCAGGTAACAAAGAAACATTTTATTCTTGATCCTTGATTCTTTCAGTGCTGTTAGAGCGCTTTTATCCTTGATTCTTTCAGTGCTGTTAGACAGCACATAGAGCTCATAGAGTCTCCCACCAAGTGTCTCTTTTCTGGGCAAACTGTTCAATTATAGAGAGTGAGTCCATGCCTGCCAATCTTGCCTCTTTTGTTGGAGTTCTTTTCAGTGTTTCTTGAGGTCGTCCTCATTTCTCTGACCTGATGTTTCCCATTTGAGAGCCTGATTAATAATTCTCTGGCCATGCCTTCTAGATACTAACATTTTATTGCCTGTTTACAAACACCACGTGATAGAAGCATTGAGTTATATCAATAGATTAATTGGTTATTGTTAGTCGAAGGCCCTGGTATCACTGCAAATAAATTAAAATCCATAATTGCTCAACTGCCCGTGCCAGTGGATTCATCTGAATTAAAACTCACCTCATTGAAGGATCCAAACAAAGAAAGGTAGCTGGGGTCCCCATCATAGCAGCTACAGCATACGCCAGAAGATATAAGGCCAAGCGGCACCAAAAGTGAACGCAACCTAACTGCCCTTCATCATACGATATCATCATTCATCGCAAGCAATCGGAATATCGAAACATGATCCGGATAAAAAACACAGCTCTTGGTGTGCACAGAGCACTAAAATCAGTAAAGGAGTAAAGGCATCAAGATGCGTAGAGATGTGAAGCTGCTGTAAAGCTGAAGTTAATGGCAAATTAAGAAATTAATTTCTTTTTTTTTTCTCTTTAAACACGTTAAAAAAAAAAACATTTTTTCTTTTAAATTGCCACTAAACTCAGTAGCTCCAGCAGCAGGTTGGACTTGTAATATGAGGAAACTGCAACAAGGAACACTTTTCACACTGGGCCTGAATGGTTCCTGCCGCCTATCTGCCATATTGATTGGTATTCCAATGATGACGTATATTGGAATCAACACAGAACATACTATTGTGCACACTGTAGAGGATTTCAGATCGCATGCATATACTCATACATCTATATATTTTTTACTAATATGGAAATAAGAGAAATAGCCATGTAACCAATGATTTCATCTACCATTAGGAAGAGAGGATGGACATATGTTGAGAAAAAACAAGATAATTCCAGAGCAGGCTCTTCTATGAGAAACATCAGGATGCAGAGAAAGCGGAAGACCCGGAAAGCCGGAAAGACACTAAAAATAACACTTGTAAGAGAAGCAAAGTTGGCAGGCATAGACTCATTAGATAAGCACGAATAACTCGCCAATAATAAAGATGGATAGTGAAAAACACTAGGTGCCCTATGCGACATTGTGTGCCGAGGCGAGAGATGCGAACTACATTGTTAACGTAAATGTAATAAAATCTGTGCTATTTATTAAAATGTTACATAAATATAATCTTGATGATGGTAACTATATCTCATTCCAAAAGTTTATTTTTAATTCTGTCAGAATATAGCTATAGATAGAATAAATAAACAATTGTGGATGCACAGAGTTACCAGGCTCATCATTGTCACATTTCTAGTCCCTGTTGGAACTTGGCTTCCATGACAGCTACTTTCTCAGTTTTATCTGTTCTGTGGGAGATGTCCATCATCTGCTGCAGTCATGTCCAGTTTGCCATGACATTTCGCATCCACCTTGATCGATCTCTCTCTCACGTCTACCCTTCATAATGATCTTTTTAGTCCATCATGTTATTTGTTTGACGTATTTTATTTTTTTGTAGCACGGTTTCTTATTATTAAGTTGTTGCAAAATGGACGTTTGTTCTTTTCTTTGTGGTATTCCGTGATTTTGGTACTTTTGAGGTGTGATGTCAGCCTCAGGAGGTGTGATGTCAGCCTCAGGTAAGAAAGGACTTGAGTTCAACACCCACCTGAAGCATTTGTGATTTTTCATTTGAAAAATTAATCTGTGGTTTCTTTATGACATCACCTTCCCCTGATCTCTTGGGTAGTGAGATCCAATATCTAGCCCTCTTGGATGAATAGATATGAACAAGTTATCATTACACGCCTCAGGACAGAACACAGTTGACTCCAATCACATGTATACAAAATTCAAGATCGGCACCTCAACTACTTGTACATGTGGACAGGCGCCCCAGACTACTGAACACATACTTCAAGACTGCACTGAATATAGTAGACTTAGGGAAATCCATTGGCTCATAGATACAACACTACAGACAAAACTATATGGGCCACTGCAAGAATTACCAAAAACAGTAAAATTTATAGAGGAAACAACATTGCAGATATAGACAATACTTCAGGCGAAGGAAAGATAGATAACCCTCTTGAATAGGGGCAGTAAACAGAAGGTCACGTGTGCACATTCATACGTTAAAGAATCCTTGGTAGTTAAAATCTATAGAGTAGGCCGTAAAGTTTTGTCGTTGCCTAGGCAAAGTTGTCAGCAAAAACCGACCCATACCATGGATCCCAGGCTGTGCATATGGGTTAGGGTTCTCCTGGGATCTTCGCAAAGAGGTGGGTAGCTAAGCACCTATGGATTTGTCGGGTGTGCTGTGACGATGATCCTAATTTAAAAAAAAATAAACTGGAAAACCAACACATAATTGAGGTTGTCACTACATTGCGAGAGATATACTGAGGTAGGTATCTGAGCACTTTTGAAATTGTCCAATGTGCAGTGAGTATAATCTATTAACTAGCAATTGGCAGTGAATATGATAGACTAAAGTCACTTCTACCATAAAATTTCTTGAAGACATTGCCTTATGAGTGCTGCATCAATGTAGCTGCGAGAAGCGCTCATTGCCAACAAGACAACCCATAATTGACGCACAAGATGTTTCTACATCTCATTTCTGTCGCCTGTATTTGTTTTTGTAGATCTACAGTTAGGGTGAATGTCTTACAAGCGTATAGAAAGATGTAACATTTGGTATAATTTTTCTCCAACTCTAGATTACGACACCTATCAGAGTCACGATTTTACGACACGCTCATCACAATTATGAACACTAATTGTTACATTTGGAGTTTGGAAGATTGTATTTTCTTTGAACTTTTGCTACATAGCTGTATGTTTACCCAAGGAGAGACTTTGGAATTGGATGTGGTGATCATTTCCTGGCTTAGGTTTGATTTTCGCCGGCCTAAAATTCAACCGCATGGCACCATGGCTACTGGAGGTGTTATGTTATCTATTGACACGTCGGCTGTATGGTCGGCATACTCTTTAGTGTCATTCGCCACCTATCCTGTTTTACAAAGGTTTGTTTGATGCCCATCATAAGAAAAATGAGAAGAAACAAATTTCTAGAAAATTGGTCAAATTTATTTAAAAAAAAAAAAAAAAAAAAAACCATCTTTCGATTGCTTTGCACTTTTTACAAAACACATGTTGGTAAATAATCATGCATCAAAGAATTAAAATCCAACACTTAAGGGTCACCGGAAGCGATAATTAGGACGGTATAGGGAGGGGTTTCCCGTGTGTTACCGGGGCCTCATTATGAGGGAAGTAAAGAATAGTGACACTGTGACCTTCCAGGCATGTCGTAAGAGGCGACTAAGGAGGTTGATCGATGGCTTGACAAGCTGTCATTGTAAAAAGTATTGTTATGGAAACAGAGCCATAGATTTTAGAAGCAGTGATCTCAGCAATATGTGCCATTTTGGCACTCAAGATTTCTGTTTTTGAGATTTTGGTTCTGCCCCATGTGCCGTCTTCGGCTCGAAAGGATAATAAATTGAGGGGAGGGGGGGTGTGTTTGTCAGCAGCAAACTTTAATTCCAAGAATTTGTATTTTGAGTTTACAGCTTCTAGGAAAGTATCGTAACCTTTGGGTTCAATGTCATTCCTCTCTGTGTTATCATGAATCAACCAAGAGGAAGAAAACTGACTCATTCCCTGTGAACTGACAAACTAACCCAGTATATTTGATGTTCTTGATTATAGAATAAAATATCACAACAATTTGTGCATATATGTGGTGATGGTATGCAATAAATACAAAATCTACAGACCAAAGTGACTTTAATTCTTTTAGGTTTAGAATACCCTTGTTAATTTATTTCTCAATTATTATGGTTATTTACATCCATTATGTTCTATCTATCTATTGACCTTTCGAGCCGTAGCCGGCCCATAGGACATAGACCCAGATACTCTTTCTCTTATCTAAATTTTTATTTCTAGCAGTTTTCAATCCTAAAGATATTTGATCAAATCCCGCCATTTGTCTCTGTTCTGTGCAAGCAGCTCTATCTCATTGAGGGAGCTGATTCCTGCTGCTCTTGCCTCTCTGGGTCGGCCTCTTTTCATCTTACCTGTTGTTTCCCACATGATGGCTTGCTTTGTTATTCGGTTATTATCTCTCCTCCATCACATGACCAACATATGACCATCATCTTTTCTTTATTACTGAAGATATTAGCGATTCCATTATCTATTATGTTAAATAGCCATAATCTACAGAGTGGACCAAAGTCCCTCTCCTGTGTGCATGCATAGCCTCTAACCATTATTGACTCCTGTGTCCATCGTTAGTCGACCTCTTAACGAGGGTTCACTTATGTCCTCCACTACCTCACGCAAACCTACTTTAAACCTAGATTACTATACGTATCTGTGGGTGACGTTTTCACGATACTGTCGTAAAAATTCTATCTATCGGCCTTTCGAGCAGTAGCCGGCCCATAGGGCGTAGACCAAGATACTCCATCTGAATTTTTGTTCTAGCAGTTTTCAATTCTTTTATAGATATTTTATCAAATCTCGCCTTTTGTCTCTGTTCTGTGCAAGCAGCTCTATCTCTTTGAGGGAGCTGATTCCTGCTGCTCCCGCCTCTCTCATCAATGTTCTTCTCAGTGTCTCTCTGGGTCTTCCTCTTTTTCTCTTACCTGTTGTTTCCCACATGAGGACTTGCTTTGCTATTCGGTTATTATTTCTTCTCATCACATGTCCAACATATGACCATCGTCTTTTCTTTATTAATGTAGATATTAGTGGTTGATTGGCGATTTCTCTAATTTTCTCGTTTGTTTTGAATTTGTTCCACGCTATACCAAGTATTTTCCTTAAACATTTATTTTCGAATGCGTGTCGTAAAAATTACTACGACTTAAATATTATTTTAGGGTTCCAAAAATAATATTTTTTTTCAACTTTTGCTACATAGCTATGTGTTTACACAAGTGGGGACACAGGAATCAGATGCTGTAATAAATTTCTGGGTTACATTAGATTTATGGTCTGAAATTTGAACACATCGTGGCTACTGGCGGTGTTGCGTTGTCTGCTCACAGAGCTACTAAAAGTCCGTCAGTCCAGCCGCATATTCAGTTCCCTCTTAGTAACGTTTGATGTCTATATCATATTACAAAGGTTTGTTTGATGCCAAGATTTCCAGTTTCATGATTAAAAAAAAATTTCCTGAAAATTGGCAAAATTTATATTTAAAAAAAACAGCTTGTAATTTTTACAATGCACTTGAAAAAAAAAATACAACATTAAAGGAAACAAATCCAACATACAGGGGTCACAGGAAGTAGTAATTAGGAGGGAGGGGGGGAGAATGTTTGCCTACAGCAAACTGTTAAATTTCAAGAATTTGTATTTTGAGGCGGTAATTTTTATGACAGAGTCTAATGTAGGGTTAAACTACATGGCATGACCAGAACATTGAAGATTTTGGTTGGTTATTTGGTTATGGAAAGCCCCGGTATCACTGCAAACGAATTAAAATCCATAATTGCTCAACCGCCATGCCTGCATAATCATCCGAGTTAATATCTCATCTCCCAAACAAAGAAAGGTAACTGTAGTCCCCATTGTAGCAGTCTCAGCACACGCTGAAAGACATAAGGCGAAACCGCGCAGAAAATGAACACAGCCAACTGTTCCCTGTCATACGATATCATTCATTGTAAACAATTGGAATATCGAAACATGACCAAAATGGATGAGACACACAGCTCACGGTGTGCACAGAGCACTTAACTCAGTAGCTCCTGCAACAAGCCGGACTTGGAATATGAGGAAACTGCAACAAGGAACACTTTTTATGCATAGCCTTCAATTGTTCCCGCCACCTATCCACCATATACCGGAAGTTCACGTCCTCTTGAAAATGATGATCATATTTTTACATTGAACATTGTTAGGTTTAGATATATTTCCAATATGGAGCGTCGGTGGCTGAGAGGTTAATGTGCTCACTACTTATCAGAAATGACTTGGGTATAATTCCCAGCTATGGTGAAATTTTTTGTCTTTTTTGGGGCTGACAAGACTTTTGGGTTATACCCAACCCTAAAAATGGGTACCAGTATAGCCTCAATTGACACAGACCACAACACCAAAAAAATGTAGGTTCTATCTATCTTTTGTTCACCTGAAGCATTGTCTATATCTGCAATGTCGCTTCCTTTATAAATTTTACTGTCTTTAGAAATTCATGCAGTGGCCCATACATTTTTGACTGTAGTGTTGTATTTATGGCTCAATGGATTTTCCTCAGTCTACTATATTCAATTCAGTCATAAAGTGTGTTTAGCTGTCTGGAGCGCCTGTCCACATATACATGTAGTTGAGAGGCCAATCTTGAATTTTCTATACATTGAGTTATTAGCGGGTCATCATCATTGCACTCCGAACTTGTGCTCAGATCCCCTCCTCAGCAAGTCTCGCAGTGTCCAGCGACTGACGACTCCAGTTCTGTGTTGATTTCTGTACATATGACTATGGAGTCGATTGTGTCCTCCCATACACATGTTCTCAATATTTACTCAGCCATTCATTCAATAAATTAGAGTTTTGAACCCAAAATGAAACATTTTTTATTAGACATTTTAAGTGTGTATAACATAAAATCTGCTACTGGCAAACATTTCCTTTAGTGACACACACAATGTGATAGCAGACAATGACATACAAAACAGCGCCAATAAGCTTGTTGACAGCTCTGGCACTGAGTGTGGCTTTTTTTTGTTTCATTCGCCAGCTTTTACCTCTGACAAAGTCCCTAGAGATTAGGAACTGAATTTTGTGTGTTAATCCATTTTTCCCTGGCAGCCGTGTGCACAGGGGTCCCTTGCCGCACAGGTATATAACTCAGACTTCGGAGGTAACTCATATTTTTTCTGTCGGTAATTAATTGATGTTTCAAGCTGGGCCTCGCTGCTGAGACCAGGGGTAGTTGCTGCAGAGTGAAATTGTAAATAAAAATCCCAACCGGTGTAGCAGGGATTTGAACCCACATCCTCTCTGTCTCAAGGCCAGCATCTTGCCTTGAGATAAAAAAAAGTCCCCCTGAGTGTGGTCTGACTCTAGACAAAGAGGACATTGCCAAGTTTGCTCTTTATTCCTTAAGACAAGAGGGTGGGTGGGACAAGGATGTATACATTAAAAGACAGATGAGTCTAAGGGTGGAAGAAGGGTCTGGTTAATTCGAGTACTTAACAGAGAAAGCAGATGAATCTACAATTAATTACAGTAACAGTCAGTCTGTTTATGCTTTGAGAAAGAGGGAGTGGATGTGGGGATGCCCCAACTGCAGTGAAACTGATTCCATGAATAGAACAGAACAGGCTAATCAAATGTTTTATTTGGGGGTTTGAACTTTCCAATTTTATCACAAGTAATCTGACATCTTGGGTGTCCGGTTAGCGCAATCGATAGGCGGTTGGCTTACCACGGCAACAGCCGGGGTTCGTAATCCTGGCGAGGACACCTGGGTTTTACTAATTCCCTAAAAATTAGTAGGAGCCGCGATAGCTCAGTGGTTAGTGAACTGGACTACTACGGACAAGGGGTAGGGTTCGATCCCAACCGACGGCTCCGGGTTCACCCAGCCTTTAAATGGGTACCGGATTTTTTCTGGGAAAGTAAAAGCAGCACGGGCGTAATACCGACCACATTACCCCAAAAAATCATGTGCTGAAGGTCTGTAAAATATAGGGTCACTAACACCATATTTCCCTATACGCCACTTGGCGTGACGGGGGGTACTTTTTTTTTTTTAATCTGACATCTTGTTTGGTAGATGGCAGCACTCACCGTGTGTGAGTGGCTCTAGTTAGTGAAGTGCATCATGGACTGAGGAGGGATGAGAATAGACTGAACATTTAAGTGGGGCAGTACAAACCTGATGATGACGAGAATAAAAGGAGGAATAAGGTTGTGAACATCTGGTGTATGGTTACAGTTTTGTGGCCAGATAGGCCTTTGGTTTCTGGGGGAGGGGAAAGAATAACAATACAGATCCTGGAATTGTATGTTTTCACAAAGACTCTCATTTTGTATTTAAAAGTAAAGATTACCTCCATGCCTTGCTAGGCGTATGGGGAATATGGTGTTAGTGACCATATTTTTCTATAACCGCGGCACATTTTTGGGTGATGTGGTCAGTATCACGCCAAACCTTTACTTCCCAGAAAATCTCTGGTATCCATTTTTAGAGGCTGGGTGAACCCCGGAGCCTTGTCAGTCCGAAAAAAAAAATCCGCCACTGCTGGGGATTGAGCCCGGACTTTTCTGGTCAGGAAGTGAACACACTAACCACCAAGGCTCCCATTTTGTATTTCTATCTATCTATTCTCCTTTCGAGCCGAAGACGGCACATAGGGCAGAACCACAATCTCAAAAACAGAAACCTTGCGTGCCAAAGTGGCACATATTGGAGATCAATGCTTCTAAAATCTATGGCTCTGTTTCCATAACAACACTTTTTACAATGACAGCTTGTCAAGCCATCGATCAACCTCCTTAGTCGCCTCTTACGACATGCCTGGAAGGTCACAGTGTCACTATTATTTTGTATTTAGGCCCTCTTTAATTTGATGAAGCACAACTAAGCCTGCTTGCCAGTGTTACCACAACCATAAGGACATTTTCTTAAGTCTTCTCTACAGAGCAAACTTTGGAGACTGAACATAGGAATGTTCTCTAGAGGGCAATGTTGATAGATTGAATGAGTCTTCAGAAAGGAATGTTGATAGATTGAATGAGTCTTCAGAAAGGAATGTTGATAGATTGAGTCTTCAGAAAGGAATGTTGATAGATTGAATGAGTCTTCAGAAAGGAATGTTGATAGATTGAGTGAGTCTTCAGAAAGGAATGTTGATAGATTGAATGAGTCTTCAGAAAGGAATGTTGATAGATTGAGTGAGTCTTCAGAAAGGAATGTTGATAGATTGAATGAGTCTTCAGAAAGGAATGTTGATAGATTAAACATACAAATCTTCTCTGGAGGGGAAATATGATAAATCAAAACTACATTTGTATACATGGACTACTGGTAAGGTTTTGGAGAAAATCCTCAACATTTAAGCATTTCTCCACATGAGTTACGCCAACTATTACATCAGTAAATCACAAAATAAAATATTCTTGTGTAAATGCTTCACTAACAAAATGGAATAACAAAAAGTGCAGTACTATCACATACTGTAGACTAGTGCATTATTTCTTATAGTACCATACCAGCATGATAAACAATGAAAACATACATAATCTATTATGTTTTAGAACAGTGGTGGTCAAATGCAGCCTGCAGGCCAGATACCATGTCTATTTTTCTTGGCACTTGAGGTGTCTACAGAAACTACTATATTAAATACCTATAAATAAATACCAAACTACAGAAACTACTATATTAAATACCTCTAAATAAATACCAAACTACAGAAACTACTATATTAAATACCTATAAATAAATACCAAACTACAGAAACTACTATATTAAATACCTATAAATAAATACCAAACTACAGAAACTACTATATTAAATACCTATAAATAAATACCAAACTACAGAAACTACTATATTAAATACCTATAAATAAATACCAAACTACAGAAACTACTATATTAAATACCTATAAATAAATACCAAACTACAGAAACTACTATATTAAATACCTATAAATAAATACCAAACTACAGAAACTACTATATTAAATACCTATAAATAAATACCAAACTACAGAAACTACTATATTAAATACCTCTAAATAAATACCAAACTACAGAAACTACTATATTAAATACCTATAAATAAATACCAAACTACAGAAACTACTATATTAAATACCTATAAATAAATACCAAACTACAGAAACTACTATATTAAATACCTATAAATAAATACCAAACTACAGAAACTACTATATTAAATACCTATAAATAAATACCAAACTACAGAAACTACTATATTAAATACCTATAAATAAATACCAAACTACAGAAACTACTATATTAAATACCTATAAATAAATACCAAACTACAGAAATTACTATATTAAATCATCATCAAGTACCGGGCCTAGTGGCGTAGGTGATCATGTCTCTCCACAACTTTCGATCTCGGCAGCTATTTATCATTTCTGTTGTTGACCTTCTGCCAAGCCATTCTCTTAAGCTGTCTGTTATTTTTTCTCTTTGCTTCCCTCTATCTCTTCGTCCCTTAATTTTTCCTGTTGTTACAATATATTCAAGTTGTTCTCTTCTCATTACATGGCCAAAAAATGATGATTGTCTCATCCTAACATTGGAAATTAGCTCTCTTTTTACTATATTAAATACCTATAAATAAATACCAAACTACAGAAACTACTATATTAAATACCTATAAATAAATACCAAACTACAGAAATTACTATATTAAATACCTATAAATAAATACCAAACTACAGAAATTACTATATTAAATACCTATAAATAAATACCAAACTACAGAAATTACTATATTAAATACCTATAAATAAATACCAAACTACAGAAACTACTATATTAAATACCTCTAAATAAATACCAAACTACAGAAACTACTATATTAAATACCTATAAATAAATACCAAACTACAGAAACTACTATATTAAATACCTATAAATAAATACCAAACTACAGAAACTACTATATTAAATACCTATAAATAAATACCAAACTACAGAAACTACTATATTAAATACCTATAAATAAATACTAAAGTTCAAGTTGGTCACACACAAAAATTGATGCAGACAGTAACCAAAGGCTTTGCTTATAGCTGTCACTGTAAAGTTGCTTTTCTGTCAGTGTCTGATGATAGCATGCATGCGTTATTATATATGACTAAATTACATCATACCTCTACTAGATGTACAATCTTACATATATCTGGGCAGTAATATAGATAAAGAGGGAGGAACAGAAAATGATACAAAAATAAGGATATCAAAAGCAAGAGGAGCTTTCATTGCACTGGGAAACATATGGAAATCCAAAGAAATTAGGTTAAATACAAAAATAAAAACTGTCAACTCAAATGTTAAGTCGGTCCTATTATATGCCTGTGAAACATGGAGAACAACAAAATTGACAATCATGAAGACACAGACTTTCATTAATGGATGCTTACGCAGAATAAAAGGATGGAAATGGCAGGACAAAATCACTAACATAGAATTATGGAAATGTACCAGTCAAATACCTGTGGATAAAGAGATACAGCGAAGACAATGGCACTGGATAGGACACACACTGCGGAAGCCAACTGAGAGCCAACACAACAAGCCCTTTTTTGGAATCCCCAGGGGAAAAGACAAAGAGGAAGACCAAGGAATTCTTGGAGAAGACAGATAGAAGCAGAGATGAAGATGATGGGGAAGACATGGAATTTTAAAAGAATGGCAAAATACAGAACGACTTGGAAAGTGTTTGTTGAAGACCTATGCTCCACAGGGAGCCAAAAAAGGTAAAAGAAGAAGAAGAAATGACATCATATAATTTTTGACAATACTCTTAGTTTGGCCCTCTAGTCCTGGCCATGGCTATAATCAGACCCTTGGCAAACCTAAGTTGGCCACCACTGTTCTAGAACATGAAAGTTCTGTCAAAAATATCAATTAAATTAAAAATATTTGTAGCCTCTGTTGTAAAAATTATGGATTGTGCATTTGTTGCAATTGTTTAAGAGAGTAGTTAAGCAAAGTAACAATTTGGGGGCACGGCATACATATCATCAAAGCTGTTAGCCATGGATACTTTAGTTAACGGGGGCTTGGGAAAACCACTCGAATGGGCTAATGACGTTCGGACAACCCGTGTTTGATTCCTGCTCAAAGCAGTGTGAATTGTACTCATGGTTTTAAAAAAAAAATACTCCTCCGGTCGACCCAGCAGTTGGCAGAAATGGGTATCAGGGTAGTATTTTGGGAAGGTGAGGAATGCCACATTGCATCGTGAGTTTTGATTATTGAAGCAACACTATCCTAAAGTCTCCAAACACTTCTGGATAGGTGGCTGAGCACATATGGGTGAAAACTTGCATGTTAAAATGCAGATTCAAGTCTCGTACTTTACTTTTCTATCTATCTATCTATTTACCTTTCGAGCCATAGCCGGCTCATAGGGCGTAGACCAAGATACACCTTCTCCTATTTGTTCTAGCAGTTTTCTTTTAAAGATATTTTATCAAATCTCACCATCTGTCTCTGTTCTGTGCAAGCAGCTCTATCTCATTGAGGGAGCCGAATCCTGCTGCTCTTGCCTCTCTCATCAATGTTCTTCTCAGTGTCTCCCTGGGTCTTCCTCTTTTTCTCTTACCTGTTGTTTCCCATATGAGGGCTTGCTTTGCTATTCGGTTATTATCTTTTCTCATCACATGTCCAACATATGACCATCGTCTTTTCTTGATTACTGAAGATATTAGTGGTTGATTGGCGATTTCTCTAATTTCCTCGTTTGTTTTGAATTCGTTCCACGCTATACCAAGTATTTTCCTTAGACATTTATTTTCGAATGCGTTCAACTTTGTTTCTATATCTCTTGTTGTTTTCCAGCTTTCACACGCATACGTAAGGGTTGATAGTACATTTGATTTGAGTAGTCTAAGTTTTGTGTTTGTGCTGATGAGTTTTGATTTCCACAACTTTTCAAGGCTTCTGAACTTTACCCTTACTTTAGTTAATTTGCTCATTTGTGCCTTTCTTTCCAAGGAAAGTAAAATGCACTTAACCTACTACTGTACACTCAAAGTGATCCCAAGAAGCTGTATCTAAAAATTTGAAAACTTTTGTGGTTAAAAAATGTGAATATTTGAACCCTGTAAACTCTCAAATCTGCCAATCTTTGACCTTTTAGTTATGAGCATTAAGTGCTAAAATATAATTCATAAATATTTTCTTTAGCTGAACAAATTATTTTACATTTTGTGTGTAATGTCACAAATTGAAACCACTTTCTTTAATACTTTCTGTACACATTAACATCTACCTGTAGTTTAGTTGAGCCCAAAGGTTACAAATTTAGGCTTTTTATCAACATTTTTCCACAATTATTTCCATTAAAATCTTGTAATTCTCTTAACTCTTTCAGGGTGGAAGCTTTTTATCAATGCAATGGAAGAGATTTTAGAGACAATATGTTTCATAGTTTAAAATATCAATCTCCATATTTATATTTATCTAACATACAACATATTATATATGAATGTTTAGATAATTGAACAAGGAATTAAATTCCACCAATACCAAGATGATACAAGACATGTAAAATGAATATGGTTTGATGATGGTTTACACTAATCAAATTGAAAGTGACGCATTATGTGACGAAATGTACATGACCAAAATCAGCCTGGTGCACAGTGCGTCAAAACGTATGGAAAGAGTTAATAACCACTTTTCTAACTTTGTGAATAAATTGTCCCAACAAAATGCAAGTTTTAGATCAATTTTCATATATTTCCTTGCTGTAATTAAAAAAAAAAAATTCATAAAAAACGGCACAGCCACAACAGGTTAAATCCCTTGATAGTGTCTGTGTTAATCAATTTTAATAGGAAGAAAGGGAATGTACTTGGCTCAGGACATCTTCATCCATAAGTGCTGCAAAATGAATTTCCAAAATTATCACTAAAATACCACTTTTGGATGAAAACAAACAGCTGTGATATGGACATGAAGAGGTGTTGGGTATTTTTATACATTTGGCTCTTGAAGTACACAGGGCCAGTGTTGATCTATATAGATGCTCTAGTCACTAAACTGATAGGCATAAGTGGATAGGTGATAACTGCTCACCTTCAAGAAAAATAGGTAGAAAACTTTTGAATGTGGGTATATATAGAAGAATAGGTAGAAAACTTTTGAATGTGGGTATATATAGAAGAATAGGTAGAAAACTTTTGAATGTGGGTATATATAGAAGAATAGGTAGAAAACTTGGGGGCCTCGGTAGCCTAGTTGGGAAAACCACCCGACTAGACTACCGACGTTCGGACAACCCGTGTTCGATTCCCGCTGGGAGCAGTGTGAATTGTACTCGTGGTTGGAAATTTAAAAAAAAAAATTACCCCCACGGTCGACCCAGCCGTTGGCAGAAATGGGTACCAGGGTATTATCCTGGGAAGGTGAGGAATGTCGCTTCGCATCTGAGTTTCGATGCTTGAGGCTACACTATACAGAAATATCCGAACATTTCTGGATAGGCGGCCGAGCACATATGGGTGTAAACTCGCGTGCTAAGACGCCAGTTCATGTCTCGTACTTTACCTTTAGGTAGAAAACTTTTGAATGTGGGTATATATAGAAGAATAGGTAGAAAGCTTTTGAATATGGGTATATATAGAAGAATAGGTAGAAAACCTTTGAAATGTGAATATATAGAAGAATAGATAGAAAACCTTTGAAATGTGAATATATAGAAGAATAGATAGAAAACCTTTGAATGTGGATATATAGAAGAATAGATAGAAAACCTTTGAATGTGGATATATAGAAGAATAGATAGAAAACCTTTGAATGTGGATATATAGAAGAATAGGTAGAAAACCTTTGAATGTGGATATATAGAAGAATAGGTAGAAAACCTTTGAATGTGGATATATAGAAGAATAGATAGAAAACCTTTGAAATGTGAATATATAGAAGAATAGATAGAAAACCTTTGAATGTGGATATATAGAAGAATAGATAGAAAACCTTAGAATGTGGATATATAGAAGAATAGACAGAAAACCTTTGAATGTGGATATATAGAAGAATAGGTAGAAAACCTTTGAATGTGGATATATAGAAGAATAGATAGAAACCTTTGAATGTGGATATATAGAAGAATAGATAGAAAACCTTTGAATGTGGATATATAGAAGAATAGATAGAAAACCTTTGAATGTGGATATATAGAAGAATAGGTAGAAAACCTTTGAATTTGGATATATAGAAGAACAGGTAGAAAACCTTTGAATGTGGATATATAGAAGAACAGGTAGAAAACCTTTGAATGTGGATATATAGAAGAACAGGTAGAAAACCTTTGAATGTGGATATATAGAAGAACAGGTAGAAAACCTTTGAATGTGGATATATAGAATAGGTAGAAAACCTTTGAATGTGGATATATAGAAGAATAGGTAGAAGCCTTTGAAGTGTGTACATATATAGAAGAATAGGTAGAATTGAATGGAAAGAAAAGAAAACAAACGATGATGTCTTAAAACAACTAAAAATGAAAAGAGAACTAAACACAAGACAAATGCGATTTTTAGGCCATGTTAAAAGACACAACAGCCTACTAAATGTAATCTTGGAGGGCAAAAATACAAGGTAAAAGAGGCAGACCAAATCTAACATGAATGAGTAACATCAAAAGATGGACAAATCAGCCTATGAAGAGGAATGCAATAGACAAAGCAGAATGGTGCTCCATGGTAGCTAACCTTCGTTGTGGAGATGACACTCGATGATGATGATGATAACTGCTCAGATGAATTGAACATTGTAGAACTGGGTCCAGTTGACTGTGGGGGAAAATGAGCAGCAGAGGAAACATTTTCAGGTGAATTAAACACTGGTCATAAGACTGGCTAACATTATGATGAAACAATGTGTGGGAAAATGTGTGTTCATTTCACACTAGTACAAGGAATGACCAACTGAATGCAATGTGGACAAATATCTATCTATTCTACTTTAGAGATAAAGATGATGCATATGGCAGACATTCTAGACTCTCCATGTGCGATGATCTTTGCTTCCTCAGAAAGTTGTGGCCTCTCACCTCAGTGTTCTTTTTAGTGTTTCTCTAGGTCGGCTTCTTTTTCTTTTACACTCTGATTCCTATTTGAGGACTTGTCTTGAGATTCTCTTTACGTCTCTTCTCATCCTATGGCCACCTTCTCTTGATTCTAGATGATATTTTTGAGTGGATCTGTCATTTCTCTTATTTCTGCACTAACCTTGAATTCATCCCATAGTATGCATTCTCTTATCATCAGGTTAGGTCTGTTTTAAGACTGATGTTAACAACAAATTCACACAAATCTATTTCCTCACATATTTTCTCATGAAACTGTTTTAGTTCTATGACTGATGACAAGTGTTGGACGAATGATAGAAAACAACCAGAGAGATAAGATCAAAAATGAAGAACTGAGAAAAAAAGCTGGGAATAATTCCGGACATAGAATACATAAAAAAACAACAGATAAAATGGTGTGGCCATGTAATAAGACAGAAAGACCAAAACAAAACATAACGAGCCTTTAATAAACATTGCAAGAACTAACCACGGAAAAAATGGATTGATGGTATATTAGAAACAGTAGAAAACATACAGCAGGAAAAGCTAACAAAAGAGCAAAAGACTAAATTATATCTCCCCTCGATGCTGAAAGACAAATGAGGAAGAAAAGTAGACGAAGACTAGTGATAAAACCGAATTACTTTATGATTATAGAATGCTATTATTTAAAACTATTTTCTATGATTTTTCTATATTTTTCATTGCGCTAGGAAACATGGAAGTCCGAAGGATTTAGATTAAATACAAAAATAAACATTTTAAACTCCAATGTTAAGTCAGTCCTATTATATGGCTGTAAAACATGGATCATGGAAACATGGATGTATTTTATCGCCCTTGTTATTTGGAATTGTTATGGACTTCATAATGAAGAAATGCTGCACTGGTAATAAAGGCATCGAATGGATACAAGGAGACCATTTGGAGGACCTCGACTTTGCTGATGACATAGTTCTCATCAGCAGTCAGATAAAAACGATGCAGGAAAACACAAATGAACTATCATCAATAGCCAGCAAAATTGGGCTTGAGGTCAATCATGAAAAGACTAAAGTCATGAAAAGTTTAATTCCAACAAGTGACAAAATATACATGGAAAACAAACCAGTAGAAGAGATCGATCACTTTATCTATCTTGGAAGTCACATTGATCGAGAAGGGGATACGAGCAAAGAAATTAGAATCAGACTGGCTAAAGCAGCAATGTCTTTCAGAAGCCTTGAAAAGTTGTGGAAATCAAAACTCATTAGCACAAACACAAAACTTAGGCTATTCAAATCAAATGTACTATCAACCCTTACGTATGCGTGTGAAAGCTGGAAAACAACAAGAGATATAGAAACAAAGTTGAACGCATTCGAAAATAAATGTCTAAGGAAAATACTTGGTATAGAATGGAACGAATTCAAAACAAACGAGGAAATTAGAGAAATCGCCAATCAACCACTAATATCTTCAGTAATAAAGAAAAGACGATGGTCATACGTTGGACATGTGATGAGAAGAGATAATAATCGAATAGCAAAGCAAGCCCTCATATGGGAAACAACAGGTAAAAGAAAAAGAGGAAGACCCAGGGAGACACTGAGAAGAACATTGATGAGAGAGGCAAGAGCAGCAGGAATCGGCTCCCTCAATGAGATAGAACTGCTTGCACAGAACAGAGACAGATGGCGAGATTTGATAAAATATCTTTAAAAGAAAACTGCTAGAACAAAAATTCATATAGGAGAAGGTGTATCTTGGTCTACGCCCTATGGGCCGGTTACGGCTCGAAAGGTCAATAGATAGATAGAAAACATGGATCAACAAAATGACATTCATGAAGATACAAATCCTTATTAATTGATGTTTGCACAGAATAAATGGATAGAAATAGGACAAAATCACTAATGCAGAATTATGGAAAAGTACCAGTCGAATACCAGTGGACAAAGAGATAAGACAATGGTGCTGGAAAGGACATGCACTGTGGGAGCCAGTCTTACAGTATGAGAATATGTATGAGTATAACACGACAGGCCATTTTTTTAAATCCTCAGGGGAAGACCAAAATATTCTTGGGAGAAGCAGAGGTGAAGATGATGGGGAAGACACTGAATGATTTTAGAAGAATGGCAACAGAACGGCTTGGAAAGTGTTTGTTGATGACCTATGCTCCACAGGAAGCTGAAAGTGGTGAAGACCTATGCTCCACAGGGAGATGAAAGTGTTTGTTGAAGACCTATGCTTCACAGGGAGCTGAAAGTGTTGAAGACCTATGCTTCACAGGGAGCTGAAAGTGTTGAAGACCTACGTTCCACAGGGAGCTGAAAGTGTTTGTTGAACACCTATGCTCCACATAGAGCGAAAAGGAAGAAGAATGCAATTTTCTATGATAAAAGGTTGATACACCACTGTAGCATCAACAGTACAGTGATAAAGGTCCCGTGCAACTTAAGCACATCACAACCATTGACATACAATGAAAACAATCCAATGTTAAAGTAAAAACAATAAGTAATATGTGATCACAACAAAACTGGCACATTTTGGGGATAAAAAAAACCCACAAACATATTTTCTGAAGGCACAATTACATATAATATGTTAATCTAAAGAAGGCCCCATATCATATAATGTTAAGGGAGTGAAGAATGAAAATTCACTGTACTAGGCCACAATAAGGTAAGGGAATCTATTCTCTTCCTCTCCGTTATTACCTTCTTCAGTCAATGAGTCAGGTACCAATTTATGTTCTCATCTATAATGTTAATGGACACATTAAAAAAATAACTGATAAATATGACATTCTCTGTGACAGGAAATCCTGACTTTCTAGACAAACAATCCCTCCATTATATTCTGCAATCCCTGGGGTCATTGGTCAACCATCCCTTTTACTTTGTGCTTGTTCACTGTCTTTACTTCGGACTGTCGTCACAGCAGTCGACGCATTCCCATGTCAGCTCTGCTGCCTTTTCCAGCAACTATCAAACTGTTCGTCTACTCATTGTTCTTGCCCTGAATTGGCTGAACCTTCTTTTCTGTTTAGGATGCTTGTCCAAGCTTTCACCCTTCGTTGCGTCGTATTTCACCATTTCTTTGATTAGTGAATTGTCCTCACCTTCCTTGTCTCAATCCTCTGAGAGGTGTGCTTTTAAAGCCCTCACAATATCCTACATGTCCATTTTAAAGGTTTCTTGTGCAACGGCACACTCCGTCAACCTGTCAGCTATCTCATTGTCACGAACTCCAACATGTTCAGGGCAATATATCCTTGTTAGATTGCTCACTCTGATTTGATAAGTCAAAGTCTCTCTATTTATTGACTTTGTCTTTCCATCATTACTTCTGTCTTCCATGGTTTCTTCACCTATACAATGCATTGTATTTTTTTTTGGTTGCATTCGCCAGTTTTCACCTCTGGTGAAGTCGAAGTCCCTAGAGATTAGGAACTGAATTTTGCATGTTAATCTATTTTTCCCTGGCAGCCGTGTGCACAGGGGTACCTCGCTGTACAGGCAGATAATGCCGTCTTTGGAGGTACTCATATTTTTTTCGTTGATGAGTAATTAACGTTTCTAGCCAGGCCTCGCTGCTGAGACCATGGGTGGTTACCGCAGAGAGAAATCATAAATAAAAATCCCAACCGGTGCAGCCGGGATTTGAACTCACAACCTCTCTGTCTCAAGGTTGACGTCTTGCCTTGAGACTAACCAGTCCCCCTATAGTTCTTGTATGAAAAATAAAAGACCCTTCAAACTATCTTTTTATCATTGCAGTATATGCACTGGTTTTGGGTCACTGGAAGGATGGTAGTTGTATTTGCCATAAAGAAAATACAGAATAATGGTTGCATGCTCAGTGCAGCCACCATGATGTGTTTAGGTTTTGATTTCAATTTTGATAAATTAAAAAATTGAGGTAATTTACTAGTTTAGCATCATACACTATTTCTGCTAAACAAGTGATCTCCCTTGAATGACCACACATATTTGAATGTATGAACTGCTTCTAATTTTTGTGCATTTAATTTTATTTTTCAACCAGTTTTAGGGTCAGGTTTAGGGTATCCACAACCTTCAAATGACAGATCAGAGAAGAAACAAATAAAGTGCAAGGGGACGATACTCCAAACATAAATGGAGTTTTACAGTGACCTTGTAAATTACCAAAATTTGTATACTAACATGGCTGGAATTGGTATAAACCTTATTCTGAGAACAGCAGGATTTTATCATGTCGGCTGCTGGCCACACAAAATGTATGAACATATGAGGGAACAATCTTACTTTGAAATTAAACTTCATTGAAAGCTTGTTCACATTTCAGCAACTGGTAAAAAAAATTTGTGGAGAATATAAACTAAAATAAAAAAAAAAACCTTATATGGAGTGGAAGACATTTTGTAATATAAGCATATGTAAATATATTATATATCAACTGTGATAACACCAATAAGAATTATCTTATTTGATAAGATAATGGGATAACTACAAAGTGCCATACTTTGTGATGGTGAGATAACTCTAACATGTAGGAATGTCTGTTATCTGTCGTGACAACATATCAACAACCATAAATTAGAAAATAGTTTGCATGTTGAGGTAAATTGATAACATTAACAAACTAGAACTCACACAGCTCACCGTAGACATAGAAAACCTCATTAACATATATGACATAAGGCTAGTGATGCATTGGATGCCAGGACACTCCAACACGCCAGGAAATAATATGGCATGTAATAAAAGCCAAGACAGGATCCACACAGACACAATTTCACACTGACATCTCATTAAACACGACATCTCATTAAACACGACATCTCATTAAACACGACATCTCATTAAACATGACATCTCATTAAACATGACATTTCATTAAACACGACATCTCATTAAACACGACATCTCATTAAACACAGCCAAACAAATCATAATCTTCAACAGTAGAGAAGATTGGCTGAATGGATGGGCCATGGGAAAAACAGGGACAAAACTTTTAAATACACGACAACACCAAACCCCCACGACAACACCAAACCCCCCCAACAACATTACCAACCAAAGAAGAAGAGACCAAACCTCCATCTTCAGACTGAGAACTGGTCATGTACCACTGAACAACCACATCAATAGAATACAATGAAACCAAACTCTAGCATGTCCACTCAGTGAACACCCACATGAAACAGAAGAACATCACCTTTTGACTGTCCAAAGCTCACTGACATCAGAGCAACTCTACTTTCTCAAAAACCTGATAAATGGAACACCTTGTATGAAACTACAAGGGAACTCATAAATAACTGCAAATATCATTACATGTAATTGGGCCGATGAGCCGGCTCATAGGTCGCTGGACTCATAACAACGTAACACCATAGGATTCATGAAACAACATTTGGAAACATGTATTCTTTGATTTGATAACAGGATAACAATAACAAGATTTATATTTTGTATTGGTACAATAAACTGATAACATGGAATTTATGATGAGATAAGCAAAGTATGCACCATCAAAGCAAGAGACAGAGCAGAATGGCGCTCCATGGTAGCCAACCTTCGTTGCGGAGAAGGCACTCGATGATGATGATGAAGCAAAGTATGCTACAGAAGATTAACTTCATTCCTTAGAAGAAGGAGAAGAATTGGTGGGACAATGAGGTGTGCATTGAGAGACTGAAGAGTCTAAAGGTGGAAAAGGGGTCTGGTTGGGACAATGAGATATATATTGAGAGACTGAGGAGTCTAAAGGTGGAGAAGGGGTCTGGTTGGGACAATGAGATATATATTGAGAGACTGAGGAGTCTAAAGGTGGAAAAGGGGTCTGGTTGGGACAATGAGATGTATATTGAGAGACTGAGGAGTCTAAAGGTGGAAAAGGGGTCTGGTTGGGACAATGAGATGTATGAGGGGAGGTCAAAAAGTAATGCACACCATTTTTTTTCTCGGCTAATAATAAAGATAGGAATATGAAATTTTGCACACTTGGAATATGACATGTTCCAATTATGTGTACCAAATTGCACAGCATTCTGATAAATATTACGCAATCTATGAACCGTTAAAATGGAGTTTGTCAACAATGTCCGTTACAAACAGCGAATTGTCATAGAATTTCTGGTTGCGGAAAAAGAAACTGTGGCAAACATTCATAAACGACTGTGTGCTGTGTACAAATGTTCTGCAGTCGATAGGAGCACAGTTAGTCGCTGGGTTCAGAGAATTAAAGCTGCAGAAAGTGTACGAGTGGAGCTGCATGATTTACCGCGTTCTGGACGTGTTGCCTCGGCTACCAGCACAGACATGTTAAACCGGGCTGATGCCATTATTCGTAAGGATAGGCGTATCACTAGTCAGCAATTGGCATTGCAGCTTACAGTCAGCAAGGGAAGTGCAATTGCAATTTTTAAAACTCTCGGATATTCAAAGATTTGCGCTCGATGGGTTCCTCGGTGCCTAACAAATGATCACAGAGTTCAAAGGAAAACATTATGTTCTGAATTGTTGGAGCGTTTCGGTGTTGAAGGAGAAATGTTTTTGTCAAAAATTGTTACCGGTGACGAAACGTGGGCACATCATTATGAGCCTGAAACAAAAATGTAGTCAATGGAATGGCATCATCCGCAGTCACCAAAAAGAAAAAAATTCAAAACATCTCCATCAGCCGGAAAGGTGATGATCACTATCTTCTGGGACATTGATGGTGTGATTCTTGTTGATGTAATGACAAGAGGTGAGACAATCAACTCGACAGCTTACATCAATACACTGACAAAACTAAAAAATCGGTTCCACAGAGTTCGGCCTAATAAGCCATCTGCAGATGTGTTGCTTCAACATGACAATGCACGCCCTCACACAAGTCTGGTAACACGGGAAGCAATCAACAAATTTGGTTGGACTGTACTGCCCCATCCTACTTACAGCCCTGATCTGGCTCCCTCAGATTTCCATCTGTTTGGACCACTCAAAAAATTCCTGCGTGGGACACACTTTGACAATGATGAGGATGTGATCCGTGCAGTTAAAAAATGGCTACGCGAGCAGGACAAAACTTGGTACAAACGAGGCATTCATGACCTAGTTTCGCGTTGGCGTAAGGCAATAAGCTTGGACGGAGATTATGTTGAAAAATAGGTAGTGTAAAGGGGATGTTCAGCTACAATCTGTGAAAATTTCACACATTTTGCCCGAATAGTTTCCGAGAAAAAAATTGGTGTGCATTACTTTTTGACCTCCCTACGTATATTGAGAGACTGAGGAGTCTAAAGGTGGAAAAGGGGTCTGGTTGGGACAATGAGATATATATTGAGAGACTGAGGAGTCTAAAGGTGGAAAAGGGGTCTGGTTGGGACAATGAGATATATATTGATAGACTGAAGAGTCTAAAGGTGGAAAAGGGGTCTGGTTGGGACAATGAGATAAATATTGAGAGACTGAGGAGTCTAAAGGTGGAAAAGGGGTCTGGTTGGGACAATGAGATAAATATTGAGAGACTGAGGAGTCTAAAGGTGGAAAAGGGGTCTGGTTGGGACAATGAGATAAATATTGAGAGACTGAAGAGTCTAAAGGTGGAAAAGGGGTCTAGTTGGGACAATGAGATAAATATTGAGAGACTGAGGAGTCTAAAGGTGGAAAAGGGGTCTGGTTGGGACAATGAGATATATATTGATAGACTGAGGAGTCTAAAGGTGGAAAAGGGGTCTGGTTGGGACAATGAGATATATATTGATAGACTGAAGAGTCTAAAGGTGGAAAAGGGGTCTGGTTGGGACAATGAGATAAATATTGAGAGACTGAGGAGTCTAAAGGTGGAAGAGGGGTCTGGTTGGGACAATGAGATAAATATTGAGAGACTGAGGAGTCTAAAGGTGGAAGAGGGGTCTGGTTGGGACAATGAGATAAATATTGAGAGACTGAGGAGTCTAAAGGTGGAAGAGGGGCCTGGTTGGGACAATGAGATAAATATTGAGAGACTGAAGAGTCTAAAGGTGGAAAAGGGGTCTGGTTGGGACAATGAGACAAATATTGAGAGACTGAGGAGTCTAAAGGTGGAAAAGGGGTCTGGTTGGGACAATGAGATAAATATTGAGAGACTGAGGAGTCTAAAGGTGGAAAAGGGGTCTGGTTGGGACAATGAGATAAATATTGAGAGACTGAGGAGTCTAAAGGTGGAAAAGGGGTCTGGTTGGGACAATGAGATAAATATTGAGAGACTGAGGAGTCTAAAGGTGGAAAAGGGGTCTGGTTGGGACAATGAGATATATATTGAGAGACTGAAGAGTCTAAAGGTGGAAAAGGGGTCTGGTTGGGACAATGAGATAAATATTGAGAGACTGAGGAGTCTAAAGGTGGAAAAGGGATCTGGTTGGGACAATGAGATATATATTGAGAGACTGAGGAGTCTAAAGGTGGAAAAGGGCTCTGGTTGGGACAATGAGATATATATTGAGAGACTGAAGAGTCTAAAGGTGGAAAAGGGGTCTGGTTGGGACAATGAGGTATACATTGAGAGACTGAGGAGTCTAAAGGTGGGAAAGCGGTCAATCCGGAGTGATTAGTGGGAAAAGCAAATGTATCTACAATCAACTCCTTACAGAAACAGTCAATTTGTATATGCTTCAAGAAATGCTGAGGTAGATGGTGGAAAAGATATGTGGATGTCCTGACTGTAATGAAACTGATTCCATGAATAGAACAGAATTGAATAGATGTGACAACACTAACATGGGGAGGGGGGGGGGGGAGTATTCGTTTTGTGATATGAAAATAGAATAACCAAAGCATGAGAGAAAATATGTTGTCTGGTGCTATATTTGATATGAAAAAATGTCAGTACAACCTCAAGCTACATAGTAAAGTATCCTCGTCACGCCAAGTGGCGTATAGGAAATTAGGAAGAAGGAGGTTAGTGAGCATAAATTTTACAGACCATCGACACATGATTTTTGGGGTAATAGCTACATATTTGGTGCATAACAATTTATTTGTGTTATGTTGTTCAATGTTATAGATATTGTTGAGTTTCACACAACCTCAGTTTACACAATGTTTTATAAGAATATTTTTTATGTATTAGAATTTAGCATATATTACGAAATAAAAAAAACAAGTTATCTTTCAGCAGAGCATGACATAACAGGTTTTTTTCTTTCTGTTAAGAATGTGGTATTTACACACAATCCTCCATCGACATCAAGAGAGGGTTGACATATTCAAATCCATCAAATTCAGACTGGTCAATATCAGCAATGGTTTTCCTAAAGTCAGTCAAATTAACAAAAAAAAAAAAAAACAAAGAAATATTATTGATGTTTCTAATATACAATTCCAGTTAAAAAAACAACAAACATCATAAATGGTTTTCAAATTCAAACAACAGTCAATATTGGCTAAAAAAAAAACAGTAAAGAGGCGTCATGTCAAGTGGCATATAGGGAATAAGGTGTTAGTGACCATAATTTTTATAGACCATTAGCACATGATTTTTGGGGTAATGTAGTTGGTATTACCCCCATGCCGCATTACTTTCTCAGAAAATATCTGGTACCCATTTAAGGCTGGGTGAACCTGGAAGCCGTCGGTTCAGGATCAAACCCAACCTCTTGTCCTTAGTAGTCCAGTTTAATAACCACTGAGCTACAGGGAATGTATAGTTAATTAAACTCCTGGACTCATATTATGTTATAATTCTATTATGGATTTAGTTTAACTTCTGTCAGGGTATCCCCATTTCCAATCCACTGCCCATCCCAGAGTTTTAATTGAAGCATATACAGACTGGTGGGAGCCACGATAGCTCAGTGGTTAGTGAACTGGACTAAAAAAGACAAGAGGTAGGGTTCGATCCCATCCGACGGATTCCGGGTTCACCCAGCCTTAAATGGGCACAGGATTTTTTCTGGGAAAGTAAAGCGGCACGGATGTTATACCGACCACATTACCCCAAAAATCATGTGCCGAAGGTCTGTAAAATGTATGGTCACTCACACCATATTCCCTATACGCCACTTGGCGTGACGGGGGCTCTTTACTTTTTTTTTTATATAGTCTGATTGTTCCTGTACGGTATTGATTGTAGAAACATCTTTTTTTTTTCCCTATTAAGCACTATATAGAACCAATTCCAAAACAACAGAAATGGGATCCAGTGGTTACTGACCAAACAACATGATGATTTAGGCTTTGCTGATGACATAGCTCTCCTATCACACAGCCATCAACAGATGCAGGATAAAATGAGCATACTTGTTGAAAGATCACAACAGCTAGGACTGAAGATTAATAGAGTTAAGACCAACATTATGAGAATTAATACAGTTGGCAATAACCAAATGAAACTAGGAGAAATACCTCTACTAGACGTACAATCTTACATATATCTGGGCAGTAATATAGATAAAGAGGGAGGAACAGAAAATGATACCAAAATAAGGATATCAAAAGCAAGAGGAGCTTTCATTGCACGGAGAAACATATGGAAATCCAAAGAAATTTGGTTAAATACAAAAATAAAAATGTTCAACTCAAATGTTAAGTCTGTCCTATTATATGGCTGTGAAACATGGAGAACAACAAAATTGACAATCACGAAGATACAGACTTTCATTGATGGATGCTAGAATAAAAGGATGGAAATGGCAGGACAAAATCACTAACATAGAATTATGGAAATGTACCAGTCAAATACCTGTGGATAAAGAGATACAGCGAAGATGATGGCGCTGAATAGGACACACACTACGGAGCCAACTGAGAGTATTACACAACAGGCCCTTTTTTGGAATCCCCAGGGGAAAAGACAAAGAGGAAGACCAAGGAATTCTTGGAGAAGACAGATAGAAGCAGAGATGAAGATGATGGGGAAGACATGGAATGATTTTAAAAGAATGGCAAAAAACAGAACGACTTGGAAAGTGTTTGTTGAAGACCTATGCTCCACTGGGAGCTAAAAAGGTAGAAGAAGAACCAATTCTGACCTATGGAAGTGAATCATGGACAGTGGACAAACAAATGAAAAGACGATTAGAGGCCACAGAGATGGGATTTCTCAGAAGAATGTTGAAAGTTCCCTGGACAGCTAAAAAGACCAATGAGAAAATTCTCAAAGAGGCCAACACAAATATGGGAACTCCTAAAAAAACATCAGACAGAAACATTTTTCGGGCACATCATGAGAAGAGGAAAGTTGGAATACTTGGTTACAACTGGCAAAATTAAAGGAAAGAGAGATCGCGGACAACAAAGAGAGAAAATACTGGATGGCATGGAAAACAGTCAACAACAGAAGTGATACGATGCACTGTGGATAGAAAATTGTGGAAGGACATGATTGCGTATGCCAACCGGTATGGCACATGATGATGATTAAGCACCACAGATTGAACAGACCCCTCAGCCACCGCTTGACAGACTCTTTAAATATACATCATTGTACTACCCATTCCCTTCCTTTTCTCTTAAAGAGTTACATCTAAATCATGCAGGCCCTCACCTACAATGGGTTAAAAGGACTTTACAGTAATTTGTTATTGCAGAAGAACTGAATGGACCTCATCATTCTACATGACATAGATCCGCACATTTTTTGGGTAACGTGCTCAGTATTCCACCAGTGTCATTTTATTTTTTCCATAGAAAAATATAGCACCCACTTAATACGTAGAAGTAGTCAATTAGGATCACCCCCTACCTCTTGTCCTGAGTAGAGCAGTTCAATGATCACTGAATTACCGCAGTCACAATTGGTAACAAGTATGAATTTTATTTCACTTGGGATGTACTTGTATTACATCAGAAAGTTTTTTTTTTTTTTTAAGGAGAGCTGATTAAATTGCAAATATAAAAATTAAAAGAGATGTGGTTTTACAGAAGAATGTTGAGAATACCATGCACAACCAAGAAAAGAAATGAAAATGTTCTGAAAGAGGCCAAAGCAAAGAGAGAGCTAAGTTTCAATATTAGGAAGAAACAATCATCATTTTTTGGCCATGAGATGAGAAGGGAACAGCTGGAATATATTGAGACAAATGGGAAAGTTGGAGAACGAAGAGATAGAGAGGCAAAGACAAAAGATACCAGACAGCTTAAGAGAATAGCTTAGCAGAATAACTGTCAAGATCAAAAGTTGTGGAGAGACATGATCGTCACCTATGCCAGCAGGGATGGTACTTGATGATGATGATGAAATTGCAGTAAAATCAATCCCTGAAGTCAGCTACAAATTTACATCGATTTGTTAAAAAATAAATGTTGCTCTATCTGGCAGTGGCTAGTTCAGATACTTACGGATCGTCTGGAGTGAACCTAACAGGCTCATTTGTGAAGGCTGGGTCAAAGTGTTCAAGGTCACGCTCATGGCGGATATGTGGTTTATAAGGGGGGACAATCTGCTTCTCTTTAAGTTGTACCCAGTCAATCGGTCTGAAAAATGGATGTGTCTGGATATCAGAAAATCCAGTTTGTGGATGGCATCCAAGGCGTTCTGTTGGGACCTGTGAGAATTAGAAAAGTGAAATAAAATAAAAATAAAAACAAAAGCATTTTATGAGAGAGAATACTTGACATTCTGTAGAGACCATGTACTCTCTTCAACTGAAATCTCTGTTTCTCTACCATTCAGCTTTGAATGCCTCAGTAATGCTAACATTGCTAACATTGTTCTAACAGTTGTATTCATGTGGGGAGGGTAGACATCTTTCAGCTCTACAAGAAGAGCAGGTTATTAAAATAGCAAATGATGACCTAGCTAAATAACAAATGATGACCTAGCTAAATAACAAATGATGACCTAGCTAAATAACAAATGATGACCTAGCTAAATGGCAAATGATGACCTAGCTAAATGGCAAATGATGACCTAGCTAAATGGCAAATAATGACCTAGCTAAATAGCATATGATGACCTAGCTAAATAACATATGATGATTCAGCTAAATAGCAAATGATGAAACAGTTAAATAACAACTGATGACCTAGCTAAATAACAAATGATGACCTAGCTAAATAACAAATGATGACCTAGCTAAATAGCATATGATGACCTAGCTAAATAGCATATGATGACCTAGCTAAATAGCATATGATGATTCAGCTAAATAGCAAACGATGACCTAGCTAAATGGCATATGATGACCTAGCTAAATAGCATATGATGATTCTGCTAAATAGCAAATGATGATACAGCTAAATAGCAAATGATGATACAGCTAAATAACAAATGATGATACAGCTAAATAACAAATGATGATACAGCTAAATAACAAATGATGATACAGCTAAATAACAAACAATGACCCAGCTAAACAACAAACGATGACCTAGGTAAATAAACAATGACCCAGGTAAGTAACAAACAATGCGCCAACTAAATAACAAATGATGACCCAACTAAATAACAAACGATGACCCAGCTAAATAACCCTAGATGAAAACTTCTGATAACCAGATTGCCTCCTGCTGTATAAAGTGTTTCCTGTTACTAATTTCTAATTAAAACACGCAATATAAATCAAGTATGTCAACATACAAGACACGTTGTTGATGTCATTAGTTCATATGTTTAAACAAATGTACAACAACAGAACTCATGATCAACTCACTTTATTTAAGAAACCTTTCAGTACAGCACCGGCTTTCACTGATAACGATCGTGGTATTCTGATTGGCTTCTCTAAAATGACTGCAGAGACCAACAAAAAAAAATAATGAAAATGAACAAAACTTAATAAACATTTAAAAAACAATTGTGCATTAATTTGTCTTATTCAGTTAGAAACAAGAAATCATGTAAAAATCACAGTATAATAACCTGGGACTGTGAAGTATATGTTAAATTGCATCTGTTGATGTAATATGTGTGACATGAGTGAAGTTGCAGTAATGGAAATGAAGAATAAGTGCAAGTAAAATGAATGAGTGAAAGTGAGGATAAATTAGTATAAGTGGAGAAGAATGAGTGAAAGTGAGGATAAATTAGTATAAGTGGAGAAGAATAAGTGAAAGTGAGGATAAATTAGTATAAGTGGAGAAAAATGAGTGAAAGTGAGGATAAATTAGTATAAGTGGAGAAGAATGAGTGAAAGTGAGGATAAATTAGTATAAGTGAAGAAGAATAAGTGAAAGTGAGGATAAATTAGTATAAGTGGAGAAAAATGAGTTAAAGTGAGGATAAATTAGTTATTTCCTTGTTGGATATATAAATTAGTATAGATGGTGAAGAATGAGTGAAAGTGAGGATAAATTAGTATAAGTGGAGAAGAATGAGTGAAAGTGAGGATAAATTAGTATAAGTGGAGAAGAATGAGTGAAAGTGAGGATAAATTAGTTATTTCCTTGTTGGATATATAAATTAGTATAGGTGGTGAAGAATGAGTGAAAGTGAAGATAAATTAGTATAGGTGGAGAAGAATGAGTGAAAGTGAGGATAAATTAGTTATTTTCTTGTTGGATATATAAATTAGTATAAGTGAAGAAGAAAGAGTGAAAGTGAGGATAAATTAGTATAAGTGAAGAAAGAGTGAAAGTGAGGATAAATTAGTATAAGTGAAGAAGAAAGAGTGAAAGTGAGGATAAATTAGTATAAGTGAAGAAGAAAGAGTGAAAGTGAGGATAAATTAGTATAAGTGAAGAAAAAAGAATGAAAGTGAGGATAAATTAGTACAGTCGAACCTGGTCTTAGGACCACCTGTTTAAAGCGTTTCCCTGGTTATAGGATCGGGTCTACAATTTCCCCGAGTTTTTTACTATATGCTAACACTGATTACGGCGCTCACCGTATGACGCGACCAGAGACCAGGCTAATTAACCGCCGCCAATGTTATTTATCCCGTTTACGACACGCGGGTAATCCGAGATAACGATACACTGACCAGCCAGTCCTTCTCCGTCTCGCTGGGAGCCATAAACGATCGACACAGGTGTCAACAGGTGTCGAAGTTTTCCCGTATTTAGTGAGTCCCAGATTACAGTGGGACGTGTTACGTTTATCAGTCAATACTGGTGTGAGAAACACGGCAGACACAGATCTATGATTCGTGAAGTGACATCACTTCGCGGTTCCGTCTAGACCAGAGTAGACCATTGCGTGGCCCGTATAAATTACAGGAATTAACTAAAGAATTAGTCATTGCCCGCTTAGAGTGTATTCACGTACATGTACAGTATCTCAGTGAATTATTTTTGTGGATTTTAAAAGTGTTACACACAATATAGGAAATGGCAAGTGTCAAAAGTGTAAAACCAAAAGCATTAACGCTGGAAGAACGAATATCAGTGATTCGACAAAATATTTTTGTGTGTTTAACTATCGTGTTTTATGAAAAGTGTCCAACCAGTGGCTATTGTAGACCGACATGTGCACTATGTTCTACTCATGGATTACGCTGATTTGCAGGTTAGTTTTCATAGTGCTTAGGATAAAATTTTTTTTATCGCTCTATTTATTATGTGAAACCTGTGAGGCAGGACCACCTGTCCTATGGGACCAGTTTTTGAAAGTCCCGTGAATGGTCGCCTTAGACAGGTTCGACTGTATAAGTGAAGAAGAAAGAGTGAAAGTGAGGATAAATTAGTATAAGTGAAGAAGAAAGAGTGAAAATGAGGATAAATTAGTATAAGTGGAGAAGAAAAAGTGAAAGTGAGGATAAATTAGTATAAGTGGAGAAGAAAAAGTGAAAGTGAGGATAAATTAGTATAAGTGAAGAAGAAAAAGTGAAAGTGAGGATAAATTAGTATAAGTGGAGAAGAAAAAGTGAAAGTGAGGATAAATTAGTATAAGTGGAGAAGAAAAAGTGAAAGTGAGGATAAATTAGTATAAGTGAAGAAGAAAGAGTGAAAGTGAGGATAAATTAGTATAAGTAAAGAAGAAAGAGTGAAAGTGAGGATAAATTAGTATAAGTGAAGAAGAAAGAGTGAAAGTGAGGATAAATTAGTATAAGTGAAGAAGAAAGAGTGAAAGTGAGGATAAATTAGTACAAGTGGAGAAGAAAGAGTGAAAATGAGGATAAATTAGTACAAGTGGAGAAGAAAGAGTGAAAGTGAGGATAAATTAGTATAAGTGAAGAAGAAAGAGTGAAAGTGAGGATAAATTAGTACAAGTGGAGAAGAAAGAGTGAAAATGAGGATAAATTAGTATAAGTGAAGAAGAAAGAGTGAAAGTGAGGATAAATTAGTATAAGTGAAGAAGAAAGAGTGAAAGTGAGGATAAATTAGTATAAGTGAAGAAGAAAGAATGAAAGTGAGGATAAATTAGTATAAGTAAAGAAGAAAAAGTGAAAGTGAGGATAAATTAGTATAAGTAAAGAAGAAAAAGTGAAAGTGAGATCACATGGTTTCACCCTCCTCCAGTTCCTGGGAAATGAGATCTGATGCAGCATCACCTCAAGTAATGGTGTAAAACAGGAGACTCAGTGTGCACTTGGCACACGTTAAAGAACTCTTCACAGTTAAGAGTCAAAATAAGTAGGCCAAAACAGCTACTGCCTGAACAAAATTGTTGAGCAATTCTATCTATTGACCTTTCGAGCCGTAACCGGCCCATAGGGCGTAGACCAAGATACACCTTCTCCTATATGGATTTTTTTGTTCTAGCAGTTTTCTTTTAAAGATATTTTATCAAATCTCGCCATCTGTCTCTGTTCTGTGCAAGCAGTTCTATCTCATTGAGGGAGCCGACTCCTGCTGCTCTTGCCTCTCTCATCAATGTTCTTCTCAGTGTCTCCCTGGGTCTTCCTCTTTTTCTTTTACCTGTTGTTTCCCATATGAGGGCTTGCTTTGCTATTCGGTTATTATCTCTTCTCATCACATGTCCAACGTATGACCATCGTCTTTTCTTTATTACTGAAGATATTAGTGGTTGATTGGCGATTTCTCTAATTTCCTCATTTGTTTTGAATTCGTTCCATGCTATACCAAGTATTTTCCTTAGACATTTATTTTCGAATGCGTTCAACTTTGTTTCTATATCTCTTGTTGTTTTCCAGCTTTCACACGCATACGTAAGGGTTGATAGTACATTTGATTTGAATAGCCTAAGTTTTGTGTTTGTGCTGATAAGTTTTGATTTCCACAACTTTTCAAGGCTTCTGAAAGACATTGCTGCTTTAGCTATTCTGATTTTAATTTCTTTGCTCGTATCCCCTTCTCGATCAATGTGACTTCCAAGATAGATAAAGTGATCGATCTCTTCTACTGGTTTGTTTTCCATGTATATTTTGTCACCTGTTGGAATTAAACTAGTCATGACTTTAGTCTTTTCATGATTGATCTCAAGCCCAATTTTGCTGGCTATTGATGATAGTTCATTTGTGTTTTCCTGCATCGTTTTTATCTGACTGCTGATGAGGACTATGTCGTCAGCAAAGTCGAGGTCCTCCAAATGGTCTCCTTGTATCCATTCGATGCCTTTATTACCAGTGCAGCATTTCTTCATTATGAAGTCCATAACAATTCCAAATAACAAGGGCGATAAAATACATCCTTGTTTAACCCCAGTTTCTATTGGGAAACATTCGCTCAGTCCTTCCTCTGTTCGAACTGCACATGTGTAACCATCATACATGTCTTTGATAATATTTATGATTTTTGATGGTAAACCATATTGCTTCAGAATTTTCCACAAAGAATCTCTATGAATACTATCAAATGCTTTTTTGAAGTCGATGAAGTTAAGTACAAAAGGTTTTTGCTTTTCAATGTGTTCCTCCAATATAAGTCGTAGAGTGAAAATGTGGTCAATACAGCTTCTCCCTTTTCTAAACCCAGCCTGTTCTTCACGCATTACTGTATCTATTGAATCCTGTATTCTATTTAGGATGATTTTGCAGAATAACTTTGAGGCAACTGACAAAAGTGTCACTGAGCAATTAGGGGAAAAAAAATCTAACCACAATGAAGACAGATTTGTTGGGGGCTGAATGGTACAGATATCACGGCTTGCAGTAAACATTAGAGACACAATGCATGCACACCCACCTAACAGGTAAACACTTTGAGGACCTTAGTAGCCTAGTTGGGAAAACCACCCAACTGGGAAACCGAAATTCAGACAATCCATGCTTGATTCCCGCTGGAAGCAGTGTGAATTTTACTTGTGGTTGGAAAACGCACACCCCCCACCCCTGGTTGACCCAGCTGCTGGCAGAAATGGGTACCAGGGTAATACTCTGGGAAAGTGAGAAATGCCGCCTCACATTATGATCGTCAATGCTTGAAGCATCACTGTCCAGAAGTATACAAACACTTTTGGATAGGCAGCCAAGCGCATATGAGTGGAAACTCGCATGCTACGACACCAATTCAAGTACGTACTTTACCTTTACACTGAAGAATTAGTGTATCTGAAAATGAATGATTATAAGTGCAGATAATTTAGTTTAGCTGAAGATACAACACAATCTTCGTCTCAATGTTGTGCTACCAATGCTGGACTTGGGCTCATGAACAACAAGAAAAATAACCACTACTGAGATGAAATGTGTCAGACAAATGACAGGAAACCATCTTAGAGATAAGATCAGAAATGAGGAACTGAGAAAAAAGCTGGGAATAATCCCTCCATAGAATACAAAAAGAAATTGCAGATAAAATGGTTTGGCCACATGATAGGACAGAAAGATCACAACACAACGAACCTTTAATAAATGTTAAAAGAACACCAGTATCAAAGGTTGACCGCGAAAAAGATGTGTTGATGAAATATTAGAAACACTAGGAAACATTTCGGCTCTTGCCGATATATTTAAATGATTTACGTGACAGTCGAGTTATGAAATTATGTGTTGCTATTCTCCGTTTGGTGTATGTTTTACTTCGGACGTGTGGATAAGCTGTGATTACCGATATTTAAGTGGAATATGATTTATTCTTCTTTGTGTCGTGTGTTCGCGGTTCAATAGCCAAGCACATGGTTGGCAAAAAAAATGGCGCCGCCAGGTATGTTCAACCCGAATATAAAAAGTCTGTGTCAGTGGATGAATCAAAAATGATCAACGGCCTAGAAAGTGAAAACAGCAAAGTGTGTGGTACACGTGAGGCATATTCAGAACACGAAAGACGAATATGGCAGAATGCCGTGAAAGAGATTGGAGCCTTATCACGAAACACTCCAAAGAAAGCCATGGAGAGAAATTCTGGCAGAAACATGGACATTAGACAAGAAAACAGAACAGAAAATTGAAGCCTTTGAAATGTGGATTTATAGAAGAATAGGTAGAATTGGATGGAAAGAAAAGAAAACAAACAATGAAGTTTTAAAACAACTGAAAATAAAAAAGAGAACTACTAAATACAATTAAGAGAAGACAAATGAAATTTGTGGGGCATGTTAAAAGACACAACAGCCTGCTAAAAGTAATATTGGAAGGAAAAATACAAGGTAAAATACAAGGTAAAAGAGGCAGAGGCAGACCAAGACTAACATGGACGAGTAACATCAAAAGATGGACAAGTCAATCTATGACAGCCTGCACCATCAAAGCAAGAAACAGAGTAGAATGGCGATCCATGGTAGCCAACCTTCATTGCGGAGAAGGCACTCGATGATGATGATGATGAGGAAACATAACAGCAGCAGAGGAGCAAAAGACTGCAAATCATATTTCCCCTCGATGCTGAAAGGCAGAAGAGGAAGGAAAAAATAAGATGAAGATGAATTGGTGTAAGTAAATCAGTAGAAGTAACTTACTTAGAGTAGTGTAAGAACTGGCACATGTGGAATGGGCCACAGGAAAGAACTATCTGGTACACATCTTGTCAATGTGGGGGACTACATTTTGTGAGTGGAACAAAAAAGCAGCAGCCCAACAACACAAACAAGGTAGAAAAGCTCATGGAGTTGGTTCCCTTACCACAGACTGTAACATGTTCAAACGGTCCTAGATTATTATGAGCTCAAACCAGGCTTAACTGTCAATTTAACTGACAGAGATTAAACTAACATCTGGTTGAATTGAATGGTCTTCATCACCTATGGTAGAAAAACAACTGAATAAAACAAAAGTTGAAGTAGTATAAGTAAAGTTAAAGTAGTGCTAGTGTGTAAGTGCTTGCTTGCTTGTGTTTGCTCGATGACTAAAGGAGTACACCTCTTCGTCATCCACCCTTAAATGGATGTTAAGTGGGCGTGTCTGCGTTT
The DNA here is from genome assembly GCA_032433765.1 of Megaustenia siamemsis. Classification (NCBI taxonomy): domain Eukaryota; kingdom Metazoa; phylum Mollusca; class Gastropoda; order Stylommatophora; family Ariophantidae; genus Megaustenia; species Megaustenia siamemsis. Next base: position 18,383,144 of record JAVIAB010000104.1, read on the forward strand.
TGTGGTTTGCAGTAAAACTGTGATATTTGCTCCTTTCAGTCCGACACATCCGACTTCAGCATGACATTTTTTAATACAGGGTTGTCTTTTCCCTCTTTGATTCATACTCCCTTGGCCAAACTAGATAGGTTAGTCTGTTACTGGAGGCACCACGAAGAGGTGGAGCAGGGTCTGGATGGTTCAGGTTCACCAATACTGGCATAAGCCATCAGCTGCGGGTCGCTGACAACTTCCAGCTCTGCTGCTGTGAGGTGCGCCTTCACCTCCTAGTGTGTAAGTGAATGTAAATTAGTTTAATTAAAAATAAATTAATATGAGTGAATTTGATAAAATATGCGTGACGATGACAAATAACGAATGATGGTCAATGAAACTCACTTTGAAATAAATAGTCCTCTGTGTTCTGGTCTGGATTGTCAGCATGGCCGATAGTATCAAAGGGTGATCTCCCGGCCATCATTTCATACATGAGAACTCCCAGAGCCCACCAATCCACACTGAAATCTGAGATACCCAAACAGTTAACAATTGAAGCTGCTGCAGAGCTCTATGTTCTAGAAACTAACAAGATGAAGATGGCAATACAAATAAAAAAAAAGAAAACTTTTTTTTACAGCATTTTCTCATTACTGGGGTCTGCCGGTGGGACGTTTAGGACCAGAGAATAAAGGCTACATGACCAGTGCAGTCACCACGAGGTGTTTGGGTCTAATTTTTTATTTCACCCCTGATAGAAACAATTTTTGACCCAACCAGGATATGAACCAGCAGTCTCCTGGTTTTGGGTCCGATAAGTTATTGATTTAGCCATCCACTCTCCTTCAATTCAAATAAGAAAGTAGAAATGTCTCCACTCTGAGAGGAATATTTTCAACAAGCAAAACTAGTGCAGTACTTGATTCTTGTCATTTCTTTTAAACCTACACTAAGTCTTCAACTAAAAAAGGTAGAAGAAGAAGAAAAAGTCATCAACTCTCCAATTCTTTCTGTCCTTTGGTGTCTCTTCTAATCTCCCCCAGGCATAATTTATCTTTTTGATGTCTCAAAGTTTAATCTCCATGTGTTCCTAGGTCTTCCTGTGGGGTTCCAGGTGAGAGTTTGTATGGTAAAGCTTGTAGTTGGCTTTCAAAGAGTTTGTTTTCATGTTGTTGTTCATTTGTTGTTGGGATCATCATCACTGCACACCGGACAGACCCATAGGTGCTCCAATATCCCTCTTGAGAAAATCCGAGGAGAATCCTGGGCCATGTGCATGAACTCTGTAGCACGGCCTGGAATCCACAGTTTGGGCAGGTTTTTGTTGACAATTTTGACTGGGTAGCAGCCATATTCATCGCCTACTCTTTTCAATCTTAACTGTCAAAAGGATCTTTAACGTGTGTGAGTGCACACGGGACCTCCTGTTTATTGCTGTTATCTGAGAGGGCTAAGTATTGGATCTTCACTACCCAAGAGCTCAGGGGAGGGTAATGTTATAAAGAAACCATGGATTAATTGTTTATATCTATTAAAGATCACAAATGCTTCAGGTGGGCTTTGAACCTGGGTCCTTCCTGCCTTGAGGTAGATGTTGTACATCTAGATTACCCATTATAATACATTCTACATTTAAGTGGTAGTAATTTTTACTAAGGTATCGTAAACAACTGAGTCACACAAAGGTATTGTAATTAAGGGTTGGTGTAATTCTGCTCGATCAGTGTGCATCTCTCAAACTTTTTCACTGGCTGCAGTCCTTGTAGTGTCTGTGATGATGCAGGCTGTGCATTTTTGTTCACATGTTTGTGTTTTTCAATTTGAACTTTGTGTACATTGTTGTTGTTGTCTGGGATAGGGGTGCCTTCTTCTTCTACCTTTCAGCTCCCAGTGGAGCACAGGTCTTCAGCAAGCACTTTCCAAACCGTTCTGTTTCTTGCCATTATTTTAAGTTCATTCCATGTTTTCCCCACCATTTTCATCTCTGCTTTCACTTGTCTTCTCCAAGAATGTTTAGGTCTTCCTCTTTGCCTTTTTCCTTGGAGATTCCAAAAAAGGGCATGTTGTGTAATACTCTCAGTTGGGGGCCTCGGTAGCCTAGTTGGGAAAACCACCCGACTAGACTACCGACGTTCGGACAACCCGTGTTCAATTCCCGCTGGGAGCAGTGTGAATTGTACTCGTGGTTGGAATAAAAAAAAAAATACCCCCACGGTCGACCCAGCCGTTGGCAGAAATGGGTACCAGGGTATATTATCCTGGGAAGGTGAGGAATGTCGCTTCGCATCTGAGTTTCGATGCTTGAGGCTACACTATACAGAAATATCCGAACATTTCTGGATAGGCGGCCGAGCACATATGGGTATATACTCGCATGCTAAGACGCCGGTTCAAGTCTCGTACTTTACCTTTACCTTTTACCTTACTCTCAGTTGGCTTCCGCAGTGCCATAGTCTTTGCTGTATCTCTTTATCCACTGGTATTTGACTAGTACTTTTCCATAATTCGATATTAGTGATTTTGTCCTGCCATTTCTGTCTTTTAATTCTGTGCAAGCATCCACTAATAAAGGTCTGTATCTTCATGATTGTCATTTTTGTTGTTCTCCATGTTTCACAGCCATATAATAGGATTGACTTAACATTGGAGTTGACAATTTTTATTTTTGTATTTAGTCTAATTTCTTTGCATCTCCATATGTTTGTGGGTTGTGTGTTCCCCTACTATTTGGTGAGACAATACCCATTCATCAACCTCAGACTAAGTCTTCTAGGTTAAACTAGACCACAACTGCTATCCACAAATAGAATTGACAATATTATTGTGTAAATATATATCATATAAATATATACTTACCACTGACTCAGCGGGTCGGTAAGGGATAAATGTTTTATGCTCAGAGAAATACACAGAAGATGGAGATAGATAAACATAAAGTAAAATAACCTCTACATAGATTAAATGTGTTAGACAAATGACAGAAAACAGTCTGAGAGATAAGATCAGAAATGAAGAACTGAGAAAAAAGCTAGGAATAGCCCCAGCCATAGAATATATAAGGAAACAACAGATAAAATGGTTTGGCCACGTGACAAGGCAGAAAGATCAAAACACAACACAACGAGCCTTCAACAAACGTTGTGAGAACTACAGATCCAAGGGTCGACCACGAAAAAGATGGGTCGATGGAATATTAGAAGCACTAGGAAATATAACAACAGCAGAGACAAACAGAAGAGCAAAAGACTGCAAATTATATCTCCCCTCGATGCTGAAAGGCAGATGAGGAAGGAAAGAAGAAGAAAAAGATATAAATATATCTGTTTGTGTAGATGTTGTTTTGAGGCAGGCTGTGCTTTGTCTTTATTTGGAGAATGGTGAGCTGATCCTTCCTATTAAGCAGGTGGGAACAAAGAATTACCTGTGAGAAAGTGACTTACAGTGTCACATTCAAGTGTCAAGATTGTTACATACAAATACAACACCATATTCCCCATAAGGTATTCATGTGATGGACAATATCTGCCTTTTTTTTAAAAAATTATAAAAAATTGTACTGTAATGTGTCTAAGAGAACTAAAAAAAGACATATAAAACTGGGAGTTCTAACATTCTGGTGGGGTCATCTATAGAACACTCATGCTCAGAAGAGCAAACAAAACCTGGATGTTCTTGATGTTATTATGTATATGAGATACAAAAATGTAATACACAAGATATTACAAGAAGACTTTAATAAATATTACATGAAAAATAGTCTGTAAGATGTTATAATAAAAACATTGGATATAATGTTACCAAAAAAAAACAATATCTAAGATGTACGAAAATTTAAAAAATCAGAGATGTTATATGAAAATGACAAACATCATCTAAGATGTTATATGAAAATGACAAACATCATCAAAGATGTTATATGAAAATGACAAACATCATCTAAGATGTTATATGGAAATGACAAACATCATCAAAGATGTTATATGAAAATGACAAACATCATCAAAGATGTTATATGAAAATGACAAACATCATCTAAGATGTTATATGAAAATGACAAACATCATCAAAGATGTTATATGAAAATGACAAACATCATCTAAGATGTTATATGAAAATGACAAACATATAAGATGTTATATGAAAATGACAAACATCATATAAGATGTTATATGAAAATGACAAACATCATCTAAGATGTTATATGAAAATGACAAACATCTAAGATGTTATATGAAAATGACAAACATCATATAAGATGTTATATGAAAATGACAAACATCATATAAGATGTTATATGAAAATGACAAACATCATCTAAGCTGTTATATGAAAATGACAAACATCATCTAACATGTTATATGAAAATGACAAACATCATCTAAGATGTTATATGAAAATGACAAACATCATATAACATGTTATATGAAAATGACAAACATCATATAAGATGCTATATAAAAACTCTAAGGTATTAGATTCAAAGTGGTTAAGATGTTAGCAGAATTAAAAAAAAATACACTGACAGCATTATTAGCAGCATAAATGTAACATCTAGCAGATTAAGTAAAAACAGGGGAAACCCATTGTTATGAGAATAAATAGAACAACTAACATATAGCAATACCTTGACTTAAATCTCTTATATGTGATTATAGTTATCATCCCACACAGTGAATGATGTTAGTGCCATATTTACTTATGTTCAAGTGTTTGATCTTTATCATTATGTCCTTTAAAAACAGTTGTTCAACTAGCATACTTTTTTTTTTAATTAACTGTTGAATCGCTTATATTTTGAGTCATGATCAGGTTACATGTTCTTTGCAGAAGGTTGAATTTATCCCAGCTCATCTGAAAGAATCTCTGTCTCTACCCAGATCTCCCACAGAATGTTGAATTCACCCCAGCTCATCTGAAATAATCTCTGTCTCTACCCAGATCTCCCACAGAATGTTGAATTCACCCCAGCTCATCTGAAAGAATCTCTGTCTCTACCCAGATCTCCCACAGATTATTGAATTCACCCCAGCTCATCTGAAATAATCTCTGTCTCTACCCAGATCTCACAAACATTTAATTCACCCTAGCCCACTGAAAGAATCTCTGTCTCTACCCAGATCTCCCACAGATTATTGAATTCACCCCAGTCCATCTGAAAGAATCTCTGTCTCTACCCAGATCTCCCACAGAATGTTGAATTCACCCCAGCTCATCTGAAAGAATCTCTGTCTCTACCCAGATCTCCCACAGATTATTGAATTCACCCCAGCCCACTGAAAGAATCTCTGTCTCTACCCAGATCTCCCACAGATTATTGAATTCACCCCAGCCCATCTGAAAGAATCTCTGTCTCTACGCAGATCTCCCACAAAATGTTGAATTCACCCCAGCCCATCTGAAAGAATCTCTGTCTCTACCCAGATCTTCCACAGATTATTGAATTCACCCCAGCCTATCTGAAAGAATCTCTGTCTTTACCTAGATCTCACACAGATTATTTAATTCACCCCAGCCCATCTGAAAGAATCTCTATCTGTACCCAGATCTCCCACTTCTTTTGTTGTCATGTTCGGGTCTGGTAAGAAACAGGATGGCTTGGAAAGTGTTTGTTGAAGACCTATGCTTCACAGGGAGTTGAAAGGAAGACGAAGAATGAAAAGAAAACAATCGGAGCATATAATGACAGGTATAAACACAGAGAGTGGAGCTGTGATAGCTCAGTGGTTAGTGAACTGGACTACAAAGGACAAGGGGTTGGGTTCGATCCCAACCGACGGCTTCCGGGTTCACCCAGCCTTAAATGAGTACCGGATTTTTTTCTGGGAAAGTAAAGCAGCACGGGCGTAATACCGACCACATTACCCCAAAATTTATATATGCTGAAGGTCTGTAAAATATAGGGTCACTAACACCATATTCCCTATACGCCACTTGGCGTGATGGGGGTACTTTACTTTTTTTTTTTTTAATAAACACAGAGAGAAGAAAAGTTAGAAGGAAACAGCAAGAAGAGATGCCAGGCATTTTAAGAGAATGGTTTAGTAATAAGTCAACTGAAGAAGTGATAAATAAATGTAGAGACAGAAAAATGTGAAGAGATATGATCACATTAGTTGTGGTACTTGACAATGATGGTATATTGTCCTTAGGTATTATTGTTAAATTCGTGCTGAAGTCGGATGTGTTGGGCCGAAAGGCGCAAATATCACAGTTATACTGCAAACCACAACACAACGCTGGCACGCCCACTTAACGTCCTTTTAAGGGCGGATGATGAAGAGGTGGGCACCTCTAGTCGTCGGGCGAATGCAAGCAAGCAAGCAAGCAAGCAAGCATTGTTAAATTATTGCATCAGGGGCAGGCCAAGAAGAAGGTAGTTTCAGGACATCAAAGAGACCTTGAACATGACAACAGAAGAATTGGGAGATCTGGCTAGAAACAAGACTTTCAGATGGGCTGTGGTGAATGCAACATTCTACAAAGTACATGTGACCTGATGAGATTAAATGAATCAATTAACTAATTTCAGTTCATGCTGTGACTTCCATCCAAACTTTAATATCTATAACCAGTCATGACAGCAAGGTTTCACTACATCTTGGCATGGGTTAGGTAATATTGTACATTTCAAGACATGAGTTAGAGCAGCTATAACATAATATGAATAATAAGCACAACATTTGTAACTATTATGTTAGTGGGACACACAATACATGTTAGAATACATATAATAAAATAGACATGCTGAATTTAAAACTATTAACAACAGTAACAAAGTGTTCAGCAGTTTCCCACATAATAATTAACATACATATATATATATATCAGCTTCAGTGGCTGAGTGGTTAGTGTGCTCGCTTCCTGACCAGAAAAGTCCGGGTTCGATCCCCAGCAGTGGCGGATTTTTTTTCAGACTGACAAGGCTCCGGGGTTCACCCAGCCTCTAAAAATGGGTAGCAGAGATTTTTCTGGGAAGTAAAGGCAGGCCTGGTGTGATACTGACCACATCACCCAAAAATGTGCTGTGGTCATAGAAAAATATGGTCACTAACACCATATTCCCCATACGACTAGCAAGGCGTACATATAGGTAGATGTGCTCCAATCTTCTTCTTCTTCTTTCCTTCCTCATCTGCCTTTCAGCGTCGAGGGGAGATATAATTTGCGGTCTTTTGCTCTTCTGTTCACCTCTGCTGCTGTTATGTTTCCTAGTGCTTCTAATATTCCATCGATCCATCTTTTTCGCGGTCGACCCTTGGGTCTGTTGTTCTCACAACGTTTGCTGAAGGCTCGTTGTGTTGTGTTTTGTTCTTTCTGCCTTGTCACGTGGCCGAACCATTTTATCTGTTGTTTCCTTATATATTCTATGGCTGGGGCTATTCCTAGCTTTTTTCTCAGTTCTTCATTTCTGATCTTATCTCTCAAGACTGTTTCCTGTCATTCAGATGTGCTCCAATAGCCTCCTCAAGTGTTTCATTTGCTCCAGGAAAAACCTTTCTGATTCCTCTTAGGTTGTACTTGTATATGGCTGGTATAGTTTATTGCCCTCATCTGCCATCTTGTCTGCTCATCTGTGATTTCTGACAATCTTAGACAAACCAAAGTAGTTTCATCCAAGCAAATAAGACAAGACTAGTACTGCCACCATTCCTCACAGAATTAACTATTATCATCATCATCATGTGCCATACCAGTTGGCGTAGGTGATCATGTCCCTCCACAATCTTCTATCTACAGTGCATCGTATCAGTTCTGTTGTTGACTGTTTTCCATGCCATGACACCAAGCCATCTAGTATTTTCTCTCTTTGTCATCGGCGGTTCTCTCTTTCCTTTTATTTTGCCAGTTGTAACCAAGTATTCCAACTTTCCTCTTCTCATGATGTGCCCGAACAATGTTGATTGCTTCTTTCTGATGTTTTTCAAGAGCTCCCTTTTTGTGTTGGCCTCTTTGGTCTTTTTATCTGTCCAGGGAACTTTCAACATTCTCCTGAGAAATCCCATCTCTGTGGCCTCTAATCGTCTTTTTATTTGTTTGTCTACTGTCCATGATTCGCTTCCATAGGTCAGAATTGGTTCTATATAGCACAGATAAACTCTCTTTCTCATTTTTATTGACATAGATTTGTTGCATAAGATATTTTTCATTTTCTGAAATGCTATTTTGGCCTGAGCTATTCTGCTTTTTATTTCTGTGGTGCATCTCCCATCTGATGTTATTATTGTGCCCAAGTATTGAATTAACTATGGCAACTGCTAAACTAAGAAATCACAAATCATGCTATAACTCTACAGTGCTAAGGTTGAGTCTACATGTGAAACCATCAAAACCAACTGCTGAACACTCCTTCTAGCCACAGATGCAAGCCTTTACTGTTATTGATGCACACAAATCAAGCATTACAACGAGATCTACAAATGGTGTACACAAACATATACATGGAATAAGCAGGCATAATACACAATTGTTATGAACTCAAAAGCTTATATTTTGGGCGGATAAAAGGAAAGAGTTAGCTCTCTTTCTGCAAGTCTTACCATACTCCTCTCCCCTTAAAATTTCTGGAGCAATGTAGTTTGGTGTCCCACAAAATGTGCCAGTTGTATCTCCAGGCTTCAATCCTTCCTGTTTTAGTTGTAATTTAGGTTGGGTTTAAGAAATGGTGCCAGAGTGAGGTAGGATTATGGTGGATGTTGTATTAACAGTTGCTTTAGAAATAATTGCTGACACTCAAATAATTGATTGTTTAAATTATAATATGAGAATAGTATCAGGGATAAGGTGCTTAACAGAGCCTACCTGGGCTGAAACTGGCTAGCAACTCAAAGCTAACTGCTTGCATCACGAGTGCTACAGCAGCTGATCAATATCCTACTTTACCAACTGTGCTGTCTTTGAAAACAGAGTAACCAGTCTTGCCAAGCAAATAGGGGATCAAAGAAGGAAGGCAACTTGGTAAAAAAAAAATGTTTTGCTAAAATTGGATGTATTGCGTCAAAAGGCACAGCCAATACAATTTGCTGTAAACCATATCACAAAGTGGGGGCAGATGTGTCTGACAGCAACAGAGAGCTGAAAGTTGTCAATGACTCATAGCTGATGGCTTGCACCAGCATCAGTGAACCAGAACTATCCAGACCATACTCCACCTCTTCACAGTGCCTCTAGAAATAGACTAACCAGTCCAGTCTGGCCAACTGATTAGGGACAGAATAAGGAAGGCAACCCGCTACTCAAAACTGCTGTGCTGAGGTTGGATGTATTGGGCTGAAAGGCACAAGTAAACCACAACACATCGAAGCCCACTTAACATCCATTTAAGGGTGGATGATGAAAAGGATTATCTATTCCCTTAGTAGTCTTTGGGTGAATGCCATTAAGAAGAAAGAAAGATAATTCCTCCATATTTCTCCAGACATGCATGTGCCTTTTTTTAACAGCAAGATAAAGTGGATGATTTTGATAACCAAATTAATTCTTTCTCTACGTTTCGCCGCACAGTATGCCATGCCGATTTCAGCCGTGTATGCATCGCTGCATAGTGTGCAGCTCTCAATTTGATTAGTGTGAACTGTCATCAAACCATATTCTTTTTACATGTCTTGTACCATCTTGGTTTTGGTGAAAACTAATACCTTGTTTAATTTATCTAAAAATTAATATATATTATCTCTATATATTTATTGTCCTTTCGAGCCGAGGACGGCACATAGGGCAGACCAATCTCAAAAACAGAAACCTTGCGTGCCAAAATGGCACATATTGCAGAGATCACTGCTTCTAAAATCTATGGTTCTGTTTCCATAACAATGCTTTTTACAATGACAGCTTGTCAAGCCATCGATAAACCTCCTTAGTCGCCTCTTACGACATGCCTGGAAGGTCACAGTGTCACTATTCTTTACTTCCCACATAATGAGGCCCCGGTAACACACGGGAGATATATATTATGTTATATGTTAAATAAATGTAAATAGGAAGATTGATTCTTAAAACCATGAACAATTTTGTCTCTGAAATCTCTTCCGTTGCATTGATAAAAAGTTTCCGCTCTGAAAGAGTTAATGATGAGAGAAAGGTGGTTTCCATTCATGAAGATAATATAAGCAGAACAAAAATAAGATAAAAAGCTATACATGATCAGAGGTAAATAATAAAGATAACATTAGCGACAATAGATGATGTAAATAGCAACACAGAAATTGGTAATGTTGATAAAATTAGTGAGGACATTAATGTTGATGATGAAGGCATTGACAGGGATGATGTGGTGGTGATATCAGTGATATTACATGTGAAGATGTATGAAGATGACAATGGTATCACAATAACTGCCCATAGTAATGACCATGGTGATGTGATACAAGAGTTTACAGAAAATGGAAGCCTTTGAAATGTGGATTTATAGAAGAATAAGAAGAATTGAAAGGAAAGAAAAGAAAACAAATGATGAAGTCTTAAAACAACTAAAAATGAAACGTGATCTACTAAACATAATTCAAATAAGACAAATTAGATTTTTGAGACACGTTAAAAGACATAACAACCTACTAAAAGTAATCTTGGAAGGGAAAATACAAGGTAACAGGCAGATGACAGCTTGCACTATATAAGCATAAGACAGAGGGGAATGGCGCTCCATGGTATCCAACCTTCAATGCGGAGACAGCACTCAATGATGATGATGGTGATAACATTAGCAAATATGGCTGCTATATTATTATGTCAGATACAAGTCTGTGCTATCAGTTAAAATAAAGTAACTTGTAATACTAAATCATAGGGAAAAGTAGTTAATTTTAATGTTTTAGCACAACTATTTCATTAATTCTGAACTGAAATATTTCTTTTGTCACAAAGAAAGAAAGAAAGAAATGATTCAGCTTTGGATAACATCGTTAACCTAACTGAAAATATGGTTCAAACATGGCAGGACAGTGAGGTGAGATACTAATCACCACATTGAAATTGTGTGGGAGTAATATTGAAGTATGTCAACATGAAAAGAAAATGTGGGTGAATTCGACATCATTGAAGTCTAACATTATTCTCTTTTCCTATGGCAAAGGGAACAGTCCTATTAGCTGACACCGAACTGCTACTTCTGCCATGAAGTCGGAAGTCCCCAGACTGAAAATCATGATATCTGTAATTGTTTTTTAATTATGTCTCTAAGTCGATAATGTTGAATTATTTTAAGAAAGAAAGAAAAAGAGAGAGAAAGAAATAGAGAGAGAGGGAGAAAGTAAGAACAAACAAACAAAAGAAAGAAAAAAAGAACTATAGGAAAAAAAAGAGGAACAGAATACAGATACAGGGAACGAGGGAGAGAGAGAGATGCAGAGAGCAGTTGAAATTTAATGAAAAGTTTAGAAAGGCACATCTTCTTTTCAACTTCCTGTGAAGCACAGGTCTTCAACAAACACTTTCCAAGCAGTTCTGTTTCTTGCCATTCTTTTAAGATCATTCCATGTCTTCCCCATTATCTTCATCTCTGCTTCCACCTGTCTTCTCCAAGAATATTTTAGTCTTCCTCTTTGTCTATTCCCCTGGGGATTCCAAAAAAAGGGCCTATTGTGCAATACTCTCAGTTGGCTTCGGCAGTGTGTGTCCGTCCTATCCAGTGCCATCATCTTTGCTGTATCTCTTTGTCCACTGGTATTTGACTGGTACTTTTCCATAGTTTCTATGTTAGTGATTTTGTCCTGCCATTCCCATCCTTTTATTCTGTCCATCCATTCATGAAGGTCTGTATCTTCGTGACTGTCATTTTTAAAAATTCACCATGTTTCACAGCCATATAATAGGACTGACTTAACAGTGGCATTGAACATTTTTATATTTGTAATGTATTTTATATTGCATTTATGTATTTTTGTAACCCCAAACAAGGTACATAATCTGATGAAATTATTTCACGCAATTCAAAAATGAAAACTCTTGGAAAAACCTTCAAATAGTATTTCTCCATTAATTGTTTTATTGTAGATCCCTCCAAATATAACTGTAACCACAAATTAACTTGGTCACGAAATTGTGAAAAATCTGGAATTACCTTGCACATGCCGTAATCAGTCAGTTTAATGTGTCCTTCGGCATCCAGTAGAACGTTGTCCAGTTTGAGGTCTCTATATACAATACCTGTATACACAATCAGATATTGAAGAGGTAAAGGTAACTCCACAGCAAAAGATGACAGTAAAAATATTCTGGAAGGACATGTTGATAAAACAAATATAGGGCAGAAAACCTTGCTTTCTTTTTCTGCTGAGTTTGCATAATGGCTACTCATTTTCTGGTAATTTCCTAGTTTGATCAGATATATTATTTCAGTTTGGAAGAGTGATGTCCCCTAAAATATGTCTGCCAAAATACAGTGGTTCTACGCATTCTTGGCGTTGGGGTCATTACGCTGGCATGTGTTGTGTCACTCACACTGGCGTTTGGGTCAACGTGGTGTTCGGGTCAGCGTCTGCGTCCAAATCGAGATGTTAATTAATAATTGGCTGAACCCCTATCCTTTCTTATGCTTCTTCTTACTAATTATCCGCCTATATATATAGGCTAGTTTGTCTAATATTTAAAAACCAGCTAAGCAGTTCTGAGTTCACTTACTTGAATTTGGTACTATTAATTAAATTTATATTAAAATTACGGCGATTGGTAATCAACCGCACAATTCCCTTCGATCAGAAGATCATAATTAGGCCGAGTGGCGTCGTTTTTGTCACGCGTTATAATATATTTATAAATATTTAACACTAAAGCTAAACCTAACCCCTGGACCCAACGCCCAATCAACAGATACTCCGAAATGATTACATGCCAGCGTAATGACCCCAACGCCAAGAATGCGTAGAACCACTGTATTTTGGCAGACATATTTTAGGGGACATCACTCTTCCAACTGAAATAATATATCTGATCAAACTAGGAAATTACCCATTTTCTTTATCTGCCCTAAACAGGATATTAAATGGGCACAATTTCTTCAAGGCATTACCCTACCTTGTCTCTGGGTAGTGAGATCCTATGTCATGCCCTCTTTGAAAATTGTGAAAAACCTATGACAGTTTATGACAACCTGCACTATCAAAGCAAGAGACAGAGTGGGATGGTGCTCCATGGCAGCCAACCTTCGATGCAGAGAGAGTACTCAATGATAATGATTAATTACATATATATATTTATATATATGTATTTTGTAGCTAGGTAAGTGAGAAGGTGAAAGAAAGACAGACTAAGAACAACCTGCAAAGGACAGCAGACAGAAAGAAGAGAAGAGGTGTAGTCATCGAGCAAACATAGAAGAAAAAGAATAGACAACTTTTAAAATATAAATTGTGATTAATGACAAAAATAAGTTCCTGACATCTCAACACAGCTTTCCGTGGAAGAAGGTTTGGCTTCTACCGTGAGTTACCTCCTCTTCTTGGATAGATCTGCACCAAATGTTTAGCTAGTGTTGTACTTGGATATACCAGGCCTCTTCTAAGTATTCGTCCATTAAGAGGGCTAGGATGCGATGTGTTTACAGCATTGTTAAATGATCCTTTTAGCCCAATAGATGCATTCAGCACAGGTAGATTTACTGAGGCATTGGCCATATTTGGTCTACTATTTATATATTATTATAACAACATATTATTATATATTATTTCAACTTTTAATTGCCAAAGGTCTTTAACATAAGCAGAAGGCACATGGGACCGTCTGTTTTTTTACTGTTATCCGAGAAGGCTAGGTAGCCAGGAATGTAAAAAGTAAAGAGCCCCCGTCATGTCAAGTGGCGTATAGGGAATATGGTGTTAGTGATCATAAATTTTACAGACATGATTTTTGGGGTAATGTGGTCGATATTACGCCCGTGCCGCTTTACTTTCCCAGAAAAAATGGAACCCCATTTGAGAATCGCTTAACTGTAGTTCTATTATTGGTCTCAGCCTTTTTTTCCAAGATTTTGGCGTATAGCTTTCCTATATGGCTGAGAAGAGATATACCTCTATATTGATTGCAGTCTCTTTTGCTACCTTTCTTTTTCCACATTGGTATGATGATTGCCTGTTGCCAGTCTTCTGGGGCCTGTTGTTGGTGCCATGCTGCATTAAATATTCTGTGCAGCCATTGCACTCCTGTTTCTCCTGCTGCTGCTATTATTTCTAGTGGTATGTTATCTATCCCCGGTGCTTTATTTCTTGGTGCATATTTGATTACTTCTTCGATTTCCTCTTTCATGATGTTGGGTTCAGTATTTGTGAGTTCTAGCGTGGTTTTTGTTGTCTTATTGGTAGTTGGTATGTTTAACAGGTCTTCAAAATATTCTTTCCATCTCTGTTGCATACATTGGTTATTTGATATTGGCTGTCCGTCTTTGTCATTTATCAGCTCAGTAGGATCATGGTTTTCTTTTCTCGCTCTTGTGGCTTTTACTGCTTTGTAGAAATCTCTTGTGGCTGTCTTGAAGCCCCTGCTCATGTTTTGTCTGAATTCTGTACAATTCCTTTGCTTAGCTTCTTTGAACAAAATTTTAACTCTTTTTTGAACTAAGGCATATTTTGCATATTTTTCTTGGTTCTTGTTCTCCCTCCAATTTTTAAACAGTTTCTTCTTTTCTTTAATTGCTTCTCTGATTGTTTCGTTCCACAACGGGGTGCTCTATTTCCCTTTCTTGTTCTTAGCTTCGTTCCACAAACTGTTTTAGAGATGTTGGTTACTGTTTCTTTAAATTGTTTCCACTCTTCTTCTACTGTGCATACTTCGTTAGGGAATTTCTTGAATTCCTCTGTTAGTTTTTCTTCTAAGGTTTTCCTTGTTTCTTGATCTTTTAATTGTTTTATTTTTATTGTCTATTCTTTTCGCTTCTTTTGTTTGTTTTCGTATATTCTCTTTATTTTTATGCTGTCTTAGTGTGATCAGAACCATCTTGTGATCCGTGTCGTCTGTAATATTAGGGATTGCTCTACTGTCGGTTTCTCTTTTCTTGTTCTGTTGTCTTGTTAGTATAAAATCTATCTGGCTTCTGCATGTTGTGTCATTCCATTTGTACCAGGTGTATACTTGCGACTCTCTGTGTTTGAAGAATGTGTTGGTGATAAATAAATCATTTTGGTTGCATAGTTCCAGCAGTCTGCTTCCATTTTAGTTTATTTCAGCTGTTTTATCGCCTAAGGGTCCTAAGATATCACTGTTCTCACTATTGCGTTTCCCAAGCCTTCCATTAAAATCTCCCATCACTAACATGTCGTCGCTTCCGTCAATCTTGTTAATGATTTCATTCAATGTGTCATAGAATTCTTCGCTGTCAAGATACTTGCGAGTACAAACTGTGTGCTGTATTCCAACATGATGAACAGATCTGACACAATGTGAAGTATGTAAATTTGACAAGTCTACACCAACGACTGAGAATTGTCATTGAAGAAGAGAAGATCGAGCGGCCACAGTGAGATTAAATCACCGAAAACCAAAGAACATCTACGTTTAGAGGACGGGCACAGTGAGCCCTTTACATATTACAGTTTTCCTCGACGGTGGGAGATCTCTACGCATTAGATATCTTTATAGCTTAACATCAGATCTCACAACCAAGAGACTTTGGGAATGTAAAACCACAACAACAAAAACCCACAGATCTGAAGTGAAAAATTCTGATTGCTTGTGACAGGATTTGAACCTGAGACCTTCCTGTCCAGAAGTAAGTAAAAAAAGTAAAGTGCCCCCGTCACGCCAAGTGGCGTATAGGGAAATATGGTGTTAGTGACCCTATATTTTACAGACCTTCAGCACATGATTTTTGGGGTAATGTGGTCGGTATTACGCCCGTGCTGCTTTACTTTCCCAGAAAAAAATCCGGTACCCATTTAAGGCTGGGTGAACCCGGAAGCCGTCGGTTGGGATCGAACCCTACCCCTTGTCCTTTGTAGTCCAGTTTCTAACCACTGAGCTATCGCAGCTCCCTTTCCTGTCCAGAAGCTGAATGTATTACATATAGACCACCCAGTCTCCATATACCATGATGCTGCCACTGGACATTACCGATTATTAAAGAAAGAATAATCTGTGGAAATCATTCTCTTACCTCTCACATGCAGAAAATTAAGTGCCAGACAAATCTCTGCAGCATAAAACCGTGCATGCTCCTCTGGCAGTCGTCTCTGCCTCTGCATGTGGAACATCAGGTCTCCCCCGTTGACAAACTCAATGACAAAGAACAGCCTGCCAGTACAGAATTATAAACATGGATTCAGATTTACACTAAAACAAAATATTTTAAAAGAAACAAAAAAATTGAATAAAAAAATTCTTATAGGAATAAAGCACACAAGTAACTGTTTATTATATTCTTCTGGCTCCTCTTTATCTTCATACTGAATATTTTTATTTTGCACTTTGTGGTTTAGTCATCTATCTTAAGAATACAATTGGGACTACTTTCTTAGTCTTTGGTTTTCATTGACTTTCTTGCTAAGGGAGTGGTGTCTGTAAACTGTCTTCCCTAAGACAGCAAATTACCAGACTAATAAGTGAGTTTTGTACCTGTGTCTATTTTAAGTCTTTTTTTCTCTTAGGTGATTGTCCGAAGAAAGCTCTCAATTCCTGGTTTGACACTGGGTTTTTATCCCTGACTTTTGTTTTACAATGACCTGCTTCCTAGACATGTTCTTGATGTTAGCATGGAGAAGTAAGCAAATTTTACTTCCTGTCTTGAGATATAGTTGTTGCAACATGGCAAAGGCTGATTAATCTGAGCGGTTGGTTATGTCATTAGATTATAACATTGTTTTATACAGAAAAGATAATTAGATCGCTTATGGACTGTTGCTCGATGTCCGATGTGGATAATCTGACGAATAACTGTGTTTCATGTGTTTGGATTTGGAGACAAAAACGATGTCCTAACATTATCAAATACATTTTTAAAAAATTGGACGATCAACATTTTCGGGAGGATGTGAACTTCCAGTCAATATGGTGGATAGGCTGCAGGAACCATTATAGGCAGTGTTTGAAAAGCATTCCTTGTTGCAGTTTCCTCATATTCCAAGTCTGGCTTACTGCAGGAGCTACTGAGTTAAGTGCTCTGTGCACACTGTGAGCTGTGCGTTTCATCTGTTTTGATCGTGTTTTGATATTCTGATTGCTTACAATGAATGATGATATCGTATGACATGGAACAGATGGCTATGTTCACTTTCTGTGCAGTTTCACCATATGTCTTTTGGTGTGTGCTGAGACTGCTATGACGGGGACTGTAGCTACCTTTCTTTGTTCGGGAGATGAGATATTAATTCGGATGATTCCACTGGCACGGGCGGTTGAGCAATTATGAATTTTAATTCGTTTGCAGTGGTACTGGGGCCTTCCATAACCATAACACAGAAAAGACAATTAGATCATTTTACACAGAAAATATCATTAGATCATTTTACACAGAAAAGATAATAAGATCATTTTACACAGAAAGGATCATAAGATCATTTTACACAGAAAGGATCATAAGATCATTTTATACTGAAAAGACAATTCAGATCATTTTACACAGAAAAGATAATAAGATCATTTTACACAGAAAGGATCATAAGATCATTTTATACTGAAAAGACAATTAGATCATTTTACACAGAAAAGATAATAAGATCATTTTACACATTAAATATCATTTTACATAGAAAGGATCAAAAGATCATTTTACACAGAGAAGATAATCTCCAGAAGTGAAGACTAACCTGCTGGCAGTCTGAAAGCTGGAATGTAGGCCGACAAGGAATGGGTAGTTAGTGGCTGCTTCAAAGACATGCTTCTCTGTCTGGACCCAGTCTATGTCCTGCAGATTAAAATGTAACACTAACAAGGTTTTCACATACTTAACTCTTCCTGTCCTAGTTTTTCGACCCTGCCAAAATTTAAAAAAAAAGTAAAGTACCCCCGTCACGCCAAGTGGTGTATAGGGAATATGGTGTTAGTGACCATACATTTTACAGACCTTCGGCACATGATTTTTGGGGTAATGTGGTCGGTATTACGCCGATGCCACTTTACTTTCCCAGAAAAAAAATCCGGTACCGATTAAAGGCTGGGTGAACCCGGAAGCCATCAGTTGGGATCGAACCCTACCCCTTGTCCTTTATAGTCCAGTTCACTAACCACTGAGCTATCACGGCTCCCACCTGCCAAAAGTGTTTAGCCGTAATTTGTTCTTCCTGAAAAATACTTCTTGCACTAAATCTTTCATGTTCTCACTATAACTGGTCATAGACATACAAATTAGGCATCAATTTAAAAGGAAAAGGGCACAGATTCATAATCAGCAACAATATTTTGAAAAAAAAAGATGAAGGATAAGAATTTAAGAAATTAATAACAAAAATTTTTGAAAAAAAAAATTGTATATAAAAAATGGTACTCACCTACCCAAAGTGGAGGTCCATTTTAATCCGACAGTGCTACCAAAACTAACGTCACTAAGATCACTATCACATTCACAGTTATCAGAACATAATTACTAGCTTTGTCTGCTGTTAATAATAATTCAAGTTTAGGAGCAATAGATACTTCACTGCTGATAGCCATTTTTCACTTCTAAACATGAATCAGCTGATTAAAGACGTTAGAAAACAACACAAATTTTGATGAAATGGCTCATTGCACATCCCTAGACCTGCCATACGCTAATCTTATGGTCTGTTGTTTGATGTGCGACAGGGATAATCTGACGACTAACTGTGTGTCTATATGTTCGTAATTGGAGTCAACAACAATGGCCTAACACCATCAAGCGCTATACATTAAAAAAAAAAATATGACGATCATCATTTTCAAGAGGATCGTGAACATCCGGTATATGGTGGATAGGCGGCGGGAACAATTGAAGGCTATGCATGAAAAGTGTTCCTTGTTACAGTTTCCTCATATTCCAAATCTGGCTTGTTGCAGGAGCTACTGAGTTAAGTGCTCTGTGCACACCATGAGCTGTGTGTCTCATCCATTTCGATCATGTTCCGATATTATAATTGTTTACGATGAATGATGATATCGTATGACAGAGAACAGTTGGCTGTGCTCAATTTCTGCGCAGTTTCGCCTTATGTCTTTTGGCATGTGCTGAGACTGCTATGATGGGGACTACAGTTACCTTTCTTTGTTTGGGATATGAGATATTAATTTGGATGATTACGCTGGCATGGGCAATTATGGATTTCAATTCGTTTGCAGTGATACCGGGGCCTTCCATAACCAGTAACCAAATAACAGATTTTGATGATCTTGTTGAACAAATTAAATACATGTTGAACAGTCGAAGCGTGTCTAAAGACAGGAAATTCTATTAGAGTTAAATTCCTTGTGGATGTGGTAGCTTAAAATGTGTACTTTTTACTATAATGAAACAAAATGAAAGTAACCATGTCAGCGTTCGCTTGGCAAAATTTAAGTAAGTAACCATGACAGCATTCTCACAGACATCAGGAGTAAAAAAAAAATTCATATTGCAAAGCTTTGGCAATCTGTTCTTCCCTGTTATTTGTGACTGATAGTGGTTTTTGTTAGTACTTTTTAACAGTTATGATGACACAAGATAAGCTGGTCACACAGTCAGTACTTATATATGCGTGCATGTCCTGATTTTTTTTTAAACCCTAGAGTACGATTTTGTCATTAAAAATTACCACCTAAAAATACAAATTCTTGAAATTTGACAGTTTTCTGCTGACAAACATCCCCACCCTTCCTAACTACTACTTCCGGTAATCCACGACTGTAGGATTTTTTTTCCTCAAGTGTGCTGTAAAAATTACAACTGTATTGTAGAAAGGCTGTTTTAAAAAAAATAAATTTAGCCAATTTTAAAGAAATTAGTTTTTTTATTCATGATGGGGGAAATCTCCTCTGCCGTAGGCAAGACATCAAATAAACCTCTATAACATGGGATAGCCAGCAAACAACGTTTTGAGGGAGCTGAACATACGGCTGGATTGACAGACTTATGGTGACCATATGGGGAGACAACATATCCCCAATAGCTATGGCATAATGTGCTTGAATTTCAGGCCATACATTTTTATGTAATCCAGGAAATTCTTAGAGCATCCAATTCCTGTGTGTCCGCTTGGGTAAACACACAGTCGTGTAGCAAAAGTTCAAAGAAAATACTATTTTTTTTAACCCAGATGTAAAATTTAAGTCATAGTCATTTTTACGATGGTATCTTGAAAACATCATCCACAGATGTGTATCGTAATCTAGGGTTAAACCTGCGCCGTGGCTGACACACTCAGACAGACTGGATCTTGGTTTGATGTAGTAGTTTTCCTTCTCATAGGGTGAATGGCGGCCAGGGCTGTTGGCCCCACCCTTCTTGGAAGTATGGGCATAATGCTCTCTAGTTGTCTCAAGTGAAAAAATAATGTGTAGAAAGTTCATAGAGAGTTGGGGAAGATTACAACAGTGCTGATGAGCACTGGACCCCTGTAATCTCCAAATGTTGTAGGAATTGACATGAAAACCATGTGGAGCTGATGCAAAGATGGTGCAAGTACATTTACTAAAAAAAATAGGATGATTCAGCAGGGGCTCGGTGGTCTAGAGCTTAAATGCTGGTCTCCGGATGAGAATGTTGCAGATTCAAATTCCACCACAGATGGTGAGAGTTTTTCTCCTTGTATCTATGGAAGCCTTTGTAGCTTTATCTATCCTAGATCTCTGGGGTGAGAATTCTTCTCTTTGAATCTATGGTTTCTTTGTGGCTTTATCGTTCCTGGATTTCTAGGTTAAGAATTTTTTTCATTGAATCTATGGTTTCTTTGTGGCTTTATCTTTCCTAGATTTCTAGGTTAAGAATTTTTCTCTTTGAATCTATGGTTTCTTTGTGGTTTTACCTTTCCTAGATTTCTAGGGTAAGAATTTTCCTCTTTGAATCTATGGTTTCTTTGTGGTTTTACCTTTCCTAGATTTCTAGGGTAAGAATTTTCCTCTTTGAATCTATGGTTTCTTTGTGGTTTTACCTTTCCTAGATTTCTAGGGTAAGAATTCTTCTCTTTGAATCCATGGTTTCTTTGTGGCTTCATCTTTCCTAGATTTCTAGGGTAAAAATTCTTCTCTTTGAATCCATGGTTCCTTTGTGGTTTTACCTTTTTTTTTCAGCTGGGTTGACTGGGGATTGAACCCATTCTTACTTTATCACCAATCAACACTTTTTATTTTTCCTTCTTAGCATTCATCAATTATGCGGACGTCGTTGTGTTGCTAGTTTATGGCATAGCTGCGATATCTGCACCTTTTGGTCCAACACAATGGCCTTCATCATGGGCAGATTTGCTTAACAATTTTTCCCCAGATAATGACCACTTTAGCCTACTCTTTTTGACTTTTAACTGCCAAGGGTTCATTTTAATGAGTGCAGAGTGGACATTGGACTACCGGTTGTTGTCCGAGAGGGCCACACATTGAATATCTCTACCCAGAGACCAAGGGAGAGTAAAACTATGAAGAAACCACAAATTCAAAGAGAATAATTCACAGCCTGTGACAGAATTCTAACTAGGGACTTCCTGTCTAGAAGCCAATATCTTACTTCTAAACCATCCAGTTCCCCCACAAGAGCACACTAAACATTATACAACCCACAGCTTATGGGTTTAAGACAACTCACACGCCACCCTCATGAGCAGCAATATTTGCAGCACCAACCTACAGAATAAACTCACCTCATCATCATTGACCAAAGTTTTCTTGATAACTTTCATGGCGTAGATTCGTTTTGTCTTCTTGTGCTCCACCTGTAGAACCTTGGCATAACTTCCTCGGCCGATCACTCTCAAGAGATTGAAGTGGTCTAAAGTCAGTCGGGATTGGTCTGCATTCTCTGGCTCCTAAAGATATTCAGTTAATATAAGCCATAATTTTCTCTGATTCATAAAGATATTCAGTTAATGTAAGCCATCCTTTTCTCTGATTCCTAAAGATATTCAGTTAATGTAAGCCATCATTTTCTCTGATACCTAAAGATATTCAGTTAATGTACGCCATCATTTTCTCTGATTCCTAAAGACATTTAGTTAATGTAAGCCATCATTTTCTCTGATTCCTAAAGATATTCAGTTAATATAAGCTATTATTTTCTCTGATTCCTAAAGATATTCAGTTAATGTAAGCCATCATTTTCTCTGATTCCTAAAGATATTCAGTTAATGTAAGTCATCATTTCCTCTGATTCCTAAAGATATTCAGTTAATGTAAGCCATCATTTTCTCTGATTCCTAAAGATATTCAGTTAATGTAAGCCATCATTTTCTCTGATTCCTAAAGATATTCAATTAATGTAAGCCATCATTTTCTCTGATTCCTAAAGATATTCAGTTAATGTAAGCCATCATTTTCTCTGATTCCTAAAGATATTCAGTTAATGTAAGCCATCATTTTCTCTGATTCCTAAAGATATTCAGTTAATGTAAGCCATCATTTTCTCTGATTCCTAAAAACATGAAATTAATTATTACTGTCAATTATCATTTTCTCTAGCCCCTAAAAATATTAAATTAATAGGGGGTTGGTTGGTCAAGAGATAAGACGCCAGCCTTTAGACAAGAAGGTCCTGGGCTCGATTCCCACCACAGGCAGTAGAAAAGAAAAAAATTATATATATATAAATAAAATAAAATCTGTGGATTTACTCACCCCTGGTCTCTGAATAGTGAGATCCATGTCTAGCCCTATCAGAAAATGATGGGAAAAAAACAAAAAAAAACAGGGGGTCTTGTGTGCATTCTGCGCACGTTAAAGAACTCATGGCAGTTGGAGATGTTTGTTTGTTTTTTTATTTTGCTTCTGCCTGCTTTTCTACTATGATGTACAAGCATATACATCAAAACTAAAATCTAGAGAGACACTAAAAATAACACTTATATAAGAGAAGCAAAATTGACAGGCATAGACTCATTAGATAAGATCAAACATTTCGCCAAGAATATATTGGAGATTAGCTCTCTTTTTGCTTTGGCCTCTTTCAGAACGTTTTCATTACTCTTCTTAACTGTCCATGGTATTCTCAACATTATTCTGTAAAACTACATTTCTACTGACTCCAGTGATTCAGAAACATATATGTAAAGCATAAGTATGTACATAAGTTAAGGTTCCCTCCAGGCATAACATTTTAACTACCAATGGTGAGTGGGCTGTACGGCTTGATTTTTGTAAAAGTAACAGTGTCCTGTCGACTGTACTGGTGACGGTCACCGAGTTTTTGTTTTGTTACTTGCTTATTTTAGACACTTTTTTTCAGTTGAAGCAAGTTAGAATCTCTAGCAAAATGTTTATTTTTACAGAATTGTATAGAAAATAGTGTAGGAAACTTTGTAGTTAAAATAAAAGATTTTCGTGAGATATCAATAATTTTCCTTTACGTTCGGAGATGATCCCTCAAAATCGCCTCATTTCACAAGACGGTTTAAATCAAGCTATTTATTGCAAGCAAATTTAGAATTGATTCTAATGTCTGTGATGAATCAAAGCACATAGTTTTTATATTATTCGATTACGGTTTAGTCTCAGAGTAAATAAAAATATGTTTTTTTAAAAACTCATTCCTATTGTTTTTATAAGACAATGTATAGACCTTTGTCATGTTGTGTGGCACATCACATTATAAACATCAAAATATGTTTTTTAAGCTCTTTTTGTGTTAATTGTGAAGGAAAATTGTGTGAGTGTCAAAAATGATTAATTCTGAAAGGATTTAATTATAAAGACAACGCGGATATGATTGATCATAAGGCAAGATCTGCTAAGTGAAATGAGAACAGTTTTATATCGCAGATTTTGAAACATTTTTAAAATAAATCTTCATCTTTCTTTATAATTATTATATTATTTTAACATTTATTTTTACAACATATATATTCTTTCTTCAATCTTCTTTTATTTGATGCATAAAACATGTAGATTTTTAAAAATTACATTGTTGATGTGATTTTTAAGACAATCTGTCTTAAATCTATTTTTCATTTTTAAGTCGTTCAATTTTTTCTCTCTCAGTTCTCTTTAGTGAGGGTGTATATTTTCTTCGGTATGTAAAGTGTTAAAAGACATAAAAGGAATATGCTATTAGTGCTCATATTTTTCAGTGACCCAAGGGGACATTTTAATTATAGAAATGTACCAGTCAAATACCAGTGAATAAAGAGATACAGCGAAGATGATGGCGCTGGATAGGATGCACACTGCAGAAGTCAACTGAGAGTATTACACAACAGGCCCTTTTTTAGACAAAGAGGAAGACTAAGAAATTCTTGGAGAAGACAGATAGAAGCAGAGATGAAGATGATGGGGAAAACATGGAATGATCTTAAAAGAATGGCAAAAAACAGATCGACTTGGAAAGTGTTTGTTGAAGACCTATGCTCCACTGGGAGCCAAAAAGGTAGAAGAAGAAGAAGAAAAAGGGGACATTTTATGCAACACATGGGTGATTTGAGTTCATTAACAAACAAAATAATTCAAACCTGTTGAGGATAAAAATGTAAATTACATTATGTAACAAGAAAAAATAAAATTTGTAAACAATACTCACTTCTACTTTTGCTGTCTGCCGTTGCAAATGATATGAAAAAATAAAAAGCAAAGATTAAATTTTTTTAATTATGAAAACTGAACTGAGCGGAAAGGTAAAACAATAAATTAAAAAAGTAAAGAGGTCATACGTTTTGGAGGTCAAGATGGCCTCTAGCATCTGGGCTGAAATCACTCAGCGATTTACAACAGACTGAGTGTATTAGGATTAATGAACAACAGAGCTGATTTACACCCTACCACACTTCTCAGCAGTATCCCTGGAGAAAAATCAGTTCTACTAAGCAAGTAGGGATCAAAGAGGGAAGCAATCTGGTACCCAAAAATGTCATGCAGAATATGAATATATGTGGTCAAAAGGTGCAACTATCAAGATAAGACATGTGATAAACTAGATAAACAACACACCCACTCAGCAGCCTTTCAAGGGCAGACAATGAAAAGGGATAATCGTTGGGAGAGTGCTGATGGGAAAATAGAAAAAACATACGTTTATATGGGTGATAGGATAGATAATGGCAATAAATTTGTCTTAAACAAAAGAACAAACTGAGAGTATTAGGCAATAGGCCCTTATTTGAAATCGCCAGTGGAAGAGACAAAAGAGGAAGACCAAAATATTTTTGCAGAAGACAGGGGGATAACAAGGAATAATCTTAAAAGAATGGCAAGAAATAGAATGGCTTGGAAAGGTTTGTTGAAGACCTATGCTCCAGAGGGAGCTGAAAGGAAGATGACAAGAAACATGTCAAAAACAGACAGTAAACAAAATCTAAAAATGACGAGCAAAATATAAAGGCTATAAACTAGATATAAAGATAATGAATAGAAAATAAAGACAATAAATCAATTATAAAGGCAAAAAAGCAAGATATAAGTGCAACAGTTATCTTAAAAAAAAGACTACATATAAAGCCTTTTCATAACTTTTATTAAGCTCCCAAAATCTAAACTCTTATAAACTTAAACTATTACAAATTAAACTACTTGAGACTAAAAAAAAAATCCTGACCACCTAAACTCTTATAATTTCACAACCAATAATTCCCACAGCCCAAGCAAAAAATATGCACGAACACTGGTACTTGAAAAGCACTCCACTCATTCATGTCTGTTTGACTCACAGTTTTCCTCACAACAAAAATGTCTTTATTATTTTTATAGTAAGTAAGTAAAGAGCCCTCTCACGCCAAGTAGCGTATAGGAAATATGGTGTTAGTGATCGTAATTTTTACATGTGTGTTGATTGTTGATAAAATAAGTATGGGTGCAATCCCAGGTTGTTGACAATCTGGTTAACCCAGCTGAGAAAAAAAAAATGGGCACCTGACTCACTGAGTTGGGTAAGTTATGAACTTCAAAAAGGAGCACTGGCCTCTTCAGCTCGAAATGCTATGGTCAGTATATGTTACAAAATATTAAAGTGCCCTGTCATGCCAAGTGGCATATAGGGAGTATGGTGTTACTGATCATAATTTTTACAGACCTTCAGCACATGATTTTTGGGTTAATGTGGTCGGTATTATGCCCGTGCTGCTTTACTTTCCCAGAAAAAAATCTTTTACCCATTTAAGGCTGGGTAAACCCAGAAACCCCTTACGTATGCGTGTGAAAGCTGGAAAACAACAAGAGATATAGAAACAAAGTTGAACGCATTCGAAAATAAATGTCTAAGGAAAATACTTGGTATAGAATGGAACGAATTCAAAACAAACGAGGAAATTAGAGAAATCGCCAATCAACCACTAATATCTTCAGTAATAAAGAAAAGACGATGGTCATACGTTGGACATGTGATGAGAAGAGATAATAATCGAATAGCAAAGCAAGCCCTCATATGGGAAACAACAGGTAAAAGAAAAAGAGGAAGACCCAGGGAGACACTGAGAAGAACATTGATGAGAGAGGCAAGAGCAGCAGGAATCGGCTCCCTCAATGAGATAGAACTGCTTGCACAGAACAGAGACAGATGGCGAGATTTGATAAAATATCTTTAAAAGAAAACTGCTAGAACAAAAATTCATATAGGAGAAGGTGTATCTTGGTCTACGCCCTATGGGCCGGTTACGGCTCGAAAGGTCAATAGAATAGAAACCCAGAAGCCGTTGATCAAGATCGACCTCTTGTCCTTTGTAGTCCAGTTCACTAACCACTGAGATATTGTGGCTCCCACGTTATTATCATCTTCTCCAATAATTCCGCTAAACAATTCACAAAATTAGCTTAACTCTACCCATACAAAATAAATAATCACAGCCCTGACTAAACCCATAAAAAATGTTAAAACTTACCTCTTTACCATACTCTACAGGATACGCTACCTGTGGCTTGTTTACTGTAGAAACAATATTGTTGTATATACATTTAACATGATGAAAGAATATTTTACCAATGACTTAATCATCATTATGTGCCATAACGGTTGGCAATGGTAAGTGGTCATCAAACTTTTTTTTGGTAAACAGAGCCTAAACTCTTAACCACAAATCACCATGGCAGCACCTTATATCATCATCAAGTACAAGGCCTGCTGGCGTAGGTGATCATGTCTCTTCACAACTTTCGATCTCGGCAGTTATTTATCATTTCTGTTGTTGACCTTCTGCCAAGCCATTCTCTTAAGCACTCTGGTACTTTTTCTCTTTGCTTCCCTCTATCTCTTCGTCCCTCAATTTTTCCAGTTGTTACAATATATTCCAATTGTTCTCTTCTCATTACATGGCCAAAAAATGATGATTGTTTCTTCCTAATATTGGAAATTAGCTCTCTTTTTGCTTTGGTCTCTTTCAGAACATTTTCATTACTCTTCTTAGCTGTTCATGGTATTGTCAACATTTTTCTGTAAAACCACATTTCTACAGACTCCAGTGATTTTCTTGTCTGTTGTCTATGATTCACATCCATATGTTAAGACTGTCTCTACATAGTCTAAGCACCTTATATCAACAATGTAAAATTTAAAAAATTTAGAAAAACACATTTCAATAGCATTTTAACAGCATACTTAACATGCTATGTTGATTCTGGAGGTAGATAAACTAATGTTTTGTGTGTAAATTAAATAGATCAGTGTCATTTTTTAAATTGAATTTCTAAAAATAACTGAATCAGCTGACATTGTGATATTTGTATCCTGTAATAAAGTCAATGTGAAGAAAGAGCTTGTTTCATCCTCATTAGGTCTTCAAATCTGGGCACAAGTTGGGAGATTGCTATTCTAATCTCTCTCTCAGTGTTCACATGTGATCTGTATTTGGTTTTGATGGCTTACTATTCTAAAAACTTGGTCTCACATAAGAAGGTAGTCACTAAAGGAATTAAAACTCGTAGGGCCCTTCTTGTCTACTTCTGGGTTTCTTTTTCTACAAAGCTTCAATGAAAAGAAGGAAAGAGAGATCTCGGACGACGTAGAGGAATAATATTAGACAGCTTAACATTGTGGTTCAACAGTGGCAAAGTTGATGAGATGTACTGTGGGTAGAGGTTTGCAGAAAAACATCACCTATACAGGACATGGCACTTTATGATGATGATAATAAAAATGTCAGCGGGGCCACTAGCAGGAGGTTGGAGAGCACCTGGGCTCCACAAAGCACAGTTTGATGACCACTGGCATAGGAGATAAAGTCCTTTCATAATTCTCTGTCCACTATTCATAGTATCAATTCTGTTGTTGACTGTTTACTATGAAATGACACCAAGCTATTTGGTATCTTTTCTCTTTGTCATCTGCGATCTCTCTGCCTGTATTTTGCCAGTTGTAACCAAGTATTCCAACTTTCCTCTTCTTGTGCCGATGACTTAATCACTGAAACTTAGAATGAAATGTCTGAGAATAACAAAGAATATGACAAGAGGGATGAAGCAGAAATGATGATACAAGAACAGGATTTTGGGTCATGCTAGTGTTGGATTACATCAAGAAATAATAAATTCAAATGGTTGAACAAGTAACAAGATCTCCATCAGATAGCATTCTCCAAAGAATACTGATACTCCGAAGAAATGGCTGTTGTCAGTTGTCACAGAAAAATATGAGAATTAATTGTGAGAACTAATTGTTGGTGGTCATGGAAAAATATGAGAACTAATTCCCTATTTCCCATACATCGCCGATGATGTGAAAAACTACCACTTTTTGCTAATGGAAAAATATGGGCCTTATCACCAAAATTTCCTTGCAAAATTGTTTTTAAACTCTTACTGAATAATTATGATTAAATACATAAATGGTTCCAAACAGAAAATAATTAGAGTACCTTTTGCGTGTCCATTTGTAGACTTTGACTCCTCAACAACTTCCCCTTCAATATTTGGATGAATCTCAGCCACTTCCTGGTTGAAAAAATATAAAATTAAACTGCACATTCAGTCCTTTTCTTCTCCTTTAGCATTCACAGGCTTAACCCTAGAATACAACTGGTTCATAAAAATCTACAGTTTGCTTCTTTTTTTTAATCATGTACCTTCCTAAATGTTCAAGCTAGACACCCGTGATGTGCAAATGTGACCGGACATATTTTATTTTTTAAATACATCATCATCAAGTACCGTGCCTGCTGGCATAGGTGATCTGTTGTCCTATTGTCCATGATTCCCATCCATATGTTAAGACTGGCTCTACATAACATTTAAGAACTCTTTTTCTTGTTTCTATTGTCAAAAATGGATTGCAAATTTTATGACAGTATCGTAAAAATGTGATTTAAAATGAGAAATTGTAATTTATGGTTAAATGGGAGTTAATATATATATTGTTGCATTTACACTATATGTTATTTTTTTGTCTGACCTGTCTCCGACCTGGGTAGATTTTAAATTGCTTAACAATTATGTCTTGGCCGCAGCTGTTTGGAATTATTTATCTAGACATTAAATTGTCAAGGTAAAACATCATTTGAACCTCTTTATTGATTTTACTTAAAATTTTGTATGCTTTGCATATGGTGTTACAAATTGAACCACTTCTATGAAATATCAATTTAAAAAATGAGCGAAATAAACTAAGCTCAAGACACCATCATCCATTGATGCTGCAAAATTGTTAAAGATTAGAACTAAAATGTCACTTTGAGATGAAAAAAAACATCTGTGTACTGTATGATGTGCATGGCCTCATTTTGTATTTGTTGCAGTCTTTCAGTCAGCATGCGGCTGAGAGTTAGAATCGCCTGCATGTACTCAATAATCAAAACCGCTAATCCCAGATATAGGAGGACAAGAGGATGCTGTTTGCAGTCTGCTGCCACCATTACCCCAAGTGCTAAGAGACCCTTCCTGGCCTTTACTAAAATTAGATCTATGTGCTGGGCAAAAGCAGGACTCCTTTACAAATACCGCATTGTGGCAATAGTACGGTGGCTTAGTGGTAAATAGTTAAGAATATGGCAATAGTATATAGGCTTACTGGTAAATAGTTAAGAATATGGCAATAGTATATAGGCTTACTGGTAAATAGTTAAGAATATGGCAGTAAAACATAGGCTTACTGGTAAATAGTTAAGAATATGGCAGTAAAACATAGGCTTACTGGTAAATAGTTAAGAATATGGCAGTAAAACATAGGCTTACTGGTAAATAGTTAAGAATATGGCAGTAGTACATAGGCTTACTGGTAAATAGTTAAGAATATGGTAATAGTACATGGACTTACTGGTAAATAGTTAAGAATATGGTAATAGTACTGCAACATAGCGACAGAAAATAAGATGAGGCAATAATGTAGTGACAGATGGTTAAGGATGTAGATACTTAATGTCCAACACAGCATACCTCCACAGTTCCACACTGCCTCTTGTACAACTTGTGGCAGCGTTTGTGAACTGTCACTCTACAGGTGATACACTTGTAGCCTTGCCGACCCAGCCCCCAGATTCTGTCCTGACACAAGGCACAGATGGCTTTCTAGAAACAGAAAAAAAAAGGCAGTAATAAATCCACTAGAAAACAGGCATGCATAGATGGCTTTCTAGAAACAGAACAAAAAAAAGGCAGTAATAAATCCACCAGAAAACAGGAATGAACAGATGGCTTTCTAGAAACAGAACAAAAAAAAGGCAGTAATAAATCCACCAGAAAACAGGAATGAACAAATGGCTTTCTAGAAACAGAAAAAAAAAGGCAGTAATAAATCCACTAGAAAACAGGAATGAACAGATGGCTTTCTAGAAACAGAACAAAAAAAAGGCAGTAATAAATCCACCAGAAAACAGGAATGAACAGATGGCTTTCTAGAAACAGAAAAAAAAAAGGCAGTAATAAATCCACTAGAAAACAGGAATGAACAGATGGCTTTCTAGAAACGGAAAAAAAGGCAGTAATAAATCCACTAGAAAACAGGAATGAACAGATGGCTTTCTAGAAACAGAACAAAAAGGCAGTAATAAATCCACCAGAAAACAGGAATGAACGGATGATGGGGATTGCAATTTCACTTTGATTTCATGGTTTTTTTTTTATGGCTTTACCTTCCCCTGGCTTCTGGGTAGTGAAATCTTACACCTTTACTGAGTACAGACCTTAAAATAACAGTAAATAAATAAATCTTTACTGTTATCACTGAGTGCCTTCTCCACATCAAAGGTTGGTCACTATGGAGCGTCATTCTGCTCTTTGTCTTGTTTTGATGATGTAGGTTGTCATAGGCTGACTTGTCCATCTTTTGGTGCTACTCGTTCATGTTAGTCTTGGTATGCTTCTGCCTCTTTTACCTTGTATTTTCCCTTCCAAGATTAATTTTAGTTGGCTGGTGTGTCTTTTAACATGCTCAAAAAATTTCATTTATGTTTAGTTTTGAATTGTGTTTAGTAGTTCTCTTTTCATTTTTAATTGTTATAAGACTTCATTATTTGTTTTCTTTTCTATCCATCCAATTCCTCTATAAATCCACATTACTTTCCTGTCATCCATCTTTGTTCTATTTCATTATTTGTTTTCTTTTCTATCCATCCAATTCTTCTATAAATCCACATTACTTTCCTGTCATCCATCTTTGTTCTATTTCATTATTTGTTTTCTTTTCTATCCATCCAATTCCTCTATAAATGCACATTACTTTCCTGTCATCCATCTTTGTTCTATGAATTTTTTCTCTGATTCCTGTCGCTTTAAAAGTTTTCATGATTTCTCTTCTCTATGAATTCTTTGTTTGGCCATCCCTGTAGTACCCATGAAAGGTTTGTGAATGCACACATGAAAATAAATATTACAATTTGTGAAAATTTTTTTTAATTGATAGAAAATGTTGAATTAAAAAAATAAAATAATTGAGTAATCTAGATCCCAGCTTCTAAGATGGATAAAAAAAAAAAAGTAAAGTACCCCCCCGTCACGCCAAGTGGCGTATAGGGAAATATGGTGTTAGTGACCCTATATTTTACAGACCTTCAGCACATGATTTTTGGGGTAATGTGGTCGGTATTACGCCCGTGCTGTTTTACTTTCCCAGAAAAAATCCGGTACCCATTTAAGGCTGGGTGAACCCGGAGCCGTCGGTTGGGATCGAACCCTACCCCTTGTCCGTAGTAGTCCAGTTCACTAACCACTGAGCTATCGCGGCTCCTACTAATTTTTAGGGAATTAGTAAAACCCAGGTGTCCTCGCCAGGGTACGAACCCCGGCTGTTGCCGTGGTAAGCCAACCGCCTATCGATTGCGCTAACCGGACACCCTTCTAAGATGGATACTAGATAATATTTTGAGATGCAAAGGATGGCCTGGCGTGATATAGATCACATCACCCGAAAAATGCGTTATTATTAGTTATGGAAAAGATATAGTCTCTAACACAACATCCTTCATCAGCCTAGCAGAGCAAAGCATGCAGGAAACCCTTACTTACTCCAAACAAATTTTTTTTTCTACAAACGTTTGTCGAAAGTTATAGCTATGAAAAAGGATGATACATTATGTATCTAGTCTATAACACAGTGCACAATCGTCATTTTTAGTTATGATAAAATAACATATGTATATTAATAATAACAGGTCATCATAAGCAACAGATTAGTAAGAACACTACAACTGAAGTTAGTGCACCTTTCTTGTGTGTGAATGAGAAAGTAATTTGAAGTACAAATAGTTTCTTCATATAATATAACTTTTCTTCTTCTTCCCTTCCTCATTTATCTTTCTTCATCAACGGAAGATATAGTTTACAGTCATTCATTCTCCTGTTGGCTTCTCTTGCTATTATGTTTCTTCTATACTTCATCAATCAATCTATTTTGTGTTTGACTCCTGGATATAATGTAAAATATTTAATGAAAGTCAGACCATGAAATAATGTTCTGCCCATCATATGGTGGTTACAGGCCAAGATTTGCTGCAACAGCCTGTCCCAACTGTACAGGAAGAGTTGCAATTGTGAAAACTGTAAAAACTAAATTAGGGGCAACAACCGAGTAAAATACAATTCAAGGGACATAACCATTAAAAGACCGGCTTATTATCAAGGGACGTAATATTTCCCAATACAATGTAAGAAATATAACTTTAATGAATTATAATTTTTCAAATCTCAAACTACAATTATCTAAATACTCGAAAAACTTTACAAACAAATACAAAATAATTTCAAATGAAACAGATAGTTATGAAATTCAACAATCATCTCAACTGAAAGCATAATATATATTTAAAAAATCAAAAATTAAAAGTAACACACAGAATATCTAAACCATTTTAAAAACCTTCCAGTGAAAATAGAAGTTCACACTGTAGGATCATACCAATTGTGAAAACTCTTTGTGCAATCTCAGGATTGTTGAATAACTTTATCTAGTTGGGAATCAAAGTTCCCTTTATCGTGAAATGTCAAATCAGATTTTGCCATCCCAGAATATTTGCCATACGGATTGGTATATGCGATCATAAGCACAAAACTTCCACATACAGTGCATCCTATCAATTCTGATGACGTTTTCCGTGCACACCATGACACCAAGCTATAGTATTTTCTCTTTCCCTGTATTTTGCCAGGTGTAACCAAGTACTCCAACTTTCCTCTTCTCATGATGTGCCCGAAAAATATTGATTGTTTGTTTCTGATGTTTCTTAGGAGCTCCTTTTATGTGCTGTCCAGGGAACTTTCAACATTCTTCTGAGAAATCCCATCTCTGGGCCTCTAATCAATTTTTCATTTGTTTGTTTACTGTAACAATTCGTTTCCATAGGTCAGAATTGGCTCTATATAGCATCGATGAACTCTCTTTCTCACTTCTATTGACATAGATTTGTTGCATTAGATGTTTTTCATTTTCTGAAATGCTATTTTGGCCTGAGCTATTCTGCTTTTTATTTCTGTGGTGCACCTTCCACCTGATGATATTATTGTGTCCAAGTATTTGATGCGTTGCACTTGTTTCAGATTTGACCATTACTTCTGTTTTCTTACTATTCAGACTTAGACCTTTCTTGTTCCTTTAGGAAATATATATTTAATTTATTAAATTTGTTCATTCCATTGGGTGCCATAGAGCGCCATTTTAATCTTGTTGTGATGGTGCATTTTAATGTTATTGGTCCACTTTAGTTTTGGTCCCTGTACGTTCCATTCCAAGTTAGAAGGGTATTAAGTCTTTTCACATGTCCAAAAAATTTTAGTCTTCTTTTTTTGAATTGTGTAAGTTGTTCTTTATTCATTTTCAGCTACTTCAGAAATTCCTTGTTTGTCTTCTTTTCCACCCACCCAGTTCTCCCCATTTTCCTAGAGATCTATATTTCAAAGGCTTCAATTTTCTGCTTTGTTTTCTTATTTAACTTTTAATTACGACTCATATCTGTGACTGACATGTTTACGATACCATAGTCAAAATTACTAACACTTAAAAGTAACATTAGAGGCTTTAAAAATAGTATTTTCTCTGAACTTTTGACATATAACTGTGTGTTTACACTAAGGAAGACACAGGAACTCGAACTTCCTGGTTCAGGTTTATTTTTTATCCCATAGTCAGACGTGTTACAATGTCTATCGGTGTGGTCGATGTAAGTCCATCAGTATGTTCGGCTACCTAATAGCATTATTCGCTGCGTTTCCCAAGTTACAAAGGATTGTTGCATGTCAGCTGACAACCAAGGAAATCTCCCTGGTTAGAAAAAACAAATTAAAGGAAAACGACCAATTTCCTGAAAACTGGCAATTTTTTTAGTGCATTATATGAGATCGTATCTCATGAACAGGGGGTCCTACATCAACAGAAACAAATCCAACACTCAGTGGTCACTGGAAATAGTAATTAGGACAGTACATGGAGAGGGTGGGGGTGACAGGTTGTGTTTGACCACAGCAAGCTGTCAAATTTTGAAGAATTTGAGTTTTGATGCTATGATTTTTACATCTTATCTTTTTACATTTTATCTTAATCTAGGGTTAATGTCTGTTTTATTTGTTATTATTAATTGTTATTTACTTAATATTTTATCAGACACATGACAGGAAACAGCCAGAAAGATCAAATCAGACAGAAAGAACTATTCGAAGACTGCTTATTTGTTTTATGCATGCAACAAAAGAATGAATTACCCGTGAAAATCTTTTAGCCTGGTACAAGTGGCCATTCACCCGGTACAGCTTTCGCCATCTACGTGCTCCTCTGCGGTAAATATTTTCTGGAAAAATATATTAATTCAATATTATTTCTAAGCACACAAGTATAAGTTTACAAGTAAATATTTTTTCTTGTTCTGTCAATAACAAGTAATTATAGAGTAGTTTGGCAATGTTAGGGATATGTTATAAAGATGGGCTTAATTTATAACAAACAATCATAATAGAGAATGGAAGCAGCGATAGCTCAGTGGTTAGTGAACTGGACTACAGAGGACAAGAGGTAGGGTTCGATCCCAACCGACGGCTTCTGGTTCACCCAGCCTTTAATGGGTACCGGATTTTATTTTGGGAAAGTAAAGCGGCATGGGCGTAATACCGACCACATTACACCAAAAATCAAGCGCCGAAGGTCTGTAAAATTTATGGTCACTAACACCATATTCCCTATATGCCACTTGGCGTGACGGGGGTACTTTACTTGTTTATATACCACAGAATAAGAAAAAGCATTATAATAATAGCAGTGATTTCTGCAATATGTGCCATTTTGGCGCACAAGGTTTCTGTTTACAGAAAGGCAATCTGTAATGGGCAGACAGAGATAGATTAGATAGATAGATAAGATAAGAAAAGACAGACAGACAGACATGACAGAACCGGACAGACAGACAAACTATATTAATGCAATAACTTTAAATTCTGTAGGGAATCCTCATCAACACAGTTGCTTATTTCAAACTGAAAGTAACATTTTAGTTTGAACCTCAACAGTGTTCCTATGTTCATGAATGAAGATCTCCTGAGGAAAACTACACTCTACCCATTCTTGAGATTGATATTTTATTGGAGTGGTTCTATTTTGTGACACTGCACAATTTTTTGAAAATTCTAGAATGGTTAATTTCTGTGTCATTGATACTTTACATGAATGATGTTAAAGATTAGAATTATTTCAAAATGTTGATATATTTGACCCTATCTGGCGTAAAATAAGCATGTTTTAACGATAAATGTTGTAAAATTTCAGCTGCAGCATCTCTTATCATCAATTTTAATGTACTAAAGCAGAAATATACTGGAAAGTGTGTTTCAGAGCTGAACAAAATTAACGAAACTACTAAAATATCATTAACAGCTGTATCAATTACTGTGTCCTGTACAGGTTACCATGCTATTCCACAACTTCTATCTGGGGTCCTCGGTAGCCTAGTTGGGAAAATCACCTGACTAGGCTACAGACGTTCGGACAGCCCATGTTCGACTCCCACTGGAAGCAGTGTGAATTGTACTCGAGGCTAGAAAAATATACTCAATGGTTGACCCAGTCATTGGCAGAAATAGGTACCAGGGTATTACTTGGAGAAGGTGAGGAATGTCGCCTCGCATTGTGAGTTTCAATGCTTAAAGCGACACTATCCAGAAGTCTCCAAACACTTCTGGATAGTCGGCCGAGCACATATGAGTGAAAAATCGCGTGCTAAGACGCCGATTCAAGTCTCGTACTTTACCTTCTATCTCAACAGTTGTTTATCAGTTCCGTTGTTGTCTTCCTCCCAATACACTTAAACTGTCTGGTATCTTTTCTTTCTGTTTCCTTCCTTCACTCAATTCATTCCAGTTGCTCCCTTCTTATTTCACAGACAAAAAATGGTGATTGGCAAAGTGTGCTCTTTTTTGCTCTGACCTCTTTTAGAACATTGTTGTTACTCTTCAGAAAGGTCTTCTGAACTGTTCTCAGTATTTCCAACATTTCTCTGAAAAACAACATTTCTGTGGCCTCCAACAATTTGCTTCCAACATTATTTATATTAAATAATATGAAAGAGAATAAAGAAAAGAGCCCCGTCACGCGACGTGGCTTATAGTGAATATGGTGTTAGTGCCAATAATTTTTACAGACCATAGTCACATTATTTTTGGTGTAATGGTGTCAGTATTATTTATTATTTGTAAAGCCTGTGCCACTTTTTTTCTCCAGAAAAAAAAATTCAATGCCCATTTAAGACTGGGTGAACCAGGAATAAAATCGATTCATTTGAAAAAAAAATGCTATTGAAAAATCATTATAATAATGAATAATAAAAAGAACAATGAAGAAAAAACTGGCTTATAAACGTCCATTCTACAGAGGAAATTAAAATACTATCATCAT
The DNA here is from genome assembly GCA_032433765.1 of Megaustenia siamemsis. Taxonomy (NCBI): domain Eukaryota; kingdom Metazoa; phylum Mollusca; class Gastropoda; order Stylommatophora; family Ariophantidae; genus Megaustenia; species Megaustenia siamemsis. Next base: position 18,420,387 of record JAVIAB010000104.1, read on the forward strand.
CATGTGCCATACCAGTTGGCCTAGGCGATCATGTCCTTCCACAATCTTCTATCTACAATGCATCATATCAGTTCTGTTGTTGACTGTTTTCCATGCCATGACACCAAGCTATCCAGTATTTTTTCTCTTTGTCATCCGCAATCTCTCTTTCCTTTTATTTTGTCAGTTGTAACCAAGTATTCCAACTTTCCTCTTCTCGTGATGTGCCCGAAAAATGTTGATTGTCTCTTTCTGAGATTTTTTAGGAGTTCCCTTTTTGCGTTGGTCTCTTTGGGAATTTCTTCATTGGTTTTTTTAGCTGTCCAGGGAACTTTCAACACTCTTCTGAGAAATCCCACCTCTGTGACCTCTAATCGTCTTTTCATTTATTTGTCTACTGTCCATGATTCGCTTCCACAGGTCAGAATTGGTTCTATATAGCACTGGTGAATTCTATTTCTCACTTCTATTGACATATATTTGTTGCATAAGATGTTTTTCATTTTCTGAAATGCTATTTTGGCCTGAGCTATTCTGCTTTTTATTTCTGTGGTGCATCTCCCATCCGATGTTATTATTGTGCCCAAGTATTGGATGCATTGCACTTGTTTCAGATTTGTCTTGTTTATTTTTATTCTGCATGATGGTGATGATTATTTCTTTGATATGACTATTACTTGTTTTCTTACTATTCAGACTGAGACCTTTTTTATTGCTTTCTTTTACTATTATGTCTATCATTTCTTCTAGCTCAATCTCTGTCTCTACTATTAAGACTGTGTCATCAGCATATCACAAATTATTTATGTCGTGACCGTTGACTTCAATTCCTTTTTTATCTACTATTGATCTCATAATATTTTCTCTGTAAAGTGAAAACAAATCCAGCGACAGAACACAGCCTTGTCTGACTCCTTGTTTTATATATTGGAATTGTCCTGTCTGGTTGCTAATTCGTATAGCTGCTGTTTGTTGCCAGTACATGTTTTTTATGATTCGCAGATCCTTGCCAACAATGTTTAATTTCTCCAGCATATTTATTATTTCCACATGCTTTACTTTGTCAAATGCTTTTGTGTAGTCTATAAAGCACATATATAGATATTTTTTTTACCTCTATAGATCTATTGATCAATGTTCTTAAGATGTGCATTGCAATATTGGTGCCCTTTCCTTCCACAAATCCACATTGTTCCTTACTTATTTCTGGTTTTATTTTGTTCTTTACATGTCTCATGATGATTCTTAGTAATATTTTCATCATATGGATTGTGAGACTAATAGTGAAATAATTGGCCACGTTAAAAAGATACAGCTGGTTGGAAAGAACAATAACGAAGACATGGTTTCTTGACAATGCATCAGGGGTAGACGAAGAAGGAGGTAGTTTCAAGACATCAAGGAGACATTGAACATAACAGAAATGGGAGATCTGGCTAGAGACAGAGATTCTTTCAGATGGGCTGTAGTGAATGAAACATTCTACAAATGAGATGCGATATGATGTTGATGAGCCTGGAAGCCTTCGATCAGGATCGAACCTGGCCTCTTGTCCTTAGTAGCCTAGTTCACTAACCACTGAACTATTTTGACTCTCATTAAATGATATAGTGTTTACTATTGCTGAGAACTTGGACTACCAACATCATTATCACTGAGTGCCGTCTTCGCATCGAAAGTTGGCTACCATGGAGCACCATTATGTTCTGTCTCTTGCTTTGATGGGGCAGGTTGAATAGGCTGATTGTCCATCTTTTGATGTTTCTCGTCCATATTAGTCTTGGTCTGCCTCTTTTACCTTGTATTTTCCCTGTCCAAGATTACTTTTAGTAGGCTGCTATGTCATGTAACATGTCCCAAAAATCTCTTTTGTCTTGTTTGAATTATATTTAGTAGTTCGCTTTTTATTTTTAGTTGTTTTAAGACTTCATCGTTTGTTTTCTTTTCTTTCCATCCATTTCTACCTATTCTTCTATAAATCCACATTTCAATGGTTTCAATTTTCTGTTGTGTTTTCTTGTCTAATGTCCATGTTTCTGCACCATATAGGAATGCTGAGAAGATTTAGCTATTCTTTATTTTAGCCCAAGTGTTATTTGTTTTGATGTTAGTATATTTTTCATGGCATTAAAATTACTTTTTGCCATTCCTATTCTTTTGTTTATTTCAGTTGTACATTTTCCATCACTGATTATAGTATGTCCAAGGTAATTGTAGCTCTGAACTGTCTCCAGGTTTACTATTCCTTCAACTTTGATATTCACTTGTAGCTTTTGAGTATTATCTTTGTTTATGATCATAGTTTTAGTCTTTGTCATATTCATATCTAATTCACATTTGTTACTTGTCATGTTTATTTCATTAAGTAATTGTTGTAGATCTTCAGGATTTTCTGCTAGTAATACAGTATCATCAGCATATCTTAGGTTATTGATTATCTTTCCATTACTACCAACAGACTGAATACACGGATCATGGTTACATAGCAGAAAAAACAGGTGACAGAGCTTAAGATTAGACAAACTGCTTTTACAGTTTTATGGAACTGTAGTCAAGCAGTATTTAGTGAACTAGTCCAATGAGGGGAAAAGGTTAAGTTTGATCCTGACCAATGGTTTCTATGGTTCACCCAGCCTTAAATGAGTAACAGATTTTTATGAAAAAAGAAAGACAGCACTGGCTACAATACCAAACAATATGAGCACTCACACCATATTCCTTTATGGCATTGGGTGTGACATAGTTCATTGTTCCTTCATTCTTCACAGCTCTAATAAAGTACATGACTACAAGAAGAGCACAGCTTGAATATGATAAGGATGAACAAAAATAAGAAATAGAAAGGAACTGGAGAAGCTAGAAAGAAAGCATGAACACAAAAGTAAAACAAAGAAATGAAGAAAAGAGTGAGAAAAAAAAATAAAGAGATAATTAGTACTTACTGTCCTCTCCAATGCACGGAAGTCCTGGTCTGTCTGGGACATTTGGAAAAACTGTTGATGAAAAAAGAGAAATGGTAGTCCCAAAACATAACGCAACAGAAATATATGAAATGTTTGGTATTAACTCCATATTATGATACCATTGCAAGAATTGACCACCTCAAAATACAAATTCTTGGAATTTTGACAGTAAAAAAATTTCCCTGTCCTTATACCATCCTAATTACTACCAACAGTGACCCCTGAGTGTTGTATATGCCCCAGCTGGACAATTAGAGGCCTCAGAGATGGGATTTCTCAGAAGAATGTTGAAAGTTCCCTGGACTGCTAAAAAGATCAATGAGGATATTCTCAAAGAGGCCAACACAAAAAGGGAGATCATAAGAAACATCAAAAGAAACAATCAATATTTGTTGGGGCACATCCTGAGAAGAGGAAACATTGAATACTTGGTTACAACTGGTAAAATACAGGAGAGAGAGATTGTGGAAGACAAAAAGAGAAAATACTGGATAGCTTGGTGTCATGGCATGGAAAACAGTCAACAACAGAATTGATACGACGCACAATGGATATAAGGTTGTAAAAGGACATGATCACCTACACCAACCAGTATGGCACATGATGATGATGAAGTAGAAACTGTCTGGGCCACAAGACACAAATAAGCCACAACACAATGCCTACTTAATGTCCTAAGGATAGATGATGAAGAGGACTATTCGTTCCTTTAGTAGTTTTTGGGGGAGAATGTAAGAAAACAGTCTGGGCTATTGAGTAGCGATTGAAGGAGGAGGGAAAACATAGTCCCCAAAAATTAGTCCTCAATTCAAAAGTGCAGGCCTAAAGTAGCAGATATCTTAGCTTACTATAAGTCATGACACAACATAGTTTCACTCATTTAATACCTTTCTATGCGTGTGCAAAGATGAGAAACAAATGTTGAGGGGAAGAGGCTAACATACAACCCTCTCCCACTTTATAAAACCACATACATGAAAAACAAAATATTTTGTCCCTCCCTGTAACTCTTACTTCCATTTCCCTACTCTTGTATCAAAGAGAGTTCAATCAGTTTCACTAATGACCACATATTTCTTTTCTAATACCCACCATGTATATTCAGCTCAGTGTCCTTGTTCACTTCATACAGACGGATAGCCTCATTAAGCTCAATTTGAGAAGAAATGGTACAGGGATCCCCTGTTTAAAAAAAAAAAAAATACAATCAATTTGAGAAGAAATGGTACAGGGATCCCCTGTTTACAAAAAAAAAATACAATCAATTTGAGAAGAAATGGTACAGGGATCCCCTGTTTAAAAAAAAAAAATACAATCAATTTGAGAAGAAATGGTACAGGGATCCCCTGTTTAAAAAAAAAAAAAATACAATCAATTTGAGAAAATGCAGTACAGATGTCTTCCATTGAACAAACACAAACTAGTCTAACCCTAGATTATGATCATCATCATCAAGTACCGGGCCTGCTGGCATAGGTGTGATCATGTCTCTCCACAACTTTCGGTCTCGACAGTTATTTATCATTTCTGTTGTTGACCTTCTGCCAAGCCATTCACTTAAGCTGTCTGTTATTTTTTCTCTTTGCTTCCCTCTATCTCTCCATTTTTCCAGTTGTTACAATATATTCCAGTTGTTCTCTTCTCATTACATGGCCAAAAAAAATATTATGATACAGTCGAACCTGTCTAAGGCGACCATTCACGGGACTTTCAAAAACTGGTCCCATAGGACAGGTGGTCCTGCCTCACAGGTTTCACATAATAAATAGAGCGATAAAAAAATTTTTATCCTAAGCACTATGAAAACTAACCTGCAAATCAGCGTAATCCATGAGTAGAACATAGTGCACATGTCGGTCTACAATAGCCACTGGTTGGACACTTTTCATAAAACACGATAGTTAAACACACAAAAATATTTTGTCGAATCACTGATATTCGTTCTTCCAGCGTTAATGCTTTTGGTTTTACACTTTTGACACTGGCCATTTCCTATATTGTGTGTAACACTTTTAAAATCCACAAAAATAATTCACTGAGATACTGTACATGTACGTGAATACACTCTAAGCGGGCAATGACTAATTCTTTAGTTAATTCCTGTAATTTATACGGGCCACGCAATGGTCTACTCTGGTCTAGACGGAACCGCGAAGTGATGTCACTTCACGAATCATAGATCTGTGTCTGCCGTGTTTCTCACACCAGTATTGACTGATAAACGTAACACATCCCACTGTAATCTGGGACTCACTAAATACGGGAAAACTTCGACACCTGTAGACACCTGTGTCGATCGTTTATGGCTCCCAGCGAGACGGAGAAGGACTGGCTGGTCAGTGTATCGTTATCTCGGATTACCCGCGTGTCGCAAACGGGATAAATAACATTGGCGGCGGTTAATTAGCCTGGTCTCTGGTCGCGTCATACGGTGAGCGCCGTAATCAGTGTTAGCATATAGTAAAAACTCGGGGAAATTGTAGACCCGGTCCTATAACCAGGGAAACGCTTTAAACAGGTGGTCCTAAGACCAGGTTCGACTGTACCATCATAAAAATTACAGCATCAAAACACAAATTCTTCCAAATTTCGCAATTTGCCATGATCAAACATCGCCCTCCTCTCCGTGTACCTTCTTAATTACTAGTTCCAGTAACCCCTGAGTGTTAGATTTGTTTCTATTGCTGTAGGAATTAACCCCCCAACTTCCCTTTGTGAGATACAATTTTGTATAATTTGAAAAAAGTGCAAATTTTCAAGAAATTTGTCATTTTTCCTTTTGGGCTGTGTCCAGGGAAATTTCCACAGTTGTAGCTCACATCAAAAAATACACCAGGACGGTCCCTCCGCATCTTGAAAACGTAATGTAATAAGAAAGATAACGACCACCGAAATTAAATGTGTCAGAAGAATGACAGGAAACAGCTTAAGGGACAGAGTAAGAAACACTGACCTGAGGAAGAAACTCAAAATTGAACCAGCCATCGAATACATAAAGAAACAACAGATAAATTGGTTCGGCCACATAACAAGTCAAAAAGAACTAACAATGACTCAAAGAGCCTTAAATAAACGCTACGAAAATGCCAGATTAAGAGGAAGACCGAGAAAGAGATGGATAAAGGGAATACTAGAGTCACTAGGAGGAATAACATCAGAAGAGGCCAACAGAAGAGCAAAGAATCGCAGATTGTTTCTCCCCTCGACGCCAATGGCAGCAGAGTAAGGATAGAAGAAGAAGAAGTAGCTCACATCAAAACAAGCCTTTGTAACTTGGGAAATGTAGCATACAACACTATGAGGTAGCTGATGTCAGACATTGTCACAACATCACTGATATGTACCAAGCACTCTTAGAAAAAAAAGCTCCATCACCCCCCCCCCCCCCCCCTCTTCCAAATGGCCTATAAGGAATGTGATGTTAGTGCCAATTATTTTTGTAGAACTTCGGCACATATTTTTTTGAGTAATGTAATCAGTATTATTCTCTGTGCTGTATTTATTTCCCAGGAAAAAAAAAATCAGGTACCCATTTAAGGGTATTTTATTTTATTATTTAAGCAGTAGATAGATCAGGATCAAACATGACCCTCTTGTTCTTAGTAGTTCAGCTCACTAATAAATGAGCTATTGCAGCTCCCATGCACTCTTAACTTGCATGTAATATTTTTAGTGCCTCGCCTGCAGTGAAGCCATTCTGTTCTAAAAGCAAAGTCAAAAGGTCCATGTTGTGCAACTTTTCTTAAGTTAATTTGTATTTGTCCATGTTGCTATGATCTCATTGAGGAACAAAACCAACAACACAGTTTGAAGACACTTACAGTTGACAAGATCACGCCTGACAACCGGCCGTACGCTAATCTTAAGGTCTGTTGTTTGATGTGCGACGGGGATAATCTGACGATGAACTTTGTGTCTATATGTTTGGAATTTGAGTCAACAACGATGGCCTAACATCATCAAGCGCTATACATTTTTTAAAAATACGACGATCATCATTTTCAAGAGGACGTGAACTTCCATGGTATATGGTGGATAGGCGGTGGGAACGATTGAAGGCTATGCATGAAAAGTATTCCTTGTTGCAGTTTCCTCATATTCCAAGTCCGCTTGTTGCAGGAGCTACTGAGTTAAGTGCTCTGTGCACACCGTGAGCTGTGTGTCTCATCCGTTCTGATCATGTTTCGATAGTCCAATTGTTTACGATGAGTGATATCGTATGACAGGGAACCGTAGGCTGTGTTCACTTTCTGCGCGGTTTTGCCATATGTCTTTTGGCATGTGGGTGTCCGGTTAGCGCAATCGATAGGCGGTTGGCTTACCACGGCAACAGCCGGGGTTCGTACCCTGGCGAGGACACCTGGGTTTTACTAATTCCCTAAAAATTAGTGGGAGCCGCGATAGCTCAGTGGTTAGTGAACTGGACTACTACGGACAAGGGGTAGGGTTCGATCCCAACCGACGGCTCCGGGTTCACCCAGCCTTAAATGGGTACCGGATTTTTTCTGGGAAAGTAAAACAGCACGGGCGTAATACCGACCACATTACCCCAAAAATCATGTGCTGAAGGTCTGTAAAATATAGGGTCACTAACACCATATTTCCCTATACGCCACTTGGCGTGACCGGGGGGTACTTTTTTTTTACTTTTGGCATGTGCTGAAACTGCTACGATGGGGACTACAGTTACCTTTCTTTGTTTGGGAGATGAGATATTAATTCGGATGATTACGCTGGCATGGGCGGTTGAGCAATTATAGATTTTAATTCATTTGCAGTGATACCGGGGCCTTCCATAACCAAATAACCAAATTTTGAAATGAACTCTTTAACCACCCTGTGGAACAAACACAACCAATTAAAGAGAGATTTTAAAGATGATTAGACTACAAAACAATCAGAAATAAATTTAGCAACACACCTTCTTCATCTATCCACTTGACAGTGAATGGCTGGGCATCCTCAAATTTACAAATGTCCTTGATTTCAGTGCAAAAGTCTGCATATCCAACATCATTTTTTATATTTGTCACTAAAATATTTCTAGAGAAAATGGAACAAAATATTATTAAGATAATAACAATAATGAATTGTTATATTTTGAGAAAATTAAATCAAACATTTTTCAGATAATAATTATAGAAGCATTATTGTACTTTACATCATCCTCACAAAAACTGAAAGAATAAAGAAAGGCTCAATGGAGATAACGTAGTTTTATTGAAGAAACTTCTTGAAGTAAATGCTTATTTATCATATTTATCATTAAGCAGACTTCTTTCCACATCCAAGACGTTTGAGGTCATGCTATATCTTTTCCAGGTCGAGTTCGATTCTGATTGATGGCTTCAGGGTTCACCCATCCTTAAATGGGTAGCGGATTTTTTAAATGGAAAAGTAAAGAAAGTGGCATGGGTGTAATACCGACCACATTATCCCAATAAATTGTGTGCCGAAGATCTGTAAAAATTATGGTCATTAACACTAAACTCCACTTGGCATGACAGGGCTCTTTATTTTACTTTTTAAAATGTCTTTTCCCATTACCAGGACAAAGCTCACAGTCCTCTCCAGGTCTTTTTAGTGCTCTAATAAAGCTTATTGCATATCTATGTCATTACTTATTTTGAGTTACAGCTTGGGTGCTACAATCCTGAAGAAGTTTCAGAATCTGAGCCTCAACTTCAGCAATGACATTCAATAGCGTGTGTTAATCCAAGCAGTGAAGGTAGCTCAGGAGTCTGCATTGGCCTGTTCTGAGGCAGAAAATGATGGTTTGGGCATAACTTGGGTGTCTGGTGTATGGGATCATGCCTGTCACCTTAATTTGATGACTTTCCTTGTCTGTTTTCTTTTTTTTTCACCACGTTTTCTTTCTCTGCTTCACAAACATCAGTTTTCTTTCACACCCATTCTGCCAACCAGAGTTTTTGTTAACACAAGTACAAACAACTGCTGGCTTGTAGGAAGGTCAAAGAAGCAACCCTAAAAAACGTGTGTACTGAAGATTAGAATCAGAATAGGACAAGCAAAGGCAGAATTCTATCCAATGAAAAAACATCCTATGTAACAAATCATTGTTAATGTTAGAAAATATGTCCTAATGTTCTATTATATGGAAGTGAGTCATGGCTGATATTTCTTAACTCATAAGTTCATATTTATAAAGTCCACACAAATTATTTTATTTTGGGGGGGGGGGGGGGGGGGCCCTCGATAGCCTAGTTGGAACATCACCCACTGGCCTAGTGACATTCGGACAACTCGTGTTTGATTCCTGCTGGAAGTAGTGTGAGTTGTATTCGTGGTTGGAAAAAAAATACCCCCACAGTCAACCCGGCCGCTGGAAGAAATGAGTACCAGAGTTGCACCTTGGGAAGGTGAGGAAAGCTGCCACGCATCTTGAGTTTCCATGCTTGAAGTGACACTATCCAGAAGTCTCCGAACACTTCTGGATAGGCGGCCGAGCATATATGGGTGGAAACTCACAAGCTAAGATGCTGATTCAAGTCTTGTACTTTACCTCTATCTTTATTTATTCATTCATGTTCCCGTGGGTCAGAAATGATGTTTATCCAGAAACCACTGTTCTCAATCTGAGACATAAAAAAAAAAAAAATCTGAGACATTACACCGCTAGCTCTTGCACATTTGAAACTATAACTCTCAGCACCCTAAGAACACAAATATGGCCCACAGAAACAACCCTGCATAACAAGTTATGGGGAACTGGTGAAGACCTCAAAAGCACTGTCTTGTTTGTGACCTAAGCTGGTCTAAATGTCTATTGCACAGCAACAGCTGATCATTGAAGAAGAAGAAGAACCTATAATTGAATCCTGACATGTACTGCTAGTTATTTCTCATTCTGAACCTATAACTCAATCCTGACATCACATTGCTAGTTCTTGCACATTTTGAACCTATAACTGCATCCTGACAAGTACTGCTAGTTATTTCTTATTCTGAACCTAAAACTAAACCCTGACATCACACTGCTAGCTATTTCTTATTCTGAACCTAAAACTAAACCCTGACATCACACTGCTAGTTTCTGAACATTTTGAATCTATAACTAAACCTTAATATCACACTGCTAGTTCTTGCACAATTAGAACACATGACTTTGTTTTTCCATAGGCCAGCTTTTAATTTGTACCAAAGTCCTGAATGACCGAATTTTGTGCAAATATAAGTTTTTTTCCTACTGATACCCATGGTGCCCCTCACTGTACAGGCAGATATTCTCTGACTTCAGAGTGTAACCTCATTTTTGTAATTGCTGAGAGTTTTCGGTTTTTTTTAGGATTTTCTTATCAAATTTGCCTAAGTAATGGCCTGCTCTTTTTTTATATTTTAAACTGCCAAAGATTCTTTAAATATATGCAACTCAGGACCTCCTGTTTATTGCTGTTATATGAGAGAGTTAGACATCAGACCTTATTACACCAAGCCAGGGAGAAGGGTAAAGCCATGAAAAAAAATCATGGTTAAAAATTCACACTGCCAGTGGCAGAATTTGAACCTAAGACCTTTAATGTTCAAATGCTGGTGTCTTATCTCTAGTTTACCCAGCCACCACCCTCTTTCCCTTAAACCTATCAATGAATTTGTATGTTCTATTACAAGTTCATGCGCATTTTGAACATCTGACTGAACCCTGACATTATACTGTCAGATCATGCCCATTTGAAACCCATAAATGAAATCTTCCCTTCACTAGATCAAGTCCACCCCTTTTTCTTATAAAGACTGACACATATCTTTGGTTTCTTCACATATAGTTTAATTAAATTGAAATACTGAACTTTCATCACATTCTCATATATTTTAACTGAATTAATTTTTTAGGCACATAAATTTGTGAGGCTAAAATAAATAAATATCATCTAAAGAATTAGAAAATATCACTGAACCAGGAAACTAAAGAAACATTCAAAAAAGTTTAATACCCATTGTATCCAACTTTGATACGCACTGCATTTTCCCAGTCATCACTGTTCAAGGTTGGCATCATGAGGGCTGCAAATACTAAAACAAAATAATAAATATATTTCTAATAACATTGAATAGGAACATACTTATGTCTGATAAATGTTTAAAGATCAGACAGGTCTGGGAGTAATCTTTCTTCTTCTGTGTATACCTCAAGATGTCAATCTTAAGTTCAGAGAAAATATTGATTGGTAAGTTCAAAGCCAGTGATTGACATCTCCTTGCAGCTTGAATAACATACACAATTGAGTTCCTAGTTCCATCTCCTCACAGCTTCAATAACACGCACAATTCAGTTCCTAGTTTCATCTCCTCACAGCTTCAATAACAAACACAATTCAGTTCCTAGTTCCATCTCCTCACAGCTTTAATAACACACACAATTCAGTTCCTAGTTCCATCTCCTCACAGCTTCAATAACACACACAATTCAGTTCCTAGTTCCATATCCTCACAGCTTCAATAACACACACAATTCAGTTCCTAGTTCCATCTCCTCACAGCTTCAATAACACACACAATTCAGTTCCTAGTTCCCTCTCCTCACAGCTTCAATAACACGCACAATTCAGTTCCTAGTTTCATCTCCTCACAGCTTCAATAACACACACAATTCAGTTCCTAGTTCCATCTCCTCACAGCTTCAATAACACACACAATTCAGTTCCTAGTTCCATCTCCTCACAGCTTCAATAACACGCACAATTCAGTTCCTAGTTTCTGGAGACTTTGCCAGAGGTGAAAGTTAACGAAAGCAAAAAAAAACATACTATCACTACCATTCACTATAGTCACTCATATAGTATCTGTCTATCGACCTTTCCATGAGCCGTAACCAGCCCATAGAGCATAGACTCAGATACTCTTTCCCTGTTTTGAAATTTTCTTTCTAGCAGTCTCAATCCTTGCAAAGATCTTTTATCAAATCTTGCCATTTGTCTGTTCTGTGCAAGCATCTCATTTAGTATACTTTAGACTTTATTATAACAACAGTAAGGTAGCCGCGATAGCACAGTGGTTAGTGAACTGGACTACAAAGGACAAGGGTGGGTTTCAATCCTGACTGACGGCTTCTGGGCTCACCCAGCCTTTAAAGGGTACCGGATTTTTTCTGGGAAAGTAAAGCGGTACGGGTGTAATACCGACCACATGACCCTAAAAATCATGTGCCGATGGTCTGTAAATATTATGGTCACTAACACCATATTCCCTATACGCCACTTGGCGTGACGGGGGCTCTTTACATTAAAAAAAAAAAATAACATTAACACTGTTTCAGTGTTTGTTTCATTTGCATCATATTCATATTGAACTATCCTTTACTCTAACTCTAGTATATTTTGTATTTAATTTTTTAAATTTTATTCCAATGAAATCATTATTATTTTTTTTTTACAGAGAAAGAGGGAATACTCAGATAGTGGAGAACTGAAACAAACACTACTGAATCAGAATGATTATTATGTACTATGGCTAATACTAATGAATGACTATCATGTACTATGACTAATACAAATGAATGACTAACGTCAAAATAAATCCTGAGTTTGTTTTACATCTACACAATCAACAATCGACATTCATTGTTGGATAACTGTGATTGATCGATTGATGACTCCCTAAGAACAGGACAGTCATCAACAAAAAAATCATATTTTTAATATTTGAAGTCATGAAATTATAAATTATTATTGACAAAGTAGTAACTAACCACTAGTACTAGTAACAATAATTAATAATAATAGTATTATAATAGATTAAACATTAAATATTAACGCCACGATATATAATAATAGTAAAATAATTTTATTAAAATGAAACACTAGTAGTAGTTGTAACGTTTGTTCAAGTAACAACACAACAGTCAGTGAGTCAAGTATGAGTAACATTAATGATTAAACTGCTTGACTGTACAAAAGTTACTTACTTTAAAAGTTTATAAACTATTACGAAAATGATAAACAAGTATTGTTATAATACACATAAAAGTAACGAAACTTGTTTACCACGAAAGGGTTCGGATTAAATAGTTTCTTCAGTTTGTAGAGACCTGTATCCAACTTTCACAAGATGTCAAACATTTCTTGTATTGAAGGGGAGAGGAAGAGAAGATAATCCTTTAGCAGACGTTAACCGGTTCTATTTAAACTTCGATCACAAAAGAGCTGTTTACCACATCATAAGCTTCAGCTTATAGCTTGCGTTCGTCCTAGCACTAAAGGAATACACTTCTTCATCATCCGCCCTTAAAAAGTAAAGTAAAGTACCCCCTATACGTATAGGGAATATGGTGTTAGTGACCATAAATTACATGTAACAACAAAGGGAAGTCAATAATTGAGACAGTTCGAGGAACTCAAGAACGACAAATGATATAAACCACGACACCTTTTAGGTATCAGTGAAAAGAGAAAAGAAGAAGACCATAAATTTTACAGACTTTTTGCACATGATTTTTGGGGTAATGTGGTCGGTATTACGTCCGTGCCGCTTTACTTTCCCAGAAAAAAATCCGGTACCCATTAAGGTACCCATTAAGGCTGGGTGAACAGGAAGCCATCGATTGGGATCGAACCATACCTCTTGTCCTTGTAGTCAAGTTCACTAACCACTGAGCTATCGCGGCTTCCAGCATCCGCCCTTAAAATAACGTTAAAGAAGCATATGAAGTGTTCCTTGTTGCAGTTTTCTCGTATTCCAAGTCTGGCTTGCTGCTAGAGCTACTGAGTTAAGTGCTCTGTGCACACCCGTGAGCTGTGTTTTTCATCCGGATCGTCTCTCGATATTCTGAGTTTACGATGAATGATGATTATCGTATGACGAGGAACAGATGGCTGTGCTCACTTTCTATGCGGTTTCGCCTTATGTCTTTTGGCGTGTGCTGAGACTGTTATAATGGGGTCTGCAGCTACCTTTCTTTGTTTGGATCCTTCAGTGAGATGAGATGTTAGTTCGGATGATTCCACTGGCACGGGCGATTGAGCAATTATGAATTTTAATTCGATTGCAGTGATACTGGGGACTTCTATAACCATAACCAAGCTTCAGCTGAGGAAATGGTTCACTGGTAATAAAGGCATCGAATGGATACATGGAGGCCAGTTGAATGACATCGACTTTCCTGATGACCAAGTCCTCATCAGCAGCCAGATTAAAACGATGCAAGAAAACACAAATGAACTATCATCAACAGCCAGTAAAATAGGGCTTGAGATCAATAATGAAAAGACTAAAGTCATGAAAAGCTTGTTTCCAACAGATGAAATAATATACAATGAAAACAAAACAGTGGAAGAGATCGATCACTTTATCTATCTTGGAAGTCAATTTGATCGGGAAGGGGATACAAGTAAAGACATTAGAATAAAAATAGCTAAAGCAGCAATGTCTTTCAGAAGCCTTGAAAAGTTGTGGAAATCAAAACTCATCAGCACAAACACAAAATGTAGACTATTCAAATCAAACGTACTATCAACCTTTACGTATGCATGTGAGAGCTGGGAAACTATAAGAAACATTGAAACAAAGTTGAACGCATTTGAAAATAAATGTCTAAGGAAAATACTTGGTATAGCGTGGAACAAATTCAAAACAAACGAGGAAATTAGAGAATTCGCATCAACCACTAATATCTTCAGTAATCAAGAAAAGACGATGGTCATATGTTGGATGATGGAAAGCAAGCCCTCAAGTGGGAAACAACAGGTAGGAGGAAAAGACGCCGACCCACAGAAACAATGAGAAGAACATTGATCAGAGAGGCAAAGTGAGCATGAATCGGCCCCTCAATAAGATCGAGAAATTGGCACAGAACAGAGACAAATGGTGAGATTTTATAAAAGATCTTTGCAAGGATTGAGATTGCTAGAAAAAAAAATACGAAACAGGGAAGAGTATCTGGGTCTATGCCCTATGGGCTGTCTACGGCTCGAAAGTTAGATAGATAGATAGATAGATAGATAGATAGATAGATAGATAGATAGATAGATAGATAGATGGATGGATGGATGGATGGATGGATGGATGGATGGATGGATGGATGGATGGATGGATGGATGGATGGATGGATAGATAGGTGGAGGGTAGGTAGGTAGGCAGGCAGGTAGGTATATAGGTAGGTAGGTAGGTAGGTAGGTAGGTAGGTAGGTAGGTAGGTAGATAGGTAGAAGCTTTAGCTGGCTGCACATGGAGAACACAAAATAAAAAAAATTGCACATCAACTTTCGAGACAGTACTGATATCAAATTCAGAAGACAAAAGGCGCAGGAGAAAGGAGACGATGCCCGACATAACGAATACATCGTGTTCTTTCTGCGAATGGATATCTGTCCAATATTGGCAGATTCAGCCACGAGAGAAGATGTTCAGCAAAACAACATCCAGCATAAGACACTAATATTTTTTACAAACTACTGACTTATCATGATTGCTTGCCACCAACCGTCTGTCGAGACGCCAAAGGTCATATAATAATAATAATAATAAGCTTTAACATAATAATGAAAATAAAAAATCATCATCATCAAGTACCAAGCTATCTGACGTAGGTGATCATGTCTTTCTACAACTTTCGATCTCGACAGTTATTTATCATTTCTGTTGTTGCCCTTTTTGTAAAAAAAAAAATGGATTGCACAGCATCCTCCTCATTTGTTGGAAAGCTGCTTATGCCCGAGCTATTCCGCATCTCACCTCTGCTGTACATCTACCATGTACTCTCTATCAAATCAAGATTATTAAGCACAAAAACAAATCTCAGGATTTTCAAATCAAATGTATTACCCGCCCTTACTTATGCATGCGAAAATTGGAAAACAACTAAAGAAATAGAAAATAAACTGTAAGCATTTGAAAACAAATGCCTTCGAAAAATTCTTCGTATTGCAGGGAATGAGATCAAGATTAGTGTATGACCTTTGACGTCTTGACAGACGGTTGGTAGCAAGCAGTCATGATAAGTCAGTAGTTTGGTAACAAAATATTAGTGTCTCATGCTGGATACTGTTTTGCTGAAGACTAGTGTAGAAATAAGAGAAATGGCAAAGCATCCACAAATATTCGCTATAATCAAGAGAGAAGAGGGCGGTCACACGTTGGCCGTATGATGATAAGGGACAATAAGCGAATCTCAGAGCAGGCCCTCAAATAGGAACCTATCTTTATTTTCTTGTTGACCAGGGACAACCGTAAATAATGAATTAGTCTAAAAATGGCATCATTACACAGCCTATACAATATGTTCAGCTTGTGTTTGTTGACATGGGTGGTCTCAGGGAGAATGTGATCCACGTCGTCGTTATATTCCCCTATGGTGAAGGTTTATCATTAGAGGATAAATAGTAAAAGTAGAGAGACAATTGTAGATCAACAGTACCAAGTTACAGGCACTACGATTGTTGTTGTGGTCGCTGATGTTAAGTAAGCAAGGCCCATTGTCTGCCTGAGTGCTAAACTTCTTGTTGGGTATTACAGCCAATATTTATTGAACCAAATTATTATGATGACAACTCGCAATTGTCAACATAAAGATGGTCCCATTACAGAATAACTACACACAGCTCGGGCAGATTGTGCTCGTAAACCTGGGAGGGCCGACAATCTAAGGGCAGAATCCCCCTAGAGAAAAAACAATCTGCTGCCTTGCAGGAAGATTGGGGACAATCAAAGGCTAAGGAAAGCAAACCTGAATAAAATGCTGGCAGAAATAGGATGCACTGGGCCATTGGCGCAAAACACAGTGCAACGATCTAACATGGTCTCAGAGTGGACAATCACTTCAACAGACAGCTGCCTTCATAGGAAAGTCAGAGTTGACAATCACTTCAACAGACAGCTGCCTTCATAGGAAAGTCAGAGTGGACAATCACTTCAACAGACAGCTGCCTTCATAGGAAAGTCAGAGTGGACAATCACTTCAACAGACAGCTGCCTTCATAAGAAAGTCAGAGTTGACAATCACTTCAACAGACAGCTGCCTTCATAGGAAAGTCAGAGTTGACAATCACTTCAACAGACAGCTGCCTTCATAGGAAAGTCAGAGTGGACAATCACTTCAACAGACAGCTGCCTTCATAAGAAAGTCAGAGTTGACAATCACTTCAACAGACAGCTGCCTTCATAAGAAAGTCAGAGTTGACAATCACTTCAACAGACAGCTGCCTTCATAAGAAAGTCAGAGTTGACAATCACTTCAACAGACAGCTGCCTTCATAAGAAAGTCAGAGTTGCCAATCACTTCAACAGACAGCTGCCTTCATAAGAAAGTCAGAGTGGACAATCACTTCAACAGACAGCTGCCTTCATAAGAAAGTCAGAGTTGACAATCACTTCAACAGACAGCTGCCTTCATAAGAAAGTCAGAGTGGACAATCACTTCAACAGACAGCTGCCTTCAAAAGAAAGTCAGAGTGGACAATCACTTCAACAGACAGCTGCCTTCAAAAGAAAGTCAGAGTGGACAATCACTTCAACAGACAGCTGCCTTCAAAAGAAAGTCAGAGTGGACAATCACTTCAACAGACAGCTGCCTTCATAAGAAAGTCCGGAATCCTACTCTGAATGAACCATGATCGCAGAAAAAAAAAAAAGAAATAAGAACCAGAGGGTAAAAGGAAAAGAAGGCTAACCTAGAGAAATACTAAAAAGAACATTAAAGCGAGAGGCAACAACAACCGACATGAACTCCATCGCCGAGATTGAGCAACTCACCCAGAACAAAGCAGTATGGCGAGACACAATGTAGGTCCTATGCAAGCTCTGACAGTTTAAATCTCGCCGGACATAAGAATCTAGAACTTCTACACTTGGTGCCATCTTCGGCTCAAACGGACAATAGATAAATAGAAGCTTTAACATTCGTTGAAATGTGAAGTAAAGCATAAACAACTAGATACAGTAATAGAATGTAGCGGAGAAGATGTCTCAAGAAGTATCTAACGCAACGCAAAACATAATTTGTGAGCACATAAGAGCACTGACAATGACATTAATGTTCTTTAGCGCTAAAAAGAAAACAACATTAAATCGAGATCAATAACTAGTAATAGAAAACTCTTTGTACAGATCTTCGCAGCAGGAGGCAAGCTGATCATCAGAAGTTGAAACCCCCCCCTCCCCCTTCTCCTCCCCCCACCCCCCGTTGAGCGAGTGTTTCGGCACTTTAGTGTATTGACACTCTACGGGAGGTGGGTCCGACTGGGTCATGACTCCTATGAGTCGACATCCTGCTGCATTGAACTCTTAATCACACAAAATAAGAACACTTATTTTACGCAACACTTCTGGTCGAATCTACGTTCATTACCCGGTCGTATACTTACTTGTCTTAGCTTTAACGCAGCACATTGATGTCCTCTTCATGTTGGCAACAGTCTAATTTTGCTTTTTTTTTTAGTGTCCTTTTATATAGACTCGCGCACACGCTGCTTTTTGCATGACGTAATTCTGCATGAAGGAGTGAATCAGTAACTGATAATAGGTGATAACGATCTTCCGGTCTGGGAACTTCATTCCCTTGAAGTGTCGGTATCACAAACGTCGAGTGTAGCTCACCCGCGGTGGATGACATAATAGCTCAGATATTCAAAGATTAAACTGTCGCTATGATATTGACTTAACGAAGGAGTCAGTAGACTCGATGTGTAGATTAGTCGCCTAATCGCCTGAACATCAGATTATTCTGACGTTGTTGATATGTCTCTGTTTCTAACAAAGAACAAGTGACAACAAAACACGCAGGAAAGGTGAAAAGACGAACAAAACGTGAAGGACACAAGAAAAAAGTGAATGACGGCATCAGAAAGGTGACATATCTTAATTTACCGTCAGTTCACAACTAACAGCCGTAGAGAAGAATGAAAGAAATGTGTTATCATCATTGTTTTCCCAAAGGCTCTGGCATCCCAGGGCTGGATTTAAAATTGGTGTGGCCCTAAGCTGCGTTAAATGAAACTTTGAGGCTATAAATGAAACTTTGAGGCTCTAAAAGAAACTTTGTGGCCCTAAATGAAACGTTGAGACCATAAATGAAACTTTGAGGCTATAAATGAAACTTTGAGGCTCTAAAAGAAACTTTGTGGCCCTAAATGAAACGTTGAGACCATAAATGAAACTTTGAGGCTATAAATGAAACTTTGAGGCTCTAAAAGAAACTTTGTGGCCCTAAATGAAACGTTCAGACCATAAATGAAACTTTGAGGCCCTAAATGAAACGTTGAGACCATAAATGAAACTTTGAGGCCCTAAATGAAACTTTGAGGCCCTAAATGAAACTTTGAGGCCCTAAATGAAACGTTGAGACCATAAATGAAACTTTGAGGCCCTAAATGAAACGTTGAGACCATAAATGAAACTTTGAGGCCCTAAATGAAACTTTGAGGCCCTAAATGAAACTTTGAGGCCCTAAAAGAAACGTTCAGACCATAAAAGAAACTTTGAGGCCCTAAATGAAACGTTCAGACCATAAAAGAAACTTTGAGGCCCTAAATTAAACGTTGAGACCATAAATGAAACTTTGAGGCCCTAAATGAAACGTTGAGACCATAAAAGAAACTTTGAGGCCCTAAATGAAACTTTAAAGCCCTAAATGAAACGTTGAGACAATAAATGAAACTTTGAGGCCCTAAATGAAACCTAGAGACTATAAATAAAACGTTGAGGCCCTAAATGAAACTCTGAGGCTATAAATGAAACTTTGAGGCCCTACATGAAACTTTGAGGCTATAAATGAAACCTAGAGACTATAAATGAAACTTTGAGGCCCTAAATGAAACCTAGAGACTATAAATGAAACTTTTAGCCCTAAATGAAACCTAGAGACTATAAATGAAACTTTGAGGCTATAAATGAAACCTAGAGACTATAAATGAAACTTTGAGGCCCTAAATGAAACCTAGAGACTATAAATGAAACTTGTAGGCCCTAAATGAAACTTTGAGGCTATAAATGAAACTTTGAGGCCTTAAATGAAACTTTGAGACCATAAATGAAACTTTGAGAGGCCCCCTGTTAAAAGTTACACCAGAAGGTCTCCACCATAGACAACAATATAAACGTGTGCGATGTCCCCTCCGATTGTAAGGCCCTAAGCTGTAGCTTATGTTCTATCTATCTATTGTCCTTTCGAACCAAAGACGGCACATAGGGCAGAACCACAATCTCAAAAACAGAAACCTTGCGTGCCAAAGTGGCACATATTGCAGAGATCACTGCTTCTAAAATCTATGGCTCTGTTTCCATAACAATACTTTTTACAATGACAGCTTGTCAAGCCATCGATCAAACTCCTTAGTCGCCTCTTACGACATGCCTGGAAGGTTACAATGTCACTATTCTTTACTTCCCTCATAATGAGGCCCCGGTAACACACAGGAGTAGCTTTTGTTGCTTAGGCCTAAATCCGGCCTCGGTGATTGCGGAATGGGAAGGAAAGAAGAAAAGGATGAAGCAAGTAAGGAGTGAATGAAGAAGGAAGAACATAGTCACATATAAAGCCTATGGGTTTATGGACAGCACAACGCCAGTTTGTCGTACTTTCTATGAGTAAATCTAAGGAAGATCAGAGTCACATATATAGCCTATGATTTTATGGACAGCACAACGCCAGTTTGTCGTACTTTCAATGAGTAAATCTAAAGAAGAACAGAGTCACATATAAAGCCTATGAGTTTATGGCCAGCACAACGCCAGTCTGTCGTACTTTCTATGAGTAAATCTAAAAGAAGAACAGAGTCATATATAAAGCCTATGAGTTTATGGCCAGCACAACGCCAGTTTGCCGTACTTTCTATGAGTAAATCTAAAGAAGAACAGAGTCACATATAAAGCCTATGAGTTTATGTACAGCACAACGCCAGTTTGCCGTACTTTCTATGAGTAAATCTAAAGAAGAACAGAGTCACATATAAAGCCTATGAGTTTATGTACAGCACAACGCCAGTTTGCCGTACTTTCTATGAGTAAATCTAAAGAAGAACAGAGTCACATATAAAGCCTATGAGTTTATGTACAGCACAACGCCAGTTTGCCGTACTTTCTATGAGTAAATCTAAAGAAGAACAGAGTCACATATAAAGCTTATGAGTTTATGTACAGCACAACGCCAGTTTGCCGTACTTTCTATGAGTAAATCTAAAGAAGAACAGAGTCACATATAAAGCCTATGAGTTTATGGCCAGCACAACGCCAGTCTGTCGTACTTTCTATGAGTAAATCTAAAAGAATAGAACAGAGTCACATCTAAATCCTATGAGTTTATGTACAGCACAACGCCAGTTTGCCGTACTTTCTATGAGCAAATCTAAAGAAGAACAGAGTCACATATAAAGCATATGAGTTTATGTACAGCACAACGCCAGTTTGCCGTACTTTCAATGAGTAAATCTAAGGAAGAACAGAGTCATATATAAAGCCTATGAGTTTATGGACAGCACAACGCCAGTTTGCCGTACTTTCTATGAGTAAATCTAAAGAAGAACAGAGTCACATATAAAGCATATGAGTTTATGTACAGCACAACGCCAGTTTGCCGTACTTTTAATGAGTAAATCTCAGTTATCCCACTATAACCCGCTACCTGCGTCTCTACAACAACAAACTATGTGACGTCAGGTTGCGTGGAAGACAAACCATCATATGGACAGACAATATTACAGAAAATCCTGCAGTGGTAGGGGCTAACAATAACTAGTACAATGCCTTTTATCAGTCTCATCGTCATCATCGAGTGCCATCTCCGCATTGAAGGTTCCGCCTGGCGTGACAGGGGTACTTTACTTTACTTTTTAATAAGGACTTAATAATAAGGAATTTCGCCTTGTCAGACGGTTTAATGGAGGATATTGTGTATTTTTATAAGGATTTGTTTTTGTCGAACAGCTTCTCTCGTGGCTGATTCTCCCAATGTTTGACAAACACACACGGCCACAGAATGAAGTCAGGCCTTACATATATTTCTATATCGTAGTTTAGGTCTGCCGTTTTTGTCTTTTTCCATGTATTAGTTCACCATATAGATATAATAAAAAAAGGTATCGTTAAAGTTTCACGTAACAAGTGGATAACACAAACCAGAACGACGTTTCGTCGAAGAATGGGTCTTCAGCAAGAACAAACAGATAACACACATACAAATATGTATTTAAAAAAAAATATATATATACTAATTTCTAAATAGGAGAAACAAAAAGAACATAAAAATAAAAAAAGTCTTCCCTGTATACCCTGATGTGGTCCGAAGGAAAAACACACTTAGAGAGAGAGAGAGAGAGAGAGAGACAGGGAGGAAACGAGAGAGAGAGTCACACTGGCAGAGATGCCGAGAGATAAGGACAGAGACACTCACACTGAGAGAAGTAACTAGTTTAGCTAGACAAGACGTTCGAATGAGATCAGTAGTTGATAAAGTAAATAGATTATATGATCTAGTAAGTCCACACGGGACTAGTGTATAGATCGCAACAAACATAACCCGTGATGTGTTAAATGTTTCTAGGAGTGTGTGATTCAGCAGTCATCCAAACCGCCAATTAATCTTGAGTATCTCTGTCCATATCTCTCTGGATCTCTGCCAGTGTGACTATCTTTCTCTCTCTCTATCTTTGAGTGTCTGTCTCGTGGCGTATCTGCCTCTTCTGAGATTTGGTCTCTAAGTCTGTGTCACCTCTTCTGAGAGTAAGATTTTCTATTTATATTCTCATCATTTCCGGTTTATGTTAATGTCTATCTACCCACGAATATTTTAATTTCTTGACCTTGTGTCTGCCTCCTACACTGTCTGGGACCACTCCCAAATTAAATTTTCACGCCAACGCATGGCCTTGACCTTGGTGTCCGCCACTACATCTAATATATTGCTCTCCACGTTTATACATAGGTGCTCAGATCCCATCAGCATGTCCCACAATGCCCAGCGACTGATGACACCAGTTCTGCGTTGGTTGATTAGTCTTCTTATGGGCCCACTAAGCCGATCGTTTCTGGATGTACCCATCTTTACTCTCATCTCCTTCATCTAAAGTTGGAGTCCTGTGTTGAATTCATTAAAATAAATACATGTAACACCAAAACGAAATGTATGAGACGTATGGTGGAATTGGGAGCCCGCTTGCAAGACACAATCAGATGTGGAGATGAAGGAAGAAAGAGATTCCCCGCTCCATCCCAGTAGAACTATAAAAGAAAAACAAATTAAATGTGGTTTGGTTAGTAACAAGACAAAAAAAAAAGCAACTAAATACAAACCACACAAAATACCACAAAAAACAATAGATTGTGATAACCTATAGAAAGACAGGCACGCAGAAAATTAGAAACACTGGAAAACAACAGAAAAGGTCAACTAACAAGCAAACGTAAAAAAAAAAAGTAAAGTACCCCCGTCACGTCAAGTGGTGTATAGGGAATATGGTGTTAGTGACCATACATTTTTACAGACCGTCAGCACATGATTTTTGGGGTAAGGTGTTACGCCCGTGCCGCTTTCATCATCATCATGTGCAATACCGGTTGGCGTAGGCGATCATGTCCTTCCACAATCTTCTATCTACAGTGCATCGTATCAGTTCTGTTGTTGACTGTTTTCCATGCCATGACACCAAGCTATCCAGTATTTTCTCTCTTTGTCGTCCGCGATCTCTCTTTCCTTTTATTTTGCCAGTTATAACCAAGTATTCCAACTTTCCTCTTCTCATGATGTGCCCAAAAAATGTTGATTGCTTCTTTCTGATGTTTTTTAAGAGCTCCCTTTTTGTGTTGGCCTCTTTGAGAACTTCCTGATTGGTCGTTTTAGCTGTCCAGGGAACTTTCAACATTCTTCTGAGAAATCCCATCTCTGCGGCCTCTAATCGTCTTTTCATTTGTTTGTCTACTGTCCATGATTCGCTTCCATAGGTCAGAATTGGTTCTATATAGCACGGATGAACTCTCTTTCTCATTTCTATTGACATAGATTTGTTGCACAAAATATTTTTCATCTTCTGAAATGCTATTTTGGCCTGAGCTATTCTGCTTTTTATTTCTGTTGTGCATCTCCCATCTGATGTTATTATTGTGCCCAAATATTTGAAACGTTGCACTTGTTTCAGATTTGTCTCGTTTATTTTTATGCTGCATGATGGTGATGATTGTTTCTTTGATATAACTATTACTTCTGTTTTCTTACTATTCAGACTGAGACCTTTCTTGTTGCTTTCTTTTATTTTTATGTCTATAATTTTTTGTAGTTCGTTCTCTGTCACTGTGTCATCCGCATATCACAAATTATTTATGTTGTGACCGTTGACTTCAATTCCTTTTTTGTCTGCTATTGATCTCAGAATATATTCGATATAAAGTGAAAACAAATCCGGCGATAGAACACAGCCTTGTCATGCCAAAACGTGCCGCTTTTCCCACCCAGAAAAGAATCCGGTACCCATTAAAGGCTGGGTGAACCGGAAGCTGTCGGTTGGGGTCGAACCCTACCTTTTGTCCTTTGTAGTCCAGTTCACTAATCACTGAGCTATTGCGGTTCCCAACAAGCAAAGGATTGCAGACGATTTCTTCTCAGGACTTTCCTCTTTCTTTCTTCTATCCATCTGCTGATGTCTTGAATTGTCGTAGCAGAAGGGATACCACAAACTCATGGACAACACAACAGATGACAAATTATCAACACATCAGCTTTCCTTTGTGATAACTTTCAGACACCACAAACATCATTAACAAATCTGTTTGATTCAAGGTTACATGATTTTATTATAAAGGTATAATAAATATGCTAAAAGTATATATATAAAATTTAAAATATAACGGAATAAAATAAAGAGTATATAAATCTGATTATAATATAATGATGACAATGTTGCATCAATATAGATCTGATTATAATATAATGATGACAATGTTGCATCAATATAAATCTGATTATAATATAATGATGACAATGTTGCATCAATATAAATCTGATTATAATATAATGATGACAATGTTGCATCAATATAAATCTGATTATAATATAATGATGACAATGTTGCATCAATATAAATCTGATTATAATCTAATGATGACAATGTTGCATCAATATAAATCTGATTATAATATAATTATCACAATGTTGCATCAATATAGATCTGATTATAATATAATGATGACAATGTTGCATCAATATATGGCCAATAACATTGTCATGTGTACTGTTATATTGTCTATCTATTCTTTAATACCACACTCAAAAACCAAGTTTCTTTATTATAACGCCTTTTATCTATTTCTTTCAACTCCATACTAGTTATTACAATTTAATATTGTACTATTTTCTGATTCTGGCTGGTTTGATGATATGGCATAGGAACAGACCTACAGTAGAATTGATGCATAGTATGAAAGGTCAAAGGTTGCGGTTGGACATAGTATTCAACACCTCTCAGCAGGACCCTCAATTGAATGAACTCTTTTCTACTCTACAACCTCTATGTTTGTGTTAGTCTATAAATGTAGACAGTAATTGGTAAGCTTTTTAAATATTATTTTCACTGAAACAAATAATTTTGTAAGATTTTTAGTTTTTAAATAACATAATAAAGAATAATGGAGGCGACGGCGCGCCTCCCAGCACCAGAGCCGGAAGTTGTCAGCGACCCACAGCTGATGGCTTGCTCCAGGATCGGTGAACCAAAACCATCCAGACCCTGCTCCACATCTACGGTGCCTCCAGTAAAAGACTAACCTGTCTAGTCTGACCAAGCGTGCAAGGATCGAAGAGGGAAGACAACCCGGTACTCAAAAATGTCGTGCTGAAGTCGGATGTGTTGAGCCGAAAGGCGCAAATATAACAGTTATACTGTAAACCACAACACAACGCAGACACGCCCACTACGTCCTTGTAAGGGTGGATGATGAAGAGGAATATTCTAGTCTACCACGATACTCTAGAATACTTTAGCCATCGGGCGAACGCAACCAACCAACCATAAAGAATAATAACACCCATATATATATGCCAAGCTCCCATCGATCATGTCAAAACTTAGGATTTGTAGACTAATGTAGCTGGGTCATGTAAGAGGAATGGCAAACAATCATATTCCTAAACAATATTGTATGGCGAACTTAAGGGTAGAAAGAGACCAAAGGGCAGACCAGTGCTGAGATATAAAGATGTTTGCAGTGCTTCCTTGAGGGAATTTTCTATAAGTGAAAGGAACTGGGAAAACGTGGATGCGGATCGCAGCACATGGAGAGCAAAAATAAAAAAAATGGAACAGCAACTTTCGAGTCAGTGCTGATATCAAATTCAGAAGACAAAAAGCACAAGAGAAAAGAGACAAGACCAGGTACCGCAAATACACCTTGCTCGTTCTGTGGATGGATCTGTCTGTCAAGGATTGGCAAATTCAGCCACGAGAGAAGATGTTCAGTAAAGCAGCACCCAGTATGAGACACTAATGCTTTACCAAAGTACAGTCTTATGATTGCTTGCTACCAACCGTCTGTTAAGACGCCAAAGGCCATATATATATATATATATATATATATGTGTGTGTGTGTGTGTGTGTGTGTGTGTAAAATTCTAGTTTAATCATATAAATTGTTTAGGATGCCATAGTTGGCATCACAACAAACTGCAGAAGTTCTCAATTACTAAAACTTATTTCAGGGTTTAGGGTTAGGTTTAGGGTTAGGGTTAGGTTTATGACTTGATCCTCAAGTTGTTTCTCATTTCTCTACTATTTAGGAGTCTGAATAAAGTGCATTGTTATTCAAGGGGAATATTACTCTTCTGAACTTTAATTTATTTGAATGAGCTAGGAATTTATCTACCTCAATTTGTGAAGGAGTTACATTCCATGAACATCATATTTGCTGCTGGAGCTACTGAGTTTAGTGCTCTGTGCACACCGTGAGCTGTGTTTTGTTTATCTGGATCGTGTTTTAATATTCCGATTGCTTATGATGAATGATGTTGTCATATGATGAAGGACAGTTCAGCTGTGTTCACTTTCTGTGCCGCTTCGTCTTATGTCTTCTAGCGTGTGCTGTAGCTGCTATGATTGGAACTGCAGCTTCCTCTCTTTGTTTGGATCCTTAAATGAGATGATTTTTAATTTGAATGATGCCACTGGCACGGCGGTTGAGCAATGATGGATTGTAATTCGTTTACTGTGATCCCGGGGCCTCCTACTAACCAACATTCAGAAATTGCATAAGTTGAAAGTAGTATATGCTATCTTCAATATATCCAAGGACACTAATTTACAAACTGCTTCCTCTGCTACGATCATGACACATTTGGTTTCAGACGTATGGAATGCAATACAATTTCTAATCCATTTGTGTTTTGTTTCGTTACCCAACTAGATTTCATAAAGCAAACACGCAATAAATAAATAAATAAACCTTTTGTAATTCTAAACAAATTATAACCCAGGTAATCGTAAGTCAGGTTAGGTCTGTGTCCACAACTGGCATGGCAATGGAGGTGATGGGCAGTGACTAGGGCATTCATCTGGTTAGAGTCACAAGACTACACCCACGCCTGTATATTGAGTGATTCGATGAGCATGATAAAAAAAAAAGTGGAGGTGGGCTCTGTACACAAGCAATGGGTAGAGTCATGACAGACGTCAATAATACGTAGAGTCACCTTTGTCTAGGTCCCTGGACATGCGGGAGTATGGGAAATGAAAGAGCGGACACATTGACTAGCTGAGATGTCGTTGAAGACGGTCAGTCAATGGATCGGGCGGACGTCATCAATGCCCTCAGTGATGTGGGTAGGGCACAGGACTTTGGCAATCATGAGCCCACGTCACTGCTTCAGATGAAAGAAATGAGAGTTAAGGTGGGCACAATCAGAAACCAGAAACTTAGTGGGCGTGTAAGAAGACTTAACCAACACAGAACTGGAGTTGTCAGTCGATGGACAATACGGGACTCGCTGAGAGGGGACCTGAGCACCTATGGACATATTCTGAGTGCAATGATGATGACCCGCAAATAACTAAATCAGGTCTGTGTGTGTCTGTATATATATATATATATATATATATATATATATATATATAAATATATATATATTATATATATATATATATATATATATATATATATATATATATAAAGTTCTAGTTTAGGGTCATGAATTATTTCAGTTGGCAAGAGTAATGCTCCCTTGAATGACATTGTACGTTATTTGATAGTTCTCTAATCTGTCATAAGAAGACCCCCTAATTGTAGAGAAAAGATAAACAATGCGAGGGTAAAGTCCTATCTTTCCTAACCCAAACTGTAACCCTAAGCCAGCCCTTAAATCAAAAATAAAATAAATTGCATTATTGATGAACACAAATGAAGAAAGAGATACTTTTTAAGTATTTGAGAACCACTGTAGTGTTGTTGTAACGCCATCTAAGGGGAGGTCACTTTAATGTATGTCCCAAACTAGGACGTAACCTATATACATTTACTGTATATATTTCTTTTCTGAAAATATTAAGTAAAATAATACACATTTCAAGAACTATTAAAACAAATATTAACCTATGAAATTACACAAGCCCAGCATGTGATTACGTTTTTGTTTTAAAAAATGTCCATTAAAAAATTTCTTAGCATATGGTTTTTTTGTGCGTTAATAATGTTTATATTGGTCCAATGAACAAAATATTATAGGAAAATGTTAGCGGTTATTCTATTAAATTGTTTATCTGCTTGAGTTCTTTGCTGCCTTGTTTGAGTATTTCAATGCTTCAAGCATCGTTACATTTTTGTGTGTCCTGCTGGTTTTCATTTTCCAGTTTGTAATCAATTTCAGCATAATATTCTTTACACAATGAGACATCAGCATGGGGGACAACAATGAAACCAAATGATTGAGCTGCCACGGTGACTTCCCCTTTGTATGGTTTTGGTGGCATAGGAGGTAGTTCATTTCCAGACATCAACAGAGTGTTTCCGTTGAGTTTCACGTATCTAGGAAGGAAAACAAATGAATAAAATGTTCATGAAACAAACCAAATATTATTATTTCATTCTTACTTTAAGGTTCATTTTGATTTATTCATCACAGTTGCTTGTCATTGATACTTAAGTTGGTTTGCTCATTTGCTCTTTTACAAGAGGATAATATATATATATATATATATATATATATATATATATATGCTTCTTCTCTTATACATTCACAGTATTCAGAGTGATTGAGGAAGCTGTATATTAAATGTAAGACTTTTGTGATTTTAAGACTTTTATGATTAAAACTTTAATATTACAGCTCCCAAAACTCTCACGTTTGCAAATCTTTGATTTTTTGTTATGAGTTTTAACTATAAGAAATTCACTGGAGGCTGTAGAAATGTGGTTTTACAGAAGAATGTTGAGAATACCAAGGGCAGCTAAGAAGAGTAATGAAAATGTTCTGAAAGAGGTCAAAGCAAAAAGAGAGTTAATTTCCAATATTAGGAAGGAACAATCATCATTTTTTGGCCATATAACGAGAAGAGAACTACTGGAATATATTGTAACAACTAGGAAAATTGAGGGATGAAGAGATAGAGAGAAGCAAAGAGTAAAGATACCAGACAGTTTAAAAGAATGGCTTGGCAGAAGGTCAACAACAGAAATGATAAATGACTGTTGAGATTAAAAGTTGTGGAGAGACATGATCACCTACGCCAGCAGACATGGCACTTGATGATGATGATGATGATTAACTACAAAAATATTCATACATGAATATTGACTTTCATCACCATCATCATTGAGTACCATCTCCGCATCAAAGGTTAGCTACCATGGGGCGCCATTCTGCTTTGTCTCTTGCTTTGATGGTGCAGATTGTCATAGGGTGACGTGTCCATCTTTTAATATTACGCATCCATGTTAGTCTTGGTCTGCCTCTGCCTCTTTTACCTTGTATTTTCCCCTCCAAGATTACTTTTAGTAGGCTGTTGTGTCTTTTAACATGGCATAAAAATCGCATTGCGATCACATAAATCTGTGTATTATCTGCAACTAAGGGTGTGCGTGCAACTATGGGTGTGCAACTTCAGCGTGGCATTTTTTCTGGCTGGATTCTCGGTTTGATCTTTATTGATTTAGCCAGACAGGTTGTCCTGTTACCAGAAGCACAGCAGGGAGGTGGAGTAGCATTTTGATCAACTGTTGTTGCTGCAATAGTAGTCAACTTTTGAGTTACTGACCACATACAGCTCTGATGAGGCAGAGGCTATTCTATTCATAGAAGACAGATGGAAGCAGTGATGATGATGATGATGATGATGATGGGGAAGACATGGAATGAACTTTAAAAAATGGCAAGAAACAGAACCACCTGGAAAGTGTTTGTTGAAGACCTATCTCCATAGAGATCTGAAAGGAAGAAGAAGTAGAAACTAATAAGGCCATTGATAATATAAGCAGATAAAATTAGAGAATAAAACAATTACCAAACCAAACACAGAATAATAAGACGACAGACAATTTAAACAAAATGTAGCAAAAAAAAAAAAAAAAAAATTAAAAAACTGAAACTAACTTGGACTGGAGTCCTTTAGAATCTCCTGGAGTCAGCATATAGAGGTCAAGGTCTGCGTCTTGAAACTGGCTTATTGAAAATACAGTATCTGACTCATTTAGGTTGAGGTAGTAAATGGTCAATGCTCCAGGAGTATATCTGAGGAAGGAACCAGCCATTCATTAGTCAAAGAATTCCAAGTTATTTGATTTAAAAATAATTTATCATGGTTCATTTTTTAAAGCTTCAATGGTTAAATGGTTAGTGCATTTACCACTATTTAGGAAAAGTACAGATGATGGTAAATTTCTAGCTTAAGCACATAAATTATTTCAATTCAGAAGAATAACATCCCATTGATTAACATTGCACTTTATTCTATCGTTCTCTAATCTGTCATTAATAAAAAAAAAAAAAAAAAAAGAAGTAAAGAGCCAAGTTATGCCACTTAGCATTTAGGAAATGTATGGTGTTAGTGACCATAATTTTTATCGACTTTTGGCGCATGATTTTTGGGGTAATGTGGTCAGTAATAAGTCCATGCCACTTTACTTGCACAGAAAATCATTTTTTTTTACGACAAGGCTTCATGTTTTTTTATAATGACAAGGCTTCGGGGTTCGCCCAGCCTCAAACAATGAGTACTAGCGATTTTTCTGGGAAGTAAAGGATGCCTGGCATAATATCAACCACATCATGAAGGAAATCTGTCACTTTATATGTTTATTAAATATGTGTAAAGAATATGTGAAATTGTTGCAACCTGGAAAGTTGACTTATGCTCCCATAACATTGAAGTAGGTACCAGCTTTATCCTATCTTATCCCATCCCATTTTACCCTTGAAATCAGTTTAACCTCCAGTCAGTTTCCACTCCACCCCATGTCCCAGCACCTCCCAAAGTGTACTAGTAAATTATGTTGATATGGCCAACCTCTAAAGTAAAGTCTCCTTCCATTTCAGATTGCCAGGTCACTAATTGCCCTCCCATTTCAGATTGCCAGGCCACTAATTGCCCTCCCATTTCAGATTGCCAGACCACAAATTGCCCTCCCATTTCATATTGCCAGGCCACTAATTGCCCTCCCATTTCAGATTGCCAGGCCACTAATTGCCCTCCCATTTCATATTGCCAGGCCACTAACTGCCCTCCCATTTCAGATTGCCAGGCCACTAATTGCCCTCCTATTTCAGATTGCCAGGCCACTAATTGCCCTCCCATTTCAGATTGTCAAGCCATAATACCTCTGTGCTACTACCATCAACTCTTGTTTCTCTGATACTCACAGTCTGTTCGCATCGGAGAACCGACTCATAGCCCAGTTTGGCACTCTCCAACCGAAAGGATTAAACTCTTTTCTCTAATCTCTCATCTCCTCTCATTTTCTTTCATGTGTCCTATCCCTGTTCCCTCCAAGCCGTATCTTTATTACCTCTCTTGTTCTTCTTCTCCTTTGCCACCCCTATCTCCTCTCTCTCTCTCTTTTCCTGTTCCTGCTTTCCTCCTGTCATATGTCACACCTCCTTTCATTTTTCACAGAACAGAAGAGGACTCTTGACTTATATCATATTTTCTTTTTTTAGTGCAAAGCAACAAGATGATGTAGGACAGATACCTTTCTTCTCCAGGGCGAAAGAAGAGAACCGTATATGGAACTTATCAATAACTCACATACACTTTGAGAAACTACAATAAAGCATTTAATCATTAGACAGAAACCCTAAAGAGGGTACAAGAAAGAAAGGATACCTAACTCATCATCATCAAGTACCGGGCATGCAGGCGTAGGTGATCATGTCTCTCCACAACTTTCGATCCCGACAGTTATTTATCATTTCTGTTGTTGACCTTCTGCCAAGCCATTCTCTTAAGCTGTCTGGTATCTGTTCTCTTTGCTTCATTCTGCCTTGTTGTCCCTCAATTTTTCCAGTTGTTACAATATATTCCAGATGTGCTATTCTCATTACATGACCAAAAAATGATGATTGTTTCTTCATAATATTGGAAATTAGCTCTCTTTTGATACCTAACTAGAGAAGCATTAAAAGAAACACTGAGGCGAGAAGCAACAACAACAATTATTAGCTCCCTTGCCGAGGTTGAGAGGTTTGCCCAGAACAGAGATATGTGGTAAGGTACACTGCAGATACTGTGCAAGGTCTGACAATTGATAACAAGTTTTGGAAATGAAGGGTCTAGGATTTCTGTACTAAATGCTGTCCTCAGCTTGAAATGACAACATATAGACATATCTTTTATTTGGAGACAGCACCACAAGATGAATGAATCATTAAACCAAAAATAAAGTATAGGAAGATTTGGATGGAGAGAAAAGAAAACAAATTATGAAGTCTTAAAACAACTAAAAATGAAAACAGAACTACTAAATACAATTCAAACAAGACAAATTAGATTTTTTGGGGTATTTTAAAAGACACAGCAGCCTATTAAAAGTAAACTTGGAAGGGAATATACAAGGTAAAAGTAACATCAAAAGATGGATAAGTCGGCCAATGACAATCTGCACTATCAAAGTAAGAGTCAGAATGGAATGGCGCTCCATGGTAGCCATCCTTCGATGTGGATACGGCACTCAATGATGATGAAACTTATTTATCTTTTCTTATCCTAATTTGGCATTTGTGTGGTACTGTTTTTAAGCTTATAACCGTCATCATTGAGTGCCATCTCCGCATTGAAGGTTGGCTACCATAGAGCGCCATTCCGCTATGTCTCTTGCTTTGATGGTGCAAGTTGTCATAGGCTGACTTGCCCATCTTTTGATATTGCTCGTCCATGTTAGTCTTGGTCTGCCTCAGCCTCTTTTACTTTGTTTTTTTATCCTCCAAGATTACTTTTAGTAGACTGTTGTGTTTTTTAAAATGGCCCAAAAATCTCATTTGTCTTGTTTGAATTGTGTTTAGTGGTTCTATTTTTATTTTTAGTTGCTTTAAGACTTCATGGCTTGTTTTCTTTTCTTTCCATCCAATTCTACCTATTCTTCTATATATCCACTTTTCAAAGACTTAAATTTTCTGTTCTGTTTTCTTGTCTAATGTCCATAATTCTTCACCTTTCAAGAATGTTGAGAAAATATAACATTTTGCTATTCTTAGTTTTAGCCCTGGTGTTATTTTATTTTGATGTTAGTATATTTTTCATGACATTAAAATTACTTTTTGCCATTCCTATTCTTTTGTTTATTTCAGTTTTACATTTTCCGTCACTGGTTATAGTATGTCCAAGGTAGTTATAGCTCTGAACTGTCTCCAGGTCTATTTCTTCAATTCTGATATCCATTTGTAGGTTTTGAGTATTTTCATTTTCTATAATCATAGTTTTAGTCTTTTTGATATTTATAAACAACATGATTTGGCCACATGACAAGGCAGTGATCAAAACACAACACAAAGAGCCTTCAATAAGCGTTGCAAGAACACCAGACCCAAGGGTCAACCACGAAAAAGATGAATCGATGGAATATTAGAAGCACTAGGAAACGTAAAAGCAGCAGAAGCGAACAGAAGAGCAAAAGACCAAAATTAAATCTCCCATCCTATCTAATCCATGTTTAAAAAAAATAAACGTAAGAGATATAATATAAGAAAACTTACAATCCACGCCGAGTACAATGAGCGTACACTCTTAATTCTGGAATGAAGGGATCGACAGTAATGTTGAACACTGGGCCTTCAATCAGCCTCTTGTACAGAACAGACAGGAAGTAATCCTAGTGAAGGAAATAACAAAATTATAACAAATTTACCATAAATTCGTAATAAATTTATAATAAGCTTATAACAAATTTATAAAAAAATTTACAACACATTTTAATATTTATATTTCTTTCTTCTCTCTCTCTCTCTGTCTCTTTCTTTCTTTCTTTCTTTCTTTCTTTCTTTTTTCTTTCTTTCTTTCTTTCTTTCTTTCTTTCTTTCTTTCTTCTTTCTTTCTTTCTTTCTTTCTTTCTTTCTTTCTTTCTTTTTCTTTCTAAGGATTCTGTGCTGGAGTTATGGTGTTAATGCATCTGGCTGTGGTCTATTCAGTGAATATCGATATATTTCTTTTCGTTCGCCAGCTTTTACCTCTGACGAAGTCCCTAGAGACTAGAAACTGAATTTTGCATGTTAATCAATTTTTCCCTGGCAGCCATGTGCACAGGGGTCCCTCGCCGGACAGGTAGATACCTCTGACTTTGGAGGTACTCATATTTTTTCCATCGATGAATAATTAACGTTTTAAGCCGGCTCCCACTGCTGAGGCCAGGGGTCTTTACAGCAGAGAGAAATCATAAATAAAAATCAAAACCGGTGCAGCCGGGATTTGAACCTACAACCTCTCTGTCTGAAGGCCGGCATTTTGCCTCAAGACCAACCAGTCTCCCATATCGATATATAGAGAATACCATTGTGGGTACATCCACTGTTGTCAAACATTGTGTGTACTACATCATGGCATTAGATAATGTGGCCATTTTATGAGTGGATCATATATCTATAAAGCTCTAAAAGAAAAGGTACACAATTTCAATGATGTTTGCGAATCTGGAGTTCTGTGGGACAACCAGATCTTTACGCCAAGAGGGATGTTTGCGAATCTGGAGTTCTGGTGTGACAACCAGATCTTTACGTCAAGAGGGATGTTTGCGAAGGTGGAGTTCTGGTGTGACAACCAGATCTTTACGTCAAGAGGGATGTTTGCGAATCTGCAGTTCTGGTGTGACAACCAGATCTTCACGCCAAGAGGGATGTTGCCTAAATTTAAAAGAGTGACAGGGAGAAGGGAGAAGACGTGTGAATCAGCATAGTTCTATTTTTGTACTGTTAGTCTACTGTTCTATTCTTTTTCCTTTGTGTTTGCACACTGACCCCTGTGTGAACTCCTCTGGTTATGTGTGCATTTGCGCACATTTCTGCACAATTCTGCATATTCACGACAGCCACACTTTTGTTACCATTTCCTTTTCATACACACAGGATAGACATTTTTATTTTCTTTAACATATTTCGAATATTTTTGTTTTGGATGTTTCGTTATTAGTTTTGTGTGTGTGTTTTTCTTGTTTGTTTCTGCTGAAGGCCTGTTGGGCCGAAACGTCGTTTAGTCTGTGTCGTCCACTTATCACGTAAAGCTTCTAACATACCATGTTTTTGTATTTTTAAATTTTTCTTTCTATTTTTGTATCCACACTGCTGGATTTGCTAGAAGATCTAAAGCCCTTATGGACAGTTGTTTGCTGAACAATGAGAATAATCCAACACCTATCTATCTATTGTCCTTTCGAGCCGAAGAGTCGATAGGGCAGAACTACAATCTCAAAAACATAAACCTTGCGTGCCAAAACGGCACATATTGCAGAGATCATTGCTTCTATATCTATGGTTCATTAAATGGAACAACTAACATTTAACTTCTGGAATCCAACAACTAACATATTAAAATTAAATGTTTGCGTTGTTGTTTGTTGTTCCTGCTGAAGGGCTTTCCAGTTCATCGTTCCAGTTTTGTTTTGTTTCTCACCTACGTAAAGCTGTTATAATACCACTTTTTCCTTTTTTTAAAAACAAATTTTCATCATCATCATCATCATCAGCTTAACATCAGCTTTGCATTTCCGCACATCTTAATGCCTTGTTATGCCTTTGTCCATTAACATAAAACAACATAGCTTCCAATTTACTGATTGTGTTTATCTGTTTTCATCTCTCAACCTCTTTTTGTTTTCCTTTATCTATGATAAACAGAATATGAAATCCCACCTCCTGAAAGAATAATTAGTAGAGAGGACATAACTTTTGGACCTAGGAACAAGACACGACCTAGCAGTGGATTGTCAGACATGGAGAGTTATGATTTCTGCCCAATGTGCCATCTTTAGTCAGACATGGAGAGTTATGATTTGTGCCCAATGTGCCATCTTTAGTCAGACATGGAGAGTTATGATTTCTGCCCAATGTACCATCTTTAGTCAGACATGGAGAGTTATGATTTCTGCCCAATGTGCCATCTTTAGTCAGACATGGAGAGTTATGATTTCTGTCCAATGTGCCATCTTTAGTCAGACATGGAGAGTTATGATTTCTGCCCAATGTGCCATCTTTAGTCAGACATGGAGAGTTATGATTTGTGCCCAATGTGCCATCTTTAGTCAGACATGGAGAGTTATGATTTGTGCCCAGTGTGCCATCTTTAGTCAGAATGAAATCAACTGACCAACAGGTGCTGGGTGGTTTAGAGCTAAGACATCGGCCTTTGGACACGAAGATCTCAGGTTTGCATCCCACTAAAGGAGGTATCTCCTTAAGGTATCTCCTTAAGGTATCACCTTAAGGTATCTCCTTAAGGTATCTCCTTAAGGTATCTCCTTAAGGTATCTCCTTAAATTATCCTCTTATAAAGGCGTGGCTTGATCCTTCCCTGGTCTCAGGATAGCGAGATCTGATGTCTTGCCGTCTTTGATAACACAAGATAAAAAGACCTATGTACACTCTGCCCATGTTAAAAAACCTTTGTGAGTTATAAATCAAAAATAGTAGGCCAAAAATGGCTGTTACTCTGGCAAAATTGATAAAGAAAAATGTACCCAAAACATGAAAACTTTCAAAAGTAAGAGATGAAAGTACCCCTCAGATGTCACAGAATACATGAGAACACGGCTGCCAGTGTGGAGGATAGGAAACAATGATATTCAAGCATAATTCAGTCCTGCGAGGCTTTGTTAGAGATATATAGCTGATGTACGCAAACAAACCAACAACCGACCAACAAAGCAGTCAGTGTGTGGTATGCCTCGTGGTGTAATGTAGGGCAATAACACAGATATTTCAGTTCATCCATGGCCATCATTCCCAAATTGTTCCATGTTTAGTCCATGATATTTTTTCCGCTAACATCCAGCAGCTTTTCCTTTATCTGCCTCTCTTTCACATTCTCTTCAGAATTCAATGAATGACAATTCTTGTGATTGTTTCTGGAGCTCTTCCAATCACTTTACCTACCCAACTCCATCTCCTTCCTGT
Source organism: Megaustenia siamemsis (assembly GCA_032433765.1). Lineage (NCBI taxonomy): Eukaryota > Metazoa > Mollusca > Gastropoda > Stylommatophora > Ariophantidae > Megaustenia > Megaustenia siamemsis. The sequence continues at coordinate 18,457,836 of JAVIAB010000104.1, forward strand.
TATCACTGTCTACATCTTCTCTTGATTATATCGTTTGAGTAGTTCTTGGTTGCTGTTTTTACTCTGTTTACAATTTCCCGAGAATTAACCACATGGCAAGTTGTGTGAACTGATAAGAGAGTCCTGAATAAGTTTCCATCACTCTCATTAACTCTTCTGCTCTCTACAGAGAATCATCATCATCAAGTGCCATCTCCACATCAGAGGTTGGTTACCATGGAGAGCCATTCCGCTATGTCTCTTACTTTGATGGTGCAGGTTGTATGGATGACTTGTCCATTTTTTGATGTTATTCGTCTGTGTTAGTCTTGGTCTACCTCTGCCTCTTTTACCTTGTATTGTCCCTTCCAAGATTACTTTTAGTAGGCTGTTGTGTCTTTTAACATGCCCCAAAAATCTAATTTGTCTTGTTTGAATTGTGTTTAATAGTTATCTTTTCATTTTTAGTTGGTTTTAAAACTTCATCGTTTGTTTTCTTTTCTTTCCATCCAATTCTACCTATTCTTCTATAAATCCACATTTCAAAGGCTTCAATTTTCTGTTCGATTTTCTTGTCTAATGTCCATGTTTCTGCACTGTGCAGGAATGCTGAGAAGATATAACATTTTGCTATTCTTAGTTTTAGCCCTAGTATTTTTTTTTTATATTAGTATATTTTTCAAGGCATTAAAATTACTTTTTGCCACTCCTATCCTTTTGTTTATTTCTGTTTTACATTTTCCATCACTGGTTATAGTATGTCCAAAGTAATTGTAGCTCTAAACTGTCTCCAGGTCTACTATTCCTTCAATTTTGATATCCACTTTTAGGTTTCGAGTATTTTCTTTGTTTATGATCATAGTTTTAGTCTTTTTGATATTCATATCTAATCCATATTTTTTGCTTGTCTTGTGTATTTCATTAAGTAATTGTTGTAGCTGTTGCAACAATTACAGAGCATAGGCTTTAAAAAGCATATTTAATTTAAACATTTCTTGCATTAACCTTTCCAGGCTGTGACAGAGACATGTAACAACAAAGGAAAATCACTAATTCAGACAGTTCGAGCAGCTCAAGAACGACAAACGATATAAACCACGACACCTTTTAGGTATCAGTGAAAAGAGAAAAGAGGAAGATGGATAGATGCAGTGACAGAGACATGTAACAACAGAGGAAAATCACTAATTCAGACAGTTCGAGCAGCTCAAGAACGACAAACGATATAAACCACGACACCTTTTAGGTATCAGTGAAAAGAGAAAAGAGGAAGATGGATAGATGCAGTGACAGAGACATGTAACAACAGAGGAAAATCACTAATTCAGACAGTTCGAGCAGCTCAAGAACGACAAACGATATAAACCACGACACCTTTTAGGTATCAGTGAAAAGAGAAAAGAAGATGATGAATAGATGCAGTGACAGAGACATGTAACAACAGAGGAAAATCACTAATTCAGACAGTTCGAGCAGCTCAAGAACGACAAACGATATAAACCACGACACCTTTTAGGTATCAGTGAAAAGAGAAAAGAAGAAGATGGATAGATGCAGTGACAGAGACATATAACAACAAGGGAAAATCACTAATTCAGACAGTTCGAGCAGCTCAAAAACGACAAATGATATAAACCACGACACCTTTTAGGTATCAGTGAAAAGAGAAAAGAAGAAAATGGATAGATGCAGTGACAGAGACATGTAACAACAAAGGAAAATCACTAATTCAGACAGTTCGAGCAGCTCAAGAACGACAAACGATATAAACCACGACACCTTTTAGGTATCAGTGAAAAGAGAAAAGAGGAAGATGGATAGATGCAGTGACAGAGACATGTAACAACAGAGGAAAATCACTAATTCAGACAGTTCGAGCAGCTCAAGAACGACAAACGATATAAACCACGACACCTTTTAGGTATCAGTGAAAAGAGAAAAGAAGATGATGGATAGATGCAGTGACAGAGACATGTAACAACAAGGGAAAATCACTAATTCAGACAGTTCGAGCAGCTCAAAAACGACAAATGATATAAACCACGACACCTTTCAGGTATCAGTGAAAAGAGAAAAGAGGAAGATGGATAGATGCAGTGACAGAGACATGTAACAACAAAGGAAAATAACTAATTCAGACAGTTCGAGCAGCTCAAGAACGACAAATGATATAAACCATGACACCTTTTAGGTATCAGTGAAAAGAGAAAAGAAGAAGATGGATAGATGCAGTGACAGAGACATGTAACAACAAAGGAAAATCACTAATTCAGACTGTTCGAGCAGCTCAAAAACGACAAATGATATAAACCACGACACCTTTTAGGTATCAGTGAAAAGAGAAAAGAAGAAAATGGATAGATGCAGTGACAGAGACATGTAACAACAAAGGAAAATCACTAATTCAGACAGTTCGAGCAGCTCAAGAACGACAAACGATATAAACCACGACACCTTTTAGGTATCAGTGAAAAGAGAAAAGAGGAAGATGGATAGATGCAGTGACAGAGACATGTAACAACAGAGGAAAATCACTAATTCAGACAGTTCGAGCAGCTCAAGAACGACAAACGATATAAACCACGACACCTTTTAGGTATCAGTGAAAAGAGAAAAGAAGATGATGGATAGATGCAGTGACAGAGACATGTAACAACAAGGGAAAATCACTAATTCAGACAGTTCGAGCAGCTCAAAAACGACAAATGATATAAACCACGACACCTTTCAGGTATCAGTGAAAAGAGAAAAGAGGAAGATGGATAGATGCAGTGACAGAGACATGTAACAACAAAGGAAAATAACTAATTCAGACAGTTCGAGCAGCTCAAGAACGACAAATGATATAAACCATGACACCTTTTAGGTATCAGTGAAAAGAGAAAAGAAGAAGATGGATAGATGCAGTGACAGAGACATGTAACAACAAAGGAAAATCACTAATTCAGACTGTTCGAGCAGCTCAAAAACGACAAATGATATAAACCACGACACCTTTTAGGTATCAGTGAAAAGAGAAAAGAAGAAAATGGATAGATGCAGTGACAGAGACATGTAACAACAAAGGAAAATCACTAATTCAGACAGTTCGAGCAGCTCAAGAACGACAAACGATATAAACCACGACACCTTTTAGGTATCAGTGAAAGAGGAAAGAAAATAAAGAAGAACCTTTCCAGAACTTTCTATGCCTTCCTTTTACATCACACTCAAGATATGCCTTTTCTTTAACCAGTACAAAGAACATAAACTACCAGCAACCACACTCTTTGTCATCACCTTAAAATTGAATAAGCACTTTTGCGACTGCTATGAGTGAAAAAAATGTAGCCTTCTAAGGAAATAATATAAAGCATATATCAACTCTTTCCGTACGTTTTGCCGCACTGTGCGGCAGCCGATTTCGGCCACATACGTTTCGCCTCATTGTGCGTCACTCTTAATTTGATTAGTGTGAACTGTCATCAAACCATATTCTTTTTACATATCTTGTATCATCTTTGAACCGCGATACCTCAGTGGTTAGTGAACTGGACTATAAAGGACAAGGGGTAGGGTTCGAACCCAACCGACGGCCTTCGGGTTCACCCAGCCTCAAATGGGTACCGGATTTTTTTCTGGGAAAGTAAATCAGCACGGGCGTAATACTGACCACATTACCCCAAAAATCATGTGCTGAAGGTCTGTAAAATATAGGGTCACTAACACCATATTTCCCTATACGCCACTTGGCGTGACGGGGGTACTTTACTTTTTTTTTTACTTGTATCATCTTGGTATTGGTGAAATCTAATACCTTGTTCAATTATCTAAAAAATACATATATAATATGTTATATGTTAGATAAATATAGATATGTAGATCGATTCTTAAAACTATGAAAAATTTTGTCTCTGAAATCTTTTCGTTTCACCGATAAAAAACAACTTTCGTACGGAAAGAGTTAAAAGAGGAAAAGGAAAAAGAACAAGAGGCAGACCCAGAGTAAGATGAACAGACAACTTCAAAGACAAGCTATAACAACATCACTTGACAATGACTTGAAGGTGCCAAAAGGGTGTGAATTTTTTACCTCCCCTGACACCCAAGCGGGTACAAGAGGAAGTGAAGAAAGAAAATATAAGCAAATAACATAAAACTGGGGACTGGTTGCTCTCAAGGGAAGATGCTGGTCTCAAGGGAAGATGCTGGTCTCAAGGGAAGATGCTGGTCTCAAGGGAAGATGCTGGTCTCAAGGGAAGATGCTGGTCTCAAGGGAAGATGCTGGTCTCAAGGGAAGATGCTGGTCTCAAGGGAAGATGCTGGTCTCAAGGGAAGATGCTGGCCTCAAGGGAAGATGCTGGTCTCAAGGGAAGATGCTGGTCTCAAGGGAAGATGCTGGCCTCAAGGGAAGATGCTGGCCTCAAGGGAAGATGCTGGCCTCAAGGGAAGATGCTGGCCTCAAGGGAAGATGCTGGCCTCAAGGGAAGATGCTGGCCTCAAGGGAAGATGCTGGCCTCAAGGGAAGATGCTGGCCTCAAGGGAAGATGCTGGCCTCAAGGGAAGATGCTGGTCTCAAGGGAAGATGCTGGTCTCAAGGGAAGATGCTGGCCTCAAGGGAAGATGATGGTCTCAAGGGAAGATGCTGGTCTCAAGGGAAGATGCTGGTCTCAAGGGAAGATGCTGGTCTCAAGGGAAGATGCTGGTCTCAAGGGAAGATGCTGGTCTCAAGGGAAGATGCTGGCCTCAAGGGAAGATGCTGGTCTCAAGGGAAGATGCTGGTCTCAAGGGAAGATGCTGGCCTCAAGGGAAGATGCTGGTCTCAAGGGAAGATGCTGGTCTCAAGGGAAGATGCTGGCCTCAAGGGAAGATGCTGGTCTCAAGGGAAGATGCTGGTCTCAAGGGAAGATGCTGGCCTCAAGGGAAGATGCTGGTCTCAAGGGAAGATGCTGGTCTCAAGGGAAGATGCTGGCCTCAAGGGAAGATGCTGGTCTCAAGGGAAGATGCTGGTCTCAAGGGAAGATGCTGGCCTCAAGGGAAGATGCTGGTCTCAAGGGAAGATGCTGGTCTCAAGGGAAGATGCTGGCCTCAAGGGAAGATGCTGGTCTCAAGGGAAGATGCTGGTCTCAAGGGAAGATGCTGGCCTCAAGGGAAGATGCTGGTCTCAAGGGAAGATGCTGGTCTCAAGGGAAGATGCTGGCCTCAAGGGAAGATGCTGGTCTCAAGGGAAGATGCTGGTCTCAAGGGAAGATGCTGGTCTCAAGGGAAGATGCTGGCCTCAAGGGAAGATGCTGGCCTCAAGGGAAGATGCTGCTCACAAGGGAAGATGCTGGCCTCAAGGGAAGATGCTGGCCTCAAGGGAAGATGCTGCTCACAAGGGAAGATGCTGGCCTCAAGGGAAGATGCTGGCCTCAAGGGAAGATGCTGGTCTCAAGGGAAGATGCTGGCCTCAAGGGAAGATGCTGGCCTCAAGGGAAGATGCTGGTCTCAAGGGAAGATGCTGGCCTCAAGGGAAGATGCTGGCCTCAAGGGAAGATGCTGGTCTCAAGGGAAGATGCTGGCCTCAAGGGAAGATGCTGGCCTCAAGGGAAGATGCTGGTCTCAAGGAAGATGCTGGCCTCAAGGGAAGATGCTGGCCTCAAGGGAAGATGCTGGTCTCAAGGGAAGATGCTGGTCTCAAGGGAAGATGCTGGTCTCAAGGGAAGATGCTGGTCTCAAGGGAAGATGCTGGTCTCAAGGGAAGATGCTGGTCTCAAGGGAAGATGCTGGTCTCAAGGGAAGATGATGGTCTCAAGGGAAGATGCTGGTCTCAAGGGAAGATGCTGGTCTCAAGGGAAGATGCTGGTCTCAAGGGAAGATGCTGGTCTCAAGGGAAGATGCTGGTCTCAAGGGAAGATGCTGGTCTCAAGGGAAGATGCTGGTCTTAAGGGAAGATGCTGGTCTCAAGGCAGAGAGGTTGTGAGTTCAAATCCCAACTGCACCAGTTGTGATTTGTTATTATTTGATTTCTCTCTGCGACAACCTACCCTGGTCTCAGCAGCGAGGCCCACCCTCAGTCACTCATTAATCGTAAAAAAATTAGTACCTCTGAAATCGTAGTTATCTGCCTGTGCGGCAAGGGACTTCTGTGCACATGACTGCCAGGGAAAAATAGATTAAAACTCAAAATTCAGTGCCTAGACTCTACATACTTTGCCAGGGAACAGCTGGCAAACAAAATAAATAGAAATAAAACTTACTGGCGTTGGGTCAAGACCGTACGTGATTAGAGCATAAGAAGCTCCGAAGAATGATTGTCTGAAGACCCTAGTTGTGCCATATTGTGCTGACAATCCCAGCTTGTCCAGCCACCTGTAGAAGTGATCATAAAGTAACATAACAATGTCAGATTTGTCATAAAATAACATGAACAATGTTAGATGTGAACATAAAATAACATAATAATGCCAGATGTGAACATACAATAACATGAATAATGTCAGATGTGAACATACAATAACATGAATAATGTCAGATGTGAACATACTATAACACGAATAATGTCAGATGTGAACATACAACAGCATGATTAATGTCAGATGTGAACATACACCAGCAAGAATAATGTCAGATGTGAGCATACAACAGCAAGAATAATGCCAGATGTGAACATACAACAGCATGAATAATGTCAGATGTTAACATAAAATAACACGAATAATGTCAGATGTGAACATACAATAACCATAATAATGTCAGTTGTGAACATACAACAGCATGAATAATGTCAGATGTGAACATACAACAGCAAGAATAATGTCAGATGTGAACATACAACAGCAAGAATAATGTCAGATGTGAACATACAATAACCAGAATAATGTCAGATGTGAACATACAACAGCATGAATAATGTCAGTTGTGAACATACAACAGCAAGAATAATGCCATATGTGAACATACAACAGCAAGAATAATGCCAGATGTGAACATACAATAACATGAATAATGCCAGATGTGAACATACAATAACATGAATAATGTCAGATGTGAACATGACATAACAAGAACAATGTAAGATGTAAACATAAAATAACACGAATAATGTCTTAACTGAATATACAGTAACATGAATAATGTCAGATTTGTGATAAAATAACTTTAATAATGTCAGATGTGAATATAAAATAACATGAACAATGTTAGAAGTGAACATAAAATAAAACAAACAATATCAGAATTCGCACTAAAATGACATGAAGATGTCAGAACTGTAACATATAACATGCAGATGTCAGAACTGTGACATATAACATGAAGATGTCAGAACTGTAACATATAACATGAAGATGTCAGAACTGTAACATTTAACATGAAGATGTCAGAACTGTAACATATAACATGAAGATGTCAGAACTGTAACATATAACATGAAGATGTCAGAACTGTAACATATAACATGAAGATGTCAGAACTGTAACATATAACATGAAGATGTCAGAACTGTAACATATAACATGAAGATGTCAGAACTGTAACATATAACATGAAGATGTCAGAACTGTAACATATAACATGAAGATGTCAGAACTGTAACATATAACATGAAGATGTCAGAACTGTAACATATAACATGAAGATGTCAGAACTGTTACATATAACATGAAGATGTCAGAACTGTAACATATAACATGAAGATGTCAGAACTGTAACATATAACATGAAGATGTCAGAACTGTAACATATAACATGAAGATGTCAGAACTGTAACATATAACATGAAGATGTCAGAACTGTAACATATAACAGGAAGATGCCAGAACTGTAACATATAACATGAAAATGTCAGAACTGTAACATATAACATGAAGATGTCAGAACTGTAACATATAACATGAAGATGTCAGAACTGTAACATATAACATGAAGATGTCAGAACTGTAACATATAACATGAAGCTGTCAGAACTGTAACATATAAAATGAAGATGTCAGAACTGTAACATATAACATGAAGATGTCAGAACTGTAACATATAACATGAACATTGTCAGAACTGTAACATATAACATGAACAATGTCAGAATTGTAACATATAACATGAACAATGTCAGAACTGTAACATATAACATGAACAATGTCAGAACTGTAACATATAACATGAACAATGTCAGAACTGTAACATATAACATGAACAATGTCAGAACTGTAACATATAACATGAACAATGTCAGAACTGTAACATATAACATAAACAATGTCAGAACTGTAACATATAACATGGACAATGTCAGAACTGTAACATATAACATGAACAATGTCAGAACTGTAACATATAACATGAACAATGTCAGAACTGTAACATATAACATGAACAATGTCAGAACTGTAACATATAACATGAACAATGTCAGAACTGTAACATATAACACGAAGATGTCAGAACTTTAACATATATACATGAAGATGTCAGAACTGCAACATATAACATGAAGATGTCAAAACTGTAACATATAACATGAACAATGTCAGAATTGTAACATATAACATGAACAATGTCAGAACTGTAACATATAACATGAACAATGTCAGAAATGCTACAAAATAATTGTTACATTTTGGAGAACATTTCAACTTGCAATCTTCTCTACTTTTTTCAGTTGCAATGGTAATGTCTTGATTGCTTATGGTTCGCCAACGCACTGAGTAATATGAATGCCAGTCTTCAGGTTTGTTCAGAATAAACGTGTCATTCTCAACAGGAAAGTTTTCTATCTCCTCACCCTTTCATAAAGTCTGAGTACCAACAACTGTTTTGACATTAGGACCATTTTTGACACAGAAAGAAGAAAATTAGTTCTTAAATGTTATGTAGAGCCAGCTGTAGAAATGTGGTTTTACAGAAGAATGTTGAGAATACAATGGGCAGCTAGGAAGAGTAATGAAAACGTTCTGAAAGAGGTCAAAGCAAAAAGAGAGCTAATTTCCAATATTGGGAAGAAACAATCATCATTTTTTTGGTCATGTAATGAGAAGAGAACAGCTGGAATATATTGTTACAACTGAGAAAATTGAGGGACGAAGAGATAGAGGGAAGCAAAGAGAAAAGATACCAGACAGCTTAAGAGAATGGCTCGGCAGAAGGTCAACAACAGAAATGATAAATAACTGTCGAGATCAAGAGTTGTGGAAAAACATGATCACCTACGCCAGCAGGCATGTTACTTGATGATGATGACGAATGTGAATCTTTTGAAAATTAAGCCAAGAAATCAGGCCCTGTAATGTGAATCCTTTGAAAATGAAACCAAGAAATCTAGCTCTGTAATGTGAATCTCTTGAACACGAAACCAAGAAATCTGGCACTGTAATGTGAAACTCTTGAAAATGAAACCAAGAAATCTAGCACTGTAATGTGAATCTCTTGAAAATGAAACCAAGAAATCTGGCACTGTAATGTGAAACTCTTGAAAATGAAACCAAGAAATCTAGCTCTGTAATGTGAAACTCTTGAAAATGAAACCAAGAAATCTAGCTCTGTAATGTCAAACTCTTGAAAATGAAACCAAGAAATCTAGCACTGTAATGTGAATCTCTTGAAAATGAAACCAAGAAATCTGACACTGTAATGTGAAACTCTTGAAAATGAAACCAAGATATCTGGCACAGTAATGTGAATCTCTTGAAAATGAAACAAAAAAATCTGACTCTGTAATGTGAATATCTTGAAAATGAAACCAAGATATCTGGCACAGTAATGTGAATCTCTTGAAAAATGAAACAAAAAATCTGGCTCTGTAATGTGAATCTTTTGAAAATGAAATCAAGAAATCTGGCTCTGTAATTTAAACATTTTCAAAGTGAAACCAAAAATTCTGGCTCTGTAATGTGAATCTAGTAAAATCAATACTTACAAAAATCCAGCTATGTAACTGTCTGATAATCCCATAATACCACCCCCATATGCCGATGATGTTTCTGTCTGTCTGATTGGCAGTGGGCGGGAGCTGTTTCTGGACAGCTCTAGCGTGACCTCAAGCATCACCTTTATGGAATCTAAGATTTTCACGCTCATGAAATCCAAAGCTGTTCCAGTGCTACCCATATAGTAACTGTTATGAAAGGACAAATAAAGTTACAGATATAAAGTTAGACATAAAAAGTTACAAAAATTCTTCCTCTTCTACCTTTCAGCTCCCTGTGGAGCATAGGTCTCCAACAAACACTTTCCAAGTCGTTCTGTTTCTTGCCATTCTTTTAAGATAATTCCATGTCTTCCCCATCATCTTCAACTCTGTTTCTATCTGTGTTCTCAAAGAATTCCCTGGTCTTCCTCGTTGTCTTTTTCCCTGGGGATTACTAAGAAGGGCCTGTTGTGTAATACTCTCAGTTGGCTTCCGCAGTGTGTCCCCTATCCAATGCTATCGTCTTTGCTGTATCTCTTTATCCACCGGTATTTGACTGGTACATTTCCATAATTCTATATTAGTAATTTTGTCCTGCCATTTCCATCCTTTTATTCTGTGTAAGCATCCATTAATGAAAGACTGTACCTTCATGATTGTCATTTTTTTTAATTGTTCTCCATGTTTCACAGCCATATAATAGGATTAGTCACATTGGAGTTGAACATTTTTATTTACAAAGTTACAAATAGTTGCAATTTAAAAAAAACAAAAAACTACCATTACAGCGTTATCTAATTTCTGGGGTTTACTGGGGAGGGGAGATAAGCTATAGAACCAGAGTATAAAGGTCGCTTGTCCAGTTAAACAACAAATCTATGTCAATAGAAGTGAGAGAGAGAGACAGAGAGTTCATCGGTGCTATATAGAACCAATTCTGATCTATGGAAGTAAATCATGGACAGTAGACAAACAAATGAAAAGACGATTAGAGGCCACAGAGATGGGATTTCTCAGAAGAGCGTTGAAAGTTCCCTGGACAGATAAAAAGAACAATGAGGAAGTTTTCAGAGAGGCAAACACAAAAAGGCAGCTCCTAAAAAACATCAGAAAGAAACAATTAACATTTTTCAGGCACATCATGAGAAGAGGAAAGTTGGAATAGTCGGTTCCAACTGGCAAAATAAAAGGAAAGAAAGATCTGGGACGACAAAAAGAGAAAATACTGGATAGCTTGGTGTCATGGCTTGGATAACAGTCAACAACAGAACTAATACGATGCACTGTGGATAGAAGATTGTGGAGGGACATGATCGCCTACGCCAACCGGTATGTCACATGATGATGTCACTGCAAAGTGTTCGGGTCTGAATTTTTAGGAAAAAAACTTCCAACCCTATCGGGATTTCAACTTGCGTTCTCCTGGTTTGGAGTCAGACAAGTTATTGATTCAGCCACTGGTTCTAAGTTACAAAATGTTTTGATTGATTGGTTATCCTTTTGGGCCAAATATGGCGCATACGGCGGAAGTCGTAGTTTCCCATATCTGGCAGTCATATGGGCACGGCCAGAAATGAGAAACTTGGTGGCCGTGTAAGAAGACTTATAAACCAACATAGAACTGGAGTCGTCAGTCGCTGGACACTGAGGGAATTGCTGAGGAGGGGATCTGAGCACCTATGGACATGTTCGGAGTGCAATGATGATGACCCGCAAATAACTCAATAACTCAACAACTCAATAACTCAATCTGGCAGTCAGCCACAACCTGTTTTAGTTCATGGTTGTTTCTGAGACCCATAGCTGCACTTTCTTTGATGATGGTTATACACAGGGTTTCTTTCTGTCTTCCTCGTTTTCTTTTACCTTGTGGGCTCCATATAACGGCCTTGTGAGGTAGCCTTCTAACACCCATTCTGAGAAGGTGGCCAAGGTATTTCCAGCATAATTAGATACATTGCCCCTGTTTAGTTTCTACTTAATGAAATAAACATGATAAGCAAAAAATATAGACTAGATATGAATATCAAAAAGACTAAAACTATGATCATAAACAAAGAAAATACTCAAAACCCACAAATGGATATCAAAATTGATGGAATAGACCTGGAGGCAGTTCAGAACTACAACTACCTTGGACATACTATAACCAGGGATGGAAAATGTACAACTGAAATAAACAAAAGATTAGGAATAGCAAAAAGTAATTTTAATGTCATGAAGAACATATTAACATCAAAACAAATAACACCAGGGTTAAAACTAAGAAACTAAGAATAGCAAAATGTTAATTCTTCTCAATATTCCTATATGGTGCAGAAACATGGACATTAGACAAGAAAACAGAACAGAGAATTGAAGCCTTTGAAAGGAAACTGGATATATAGAAGAATAGGTAGAATTGGATGGAAGGAAAAGAAAACAAACGACGAAGTCTTAAAACAACTAAAAATGAAAAGAGAACTACGAAACACAATTCAAACAAGACAAATGCGATTTTGGGGCCATGTTAAAAGACACAACAGCCTACTAAAAGTAATCCTGGAGGGGAAAATACAAGGTAAAAGAGGCAGAGGCAGACCAAGACTATGATAGCCAACCTTCGTTGCGGAGACGGCACTCGATAATGAAGATAATGTTTAGTTTCATGTCTTATCTCTGTAATTTGGTTGACGTCTGACTAACGAATATTTAGCAGTCTTTGAAGACATTTATTCTTGAAAGCGATTAGTCTTGGACCTAGAACTTTTGTTGATTTCCAGCTCTCGTGCCCGTATGTTAATACCAAGTAAAGGTTCCCCCCAAGCCTTGCTAGGCGTATGGGGAATATGGTGTTAGTGACCATATTTTTCTATAACCACGGCACGTTTTTAGGTGATGTGGTCGGTATCATGCCAGGTCGCCTTTACTTCCCAGAAAAATCTCTGGTACCCATTTTTAGAAGCTGGGTGAAGCCTGGAACCTTGTCAGTCTGAAAATTAAATCCGCCTCTGCTGGGAATCGAACCCGGACGCTTCTGCTCAGGAAGCGAGCACGCTAACCACTCAGCCACCGAGGCGAGCACATTAACCACTCAGCCACTGAGGCGAGCACACTAACCACTCAGCGACTGAGGCGAGCACACTAACCACTCAGCCACTGAGGCGAGCACACTAACCACTCAGCGACTGAGGCGAGCACACTAACCACTCAACCACTGAGGCGAGCACACTAACCACTCAGCGACTGAGGCGAGCACACTAACCACTCAGCCACTGAGGCGAGCACACTAACCACTCAGCGACTGAGGCGAGCACACTAACCACTCAGCCACTGAGGCGAGCACACTAACCACTCAGCGACTGAGGCGAGCACACTAACCACTCAGCCACTGAGGCGAGCACACTAACCACTCAGCCACTGAGGCGAGCACACTAACCACTCAGCCACTGAGGCGAGCACACTAACCACTCAGCCACCGAGGCGAGCACATTAACCATTCAGCCATCGAGACGAGCACGTTAACTACTCAGCCACCGAGGCGAGCACATTAACCACTCAGCCACCGAGCCGAGCACATTAACCACTCAGCCACCGCGGCGAGCACACTAACCACTCAGCCACCGCGGCGAGCACATTAACCACTCAGCCACTGAGGCGAGCACACTAACCACTCAGCCACCGAGGCGAGCACATTAACCATTCAGCCATCGAGACGAGCACATTAACTACTCAGCCACCGAGGCAGCACATTAACCATTCAGCAACCGAGGCGAGCACACTAACCACTCAGCCACCGAGGCTCCTATGTTAATACTGGAATCACACAAAATGTTACATTAACTCAATTAGTTAAAATTGGTGTGGGTCTTCTGTTTAAAGTACTCCAAGGTTTACTGAAATAAAATCACTGATTGACTTGCTGGTGGTACTCACCCTGGAGAAAGAGGACAGTACCGAGTCGGTTTTTAATTTCTTGAAGGAGGAATAAGAATATGGATGGGAAAATAATTGAGCGACCGGTGAGATTCTTCTTCTTCTGCAATCATGGCTCATTCTCTCTCTCTCTCTCTCTCTCTCTCGCGCTCTCTCTCTCTCTCTCTGCGATCAGGACTCAATCAAAGTAGGATTCTAGACTCCCACATGACGTCAGCTGTCAGGTTAAGTGTGTTGATCGCCCCCACAGACAGAACATCACAATTAGAGTCTGCCAGATCCACTCTGATTGAACACCCGTTAAAAACGTTGCACTGTGTTCTGCGCCAGTGGCCCAGTGCATCCGATTTATTTCAGCCAGCATTTTATTCAGGTTTGCTTTCCTTAGCCTTTGATTGTCCCCAATCTTCCAGCAAGGCAGCAGATTGTCTTTTCTGTTGGGGGATTCTGCCCTTAGATGGTCTACCCTTCCAGGTTTACGAGCCTGAGATGGCTCATTCAGACTAGGATTCTGGACTCTCTTATGAAGTCATCTGTCTGTTTAAGTGATTCAGTTGCCTCGTATAGTTTCTCTTCCAGGGAGGTGGGCATGGACCACATTGCCCTTCTCAGATCTGTGTACAGGGGGCAATCCTGTAGAACATGTTTTGTTGTCATGTTATCCAGTGTACAGTGGCACTGGATGGTAGTTCCTATTTTGAATTTGGTGAACATGTGATTTCTCATTCTGTTGTAGGCGAAGTATGATGTCTTGATCCCTCCTTGATAGTTGGAGGTATCCATCTCTCTCGTTATACTTTGGGTGTTCTTGTTTCTATTTTTCATGATACTTTCCTTTGATGATGGATTTGGCTTCATCGTAGCTTACCAGATGGTTCTCTTGTGGTAATTTCCCTCCCTCTTTAGCTAATCTGTCTGCGCGTTCGTTTCCGTGTATATTACAGTGTGATGGTATCCACTGAATGACTACTCTCTGGAAGTTATTACACAGTTGGTCTAGGGTTATTCTCAAGTCAATGGCTCAATGTTCCTAGGGTTTTTTTTTATAGCTGTTAGGACTGACAGTGCATCAGTCAGTATCACCAATTTCTTGTGCATGTTATTTTTGTGTTGGATAGCCAGTTTTGCAGCATCTTTGAGGGCCTCAGTTTCTGCTTTATAATTTGAGAATTTCCCAGTAGCTATTGACTTGGTGATCTCATTCTGGGTTTTCAGCCTCAGGAACACACCTCTTCCTCAATTTCTGGTGGCATTTGTAGCGGAGCCATCTGTGTATGTGTGTGACCAGGAGTCCTGTGGGTAGTTGTCGTTTATGTGTTTTTCTGCTTTGTGTTTTCTCTCTGTATCAGTTTGGGTGCCTTTTTTCATGATTCCTATTATGTCTTCCTCAAGTTCTGGTATTTTGTGTTTCCCATGAGGAGTCATATCAGATGGGCTTATGGGTTTCGGCGTTGTTTGGGACAGTACTGGGTCACTAGATGTTAGTTCTTTGGAGATTGCAGCCTAGTTGCTCCTCTTTAGTCTTCCTTTTCCGAAACCAGTTATTCTTTGGTAAAGGCATTTGGTTGCTCCGGTGTATTTAGTACAAGGCGAAAGTGCATCTACAATCAGCCCTCGGTGCAGATTGGAGGATTTCCTGACTGCAACTACATTGATTCCATAGACATATAGATTTCAGACAGACCACAAGCCAACTATAGATTTACAAAGGCCCGCAGGCAGAAAGTAAAATGGGAAAACCCAACCAATTAATGTGATGCTATCAACTATAGGAACTATAGATGGCTGACTTCACTATACTCACAATGAACCATACTAAGAGCCAATATCTCCATATTATCTTCCAGGGTCTTAAAAGTCAACATAACCATATTACCTCTAAGGGTCGAAGATCCAACATCACCATATTACCTCCTAGGGTCTAAGAGTCAACATAACCATATTACCTCCAAGGGAGTAAGAGTCAACATAACCATATTACCTCCAAGGGTCTAAGAGTCAACATAACCATATTACCTCCAAGGGTCTAAGAGTCAAAATAACCATATTACCTCCAAGGGTCTAAGAGCCAAAAAAACCATATTACCTCCAAGGGTCTAAGAGCCAACATAACCATATTACCTCCAAGAGTCTAAGAGCCAACATAACCATATTACCTCCAAGGGTCTAAGAGTCAAAATAACCATATTACCTCCAAGGGTTTAAGAGCCAACATAACCATATTACCTCCAAGGTTCTAAGAGCCAACATAACCATATCAAAGGGTCTAAGAGTCAAAATAACCATATTACCTCCAAGGGTCTAAGAGTCAAAATAACCATATTACCTCCAAGGGTCTAAGAGTCAAAATAACCATATCAAAGGGTCTAAGAGTCAAAATAACCATATTACCTCCCAGGATATAAGAGCCAACATAACCATATTACCTCCCAGGATATAAGAGCCAATATAACCATATTACCTCCCAGGATATAAGAGCCTACATAACCATATTACCTCCCAGAATATAAGAGCGTACATAACCAAATTACCTCCCAGGATATAAGAGCCTACATAACCATATTACCTCCCAGGATATAAGAGCCTACATAACCATATTACCTCCAAGAGTCTAAGAGTCAACATAACCATATTACCTCCCAGGATATAAGAGCCTACATAACCATATTACCTCCAAGGGTCTAAGAGTCAACATAACCATATTACCTACAAGGGTCTAAGAGCCAACATAACCATATTACCTCCCAGGATATAAGAACATACATAACCATATTACCTCCCAGGATATAAGAGCCTACATAACCATATTACCTCCCAGGATCTAAGAGTCAACATAACCATATTACCTAGAAGGGTCTAAGAGTCAACATAACCATATTACCTCTAAGGGTCTAAAAGTCACAATAACCATATTACCTCCCCGGATCTAAGATACAACATCACCATATTACCTCCAAGGTCTAAGAGTCAACATAACCATATTATTTCTAAGGGTCTAAAAGTCAAAATAACCATATTACCTCCCCGGATCTAAGATACAATATTACCATATTACCTCCAAGGGTCTAAGAGTCAACATAACCATATTACCTCTAAGGGTCTAAAAGTCAAAATAAACATATTACCTCCAAGGATCTAAGAGCCAACATCACCATATTACCTCCCCGGATCTAAGATACAACAACACCATATTACCTCCCAGGATCTAAGAGCTAACATAACCATATTACCTCACAGGATCTAAGAGCCAACATAACCATATTACCTCTCAGGATCTAAGAGCCAACATAACCATATTACCTCCCAGGATATAAGAGCCAACATAACCATATTACCTCCCAGGATATTAGAGCCAACATAACCATATTACCTCCCAGGATATAACAGCCTACTTAACCATATTACCTCTCAGGATTTTGGAGCCAAAATCATCATATTACCTCCCAGGGACTAAGATCCAACATCACCATATTACCTCCCAGGGACTAAGATCCAACATCACCATATTACCTCACAGTATCTAAGAGCCAACATCACCATATTACCTCCCAGGGTCTAAGAGCCAACATAACCATATTACCTCCCAGGGTCTAAAAGTTAACATCACCATATTACCTTCTGGGGTCTAAGAGCCAACGTAACCATATTACCTCGCAGTATCTAAGATCCAACATCACGATATCACCTCCCAGGATCTAAGAGCCAACATCACCATATTACCTACTAGGATCTAAGAGCCAACATGACCATATTACCTACTAGGATCTAAGAGCCAACATCACTATATTACCTACTAGGATCTAAGAGCCAACATCACCATATAACCTCCCAGGATCTAAGAGCCAACATAACCATATTACCTCCCATGATCTAAGAGCCAACATCATCATATTACCTCCCAGGATATAAGATCTAACATAACCATATTACCTCCCAGCATATAAGATCTAACATAATCATATTACCTCCCAGGATATAAGATCCAACATCACCATATTACCTCCCAGGATCTAAGATCTAACATAACCATATTACCTCCCAGGATATAAGATCCAACATAACCATATTACCTCCCAGGATCTAAGATCTATCATAACCATATTACCTCCCAGGATATAAGATCCAACATAACCATATTACCTCCCAGGATCTAAAAGCCAACATCACCATATTACCTCCCAGAATATAAGATCCAACATAACCATATTACGTCCCAGGATCTAAGAGCCAACATAACCATATTACCTCCCATGATCTAAGATCCAACATCACCATATTACCTCCCAGGATATAAGATCCAACATAACCATATTACCTCCCAGGATCTAAGAGCCAACATAACCATATTACCTCCCAGGATCTAAGATCCAACATAACCATATTACCTCCCAGGATCTAAGATCCAACATAACGATATTACCTCCCAGGATATAAGATCCAACATAACGATATTACCTCCCAGGATATAAGATCCAACATTACCATATTACCTCCCAGGATCTAAGATCCAACATCACCATATTACCTCCCAGGCTATAAGATCCAACATAATGATATTACCTCCCAGGATATAAGATCCAACATAACCATATTACCTCCCAGGATCTAAGATCCAACATAACCATATTACCTCCCAGGATCT
Source organism: Megaustenia siamemsis (assembly GCA_032433765.1). Lineage (NCBI taxonomy): Eukaryota > Metazoa > Mollusca > Gastropoda > Stylommatophora > Ariophantidae > Megaustenia > Megaustenia siamemsis. The sequence goes on from JAVIAB010000104.1 coordinate 18,476,234, forward strand.
AAGATCCAACATCACCATATTACCTCCCAGGCTATAAGATCCAACATAACGATATTAACTCCCAGGATCTAAGATCCAACATAACCATATTACCTCCCAGGATCTAAGATCCAACATAACCATATTACCTCCCAGGGTCTAAGATCCAACATAACCATATTACCTCCCAGGATCTAAGAGCCAACATCACCATATTACCTCCCAGGGTCTAAGAGCCAACAGCTCTTGTTAACCTTATGACATGTGATCTTCATTATCATCTTGTAATAGCTGGACATCTCTGGGGACTTATATTCTGTTTACAAACTATATGGGCCTCTGTAAGAGGAACTAAAAAAAGTGAAATTTATACAAGAAAGAATAAAAAAAAGTAAAGTAAAGTACCCCCGTCACGCCAAGTGGCGTTTAGGGAATATGGTGTTAGTGACCATAAATTTTACAGACCTTCAGCACATTATTTTTGGGGTAATGTGGTCGGTATTACGTCCGTGCCGCTTCACTTTCCTTGAAAAAAACCAGGTACCCATTAAAGGCCGGGTGAACCCGAGAGCCGTCGGTTGGGATCGAACCCTACCTCTTGTCCTTTGTAGTCCAGTTCACTAACCACTGAGGTATCGCGGCTCCCACAAAAAACAATATTGTAGATATACACAATACTTCAAGCGAAAGATAGACAAACAGAAAAACTAGCAGACAAACAGATAGACTAGCAGACAGACAGATAGACTAGCAGACAAACAGATAGACTAGCAGACAGACAGATAGACTTGCAGACAAACAGAAAAACTAGCAGACAAACAGATAGACTAGCAGACAGACAGATAGACTTGCAGACAAACAGAAAAACTAGCAGACAAACAGATAGACCAGCAGACAGACAGATAGACTAGCAGACAGACAGATAGACTTGCAGACAGACAGATAGACTAGTAGACTGACAGATAGACTAGCAGACAGACAGATAGACTAGCAGACAGACAGATAGACTTGCAGACAGACAGATAGACTAGCAGACAGACAGATAGACTAGCAGACAGACAGATAGACTAGCAGACAAACAGATAGACAATCAGACAGATAGACTAGCAGACAGACAGGTAGACTAGAAGACAGACAGAGAGATAGACTAGCAGACAGACAGATAGACTAGTAGACAGACAGATAGACTAGCAGACAAACAGACAAACTATCAGACAAACTAGCAGACAAACAGACAAACTAGCAGACAGACAGATAGACTAGCAGACAAACAGATAGACTAGCAGACAGACAGATAGACTAGCAGACAGACAGATAGACTAGCAGACAAACAGACAAACTAGCAGACAGACAGATAGACTATCAGACAGATAGACTAGCAGACAGACAGATAGATATTCTGGAAAGACCATTTTTGCTATTGGGATTAATGCAGTTATTAGAAGGTAACATAGAAGAATTACTAGACAAGCTCTTACCCGGAACCAACAGAGAAATCGGAGACAAGGAAAATTTAGAAACACAGAGATTACATTTTTAGATAGATGAAATAAAGATGGATTACACCTGGAGAACAAAAAGGATTGGAGAGCTCCTGTTGATAGCATATGCTTAAAAAGAGGGCGGGGGAAGCAAAGAATAGAATAGAACAGAAAATGAAGAAGAAACAGAAAATGTTACTTGTATATGCCTCAATAGAGGGAAAAAAATGCAAAGAATAGAATAGAATAGAAAACAGGCAAGAAGAAGCAGCAAATATAACTTACTGATGTACACTGTATTCATCAAGAACGTCGTATGCCCCACTTCTGATGAAGCTATAAAAAGAAAGATATATCAGATATATAGCAAAACATAGTACCAAATGGTTTTTTGAAATACAACATATATTGATTTAAATCACATCAAAAGATAAATTCTGAATAATGCACAGGGACCACTTCTGGGTACAACTTTAACAAGTACAAATAATTTAGTGAAAAATCCATGCAGGAGGAGCATATTAGTCTTCTTGGAGGGTGAACTACATAAAAGTGTATTTTCTAGGAGAGACAACTATGATTACAAACAATTGTTATCTTGCAGAAAGGTCAAGGAAAAGGAGGTTAGGGAAACATTTTCAAACAAGCCTGTGTTGGTGATGGATGCACTAGACAACAAGCCTGTGTTGGCGATGGGTGCACTAGACAACAAGCCTGTGTTGGCGATGGGTGCACTAGACAACAAGCCTGTGTTGGCGATGGATGCACTAGACAACAAGCCTGTGTTGGCGATGGGTGCACTAGACAACAAGCCTGTGTTGGCGATGGATGCACTAGACAACAAGCCTGTGTTGGCGATGGGTGCACTAGACAACAAGCCTGTGTTAGCGATGGATGCACTAGACAACAAGCCTGTGTTGGCGATGGGTGCACTAGACAACAAGCCTGTGTTGGCGATGGGTGCACTAGACAACAAGCCTGTGTTGGCGATGGGTGCACTAGACAACAAGCCTGTGTTGGCGATGGATGCACTAGACAACAAGCCTGTGTTGGCGATGGGTGCACTAGACAACAAGCCTGTGTTGGCGATGGATGCACTAGACAACAAGCCTGTGTTGGCGATGGGTGCACTAGAAACAACCCTGTGTTGGCGATGGATGCACTAGACAACAAGCCTGTGTTGGCGATGGGTGCACTAGACATCAAGCCTGTGTTGGCGATGAATGCACTAGACAACAAGCCTGTGTTAGCGATGGTTGCACTAGACAACAAGCCTGTATACGACTATTCTGGTAACATGCAAAGAAAGATAACGATTTTTAAATTATTGTTAACAAATTTATTGCGGATTTACATACCACATAGATCTGACAAACATGTACATCAATCCATTGTTATCGATTTTAATGCATTATATAAAATGGTTTGTCCATTTAGAAGGAACGTTCTTACCATCATCATCATTATCCTCAAGTACCATGCCTGCTGGCGTAGGTGATCATGTGTCTCTACTCAAAACTTTTGATCTCGACAGTTATTTATCATTTCTGTTGTTGACCTTCTGCCAAGACATGCTCTTAAGCTGTCTTGTATCTTTTCTATTTTATTCCCTCTATCTCTTCGTCCCTCAATATTCCCAGTTACAATATATTCCAGCTGTTCCCTTCTCATTTCATAGCATAAAAATGATGATTGGTTCTTCCTAATATTGAAAATTATCTCTCGTTTTGCTTTGGCCTCTTTCAGGACATCTTCATTACTCTTCTTAGCTGTCTATGGTCTTATCATTTAAATTATATAAGAGGAGAAGGCAGAAGACCCAGAGTATGATGGACAGACAGCGCCAAAGTACTGCTTTCCTTCTTTCTTTCTTTGCTTGTTTCTTTTTAATTTGTTTGTTTGCTTCTTTCTTCACTTACTTTTGTACCGGATAGAGTGTCGAGGGAGATACACATTTCTGGGTCTTGCTCTTTTGGCGATTTCACTCATTATTAATTATGGTTATGGTTATGGTTATGGAAGGCCCCGGTATCACTGCAAACGAATTAAAATCCATAATTGCTTAACCGTCCGTGCCAGTGGAATCATCCGAATTACTAACTCATCTCCCATTCAAAGAAAGGTAGCTGTAGTCCCCATCATAGCAGTCTCAGCACACGCCAAAAGACATAAGGCGAAACTGCACAGAAAGTGAACACAGCCAACTGTTCCCTGTCATACGACATCAGCATTCATCGTAAACCATTGGAATATCGAAACATGATCAACACGGATGATACACACAACTCACAAATTATCATTATCAATTAATGTTGTTGTAACGTTTCTTGGATGCTGTCTGTCCATCTTACTCTGGGTCTGTCCATCGTCTGCCTCGTTCTCTTCTCCCATCTCCCTTAATGTATACTTTGTATGGTAAGGAATCACATGACATTCTTTCTAGATGTGCAAACCAGTTTATTTGTTGACGTAGCTTAGAATTTACTCAATACCTACTTTTTCTCTTATTATGTCATTTCTGATTCTGCCTTTTCTGGTCACTCCAAACGTTTTTCTCTGGCATTGCATCTCAGTGGTGTCAAGCCTTCTTTTGTGCTTAGATGTAAAATATTACAATTAGCGAAAAACACTATGACAACGTTAATTCATTTGGTGCCGTCTCCACATCGAAGGTTGGCTGCGATGGATCACCATTTTACTCTGCCTCTTATCTTGAGGGTGCACTTTGTCATAGGTTCACTTCAATATTTTGGTGTTATCAGTCCACTTTGCTCTTGGTCTGCCTCTGCCTCATCTACCTTGTACTATCTCTTCTAAGATGTCTTTTAGAAGGGTGTTTTGTCTATGCCCAAAGAATTTCAGTTGTCTTTTCGAAATGTGTTAAGTAATTCTTTTTCGAAATGTGTTAAGTAATTCTTTTTCGAAATGTGTTAAGTAATTCTTTTTCGAAATGTGTTAAGTAATTTTTTTTCGAAATGTGTTAAGTAATTCTTTTTCGAAATGTGTTAAGTAATTTTTTATCGAAATGTGTTAAGTAATTCTTTTTTCGAAATGTGTTAAGTAATTCTTTTTCGAAATGTGTTAAGCAATTCTTTTTCGAAATGTGTAAATAATTCTTTTTCGAAATGTGTTAAGTAATTCTTTTTCGAAATGTGTTAAGTAATTCTTTTTCGAAATGTGTTAAGTAATTCTTTTTCGAAATGTGTTAAGTAATTCTTTTTCGAAATGTGTTAAGCAATTCTTTTTCGAAATGTGTAAATAATTCTTTTTCGAAATGTGTTAAGTAATTCCTTTTCTAAATGTGTTAAGTAATTCTTTTTCGAAATGTGTTAAGTAATTCATTTTCGAAAGGAATTTGAAAATTTAAGATTTCTTTTTAAACACGAAAATTAGAGAAATCGCCAATCATCCACTAATATCATCATTAATCAAGAAAAGACGATGGTCATATGTTGGACATATGATGAGAAGAGATAATAACTGAATAGCAAATCAAGCCCTCATGTGGGAAACAACAGGTAGGAGGAAAAGAGGCCGACCCATAGAGACACTGAGAAGAACATTGACTAGAGAGGAAAAAGCAGCAGGAATCAGCTCCCTCAATGAGATTGAGATGCTTGCACAGATACAAATGGCTAGATTTGATAAACGATTTTTGCAGGGATTGAGATTGCTAGAAAGAACAATTTAGAAAAAGAGAAAGAGTATCTGAGTCTATGTCGTATTGGCCGGCGAAGGCTCAAAAAGTCAATAGAAAGATATAATTCTTTTTCCATTTTTCAGCTGATATAGAACTTCCTTGTTCAATTGACAATGGTTGAAGCCAGTAAAATGGCAAGCACCAGAACTTTTATCTCCCTTGACATCCAAATGAATGCAAGAGGATAGGATCACAGAGAAAAAAGACAAAAAAAAAATAATGCATTAAAATAATTGTACTTTGAAATAATTGGGAAACTTTTTATGTCAAATCTAAAAAAAAAAAAATGGGTAACAACAATTCTAGCCAAGGAGAATAAGTTTATCAAGTTCCAATATATATATATATATATATTTTACTGAATATTAACTTGATCTATATCGTCCCAGTGCCGCTAGACTCACATAGGAATCATAGCGTTTTTTTGCCATCTATCGTTATTCTGGCCAACACAAAAAGGGAGCTCTTAAAAAAACATCAGAAAGAAGCAATCAACATTTTTCGGGCACATCATGAGAAGAGGAAAGTTGGAATACTTGGTTACAACTGGCAAAATAAAAGGAAAGAGAGATCAGGGACGACAAAGAGAGAAAATACTGGATAGCTTGGTGTCATGGCATGGAAAACAGTCAACAACAGAACTGATACGATGCACTGTTGATAGAAGATTGTGGAGGGACATGATCACCTACACCAACCGGCAGGGTACATGATGATGATGATCGTTATTCTGGACGAGGTGTTCAATCTACAAAAGAGGTGAGATGCAGAATGGCTCAGGCAAAAGCAGTTTTCTAAAAAAAATGAGGAAAATACTATCCAATCCATTTTTGACAATAGAAACAAGAAAAAGAGTTCTTAAATGTTACGTAGAGCCAGTCTTAACATATGGATGCGAGTCATGAACAATAGGACAACAGACAAGAAAATCACTGGAGTCTGTAGAAATGTGGTTTTACAGAGGAATGTTGAGAATACCATGGACAGCTAAGAAGAGTAATGAAGATGCTCTGAGAGAGGTCAAAGCAAAAAGAGAGCTAATTTCCAAAATTAGGAAGAAACAATCATCATTTTTTGGCCATGTAATAAGAAGAGAACAACTGGAATATATTGTAACAACTGGGAAAATTGTGGGACGAAGAGATAGAGGGAAGCAAAGAGAAAAAATAACAGACAGCTTAAGAGAATGGCTTGGCAGAAGGTCAACAACAGAAATGATAAATAGCTGCCGAGATCGAAAGTTGTGGAGAGAGACATGATCACCTACGCCAGTAGGCCCGGTACTTGATGATGATGATGATGATGTTCAATCTTATCTAATGAATCTATGCCTACCATCTTTGCTTCTTTTATAAATGCAGAAATTTTTGAGAAACAGAAAGTTGACTTTGTCCAGACCTGAAATAAAAGCTGTCTGGAAAGATGTAATTAAATAACCACAGTGAAGAGTATATAAGATAACCAATAAAATTGCTTGATGGTATATTCTGTTGCGATACTTACTCTCGCAAATAGTACATGGCTGTACCACGTCTCACAGGACTGGCAACATCAGGCCCACATAATTACTGGAAGCATACAATGGATACTTGGAGAGGAGATTCTTGAGTATTTTGTAGTTCTCCACCAGCACATCTGGATTAATTCTGAACCCAAAGTTCCCATAGAATGCGTTGGGTTCTGTGGTTTAATAAACAAGAGGGTTAGGTCGAATTTTCATTATAACGGACATGTATCTATCTATCTATCTATCTGTCTGTCTGTCTGTCTGTCTGTCTGTCTGTCTGTCTGTCTAATCTATCTATCTATCTATCTATCTATCTATCTATCTATCTATCTATCTATCTATCTATCTATCTATCTATCTATCTATCTATCTATCTATCTATCTATCTATCTATCTATCTATCTATCTATCTATCTATCTATCTATCTATCTATCTATCTATCTATCTATCTATCTATCTATCTATCTATCTATCTATCTATCTATCTATCTATCTGTCTGTCTGTCTGTCTGTCTGTCTGTCTGTCTGTCTGTCTGTCTGTCTGTCTGTCTGTCTGTCTGTCTGTCTGTCTGTCTGTCTGTCTGTCTGTCTGTCTGTCTGTCTGTCTGTCTGTCTGTCTGTCTGTCTGTCTGTCTGTCTGTCTGTCTGTCTGTCTGTCTGTCTGTCTGTCTGTCTGTCTGTCTGTCTGTCTGTCTGTCTGTCTGTCTGTCTGTCTGTCTGTCTGTCTGTCTGTCTGTCTGTCTGTCTGTCTGTCTGTCTGTCTGTCTGTCTGTCTGTCTGTCTGTCTGTCTGTCTGTCTGTCTGTCTGTCTGTCTGTCTGTCTATCTATCTATCTATCTATCTATCTATCTATCTATCTATCTATCTATCTATCTATCTATCTATCTATCTATCTATCTATCTATCTATCTATCTATCTATCTATCTATCTATCTATCTATCTATCTATCTATCTATCTATCTATCTTTTGACCTTTCGAGTCATAGCCGTTCCACAGGGTGTAGACCAAGATACTCCTTCTCTTATCTGAATTATTATTCTAGCAGTCTGCAATTCTTTTAAAGACATTTTATCAAATCTCACCATTTGTCTCTGTTCTGTGAAAACAGCACTATCGCATTAAGGGAGCCGATTCCTGCTGCTCTTGCCATTGTCTCTCATCATTGTTCTTCTCAGTGCCTCTCTGGATTTTCCTCTTTTCCTCTTACCTGTTGTTTCCCACATGAGGGCTTGCTTTACTATTTGGTTATTATCTCTTCTCATCACATGTCCAACATATGACCATCGTCTTTTCTTGATTACTGAAGATATTAGTGGTTGATTGGCGATTTCTCTAATTTTCTCGTTTGTTTTGAATTCGTTCCACGCTATGCCAAATATTTTCCTTAGGCATTTATTTTAGAATACATTCAACTTTTTTTCTATGTCTCTTGTTGCTTTCCAGCTTTCACACGCATATGTAAGGGTTGATGCTACTACACTGTCCCATTTACAAAAACCGACGGTGCATGTTACTCCCACTACTTCCATCCATCAATAACACACTGTACACTGCAGCTGTACAACTAAGAAGGACCTGCGCCTTCATGTGAGAGGCACTAAGCTGTAAAAGAGCTCATAGCTCACGGCTAACAAGGGGATTAAGTCAAGTCAAGTCAAATGTAAAACAAAATTGACAATCACGAAGATACAGACTTTCATTAATGGGTGCTTACGCAGAATAAAAGGATGGATATGGCAGGACAAAATTACTAACATAGAATTATGGAAATATACCAGTCAAACACCAGTGGATAAAGAGATACAGCGAAGACGATGGCGCTGGATAGGACACACACTACGGAAGCCAATTGAGAGTATTACACAACAAGCCCTTTTTTGGAATCCCCAGGGGAAAAGACAAAGAGGAAGACCAAGGAATTCTTGGAGAAGACAGATGGAAGCAGAGATGAAGATGATGGGGAAGACATGGAATGATCTTAAAAGAATGGCAAAAGACAGAACGACTTGGAAAGTGTTTGTTGAAGACCTATGCTCCACTGGGAGCTAAAAAGGTAGAAGAAGAAGAAGTCAAATGTAAGGGTTGATAGTACATTTGATTTGAATAATCTAAGTTTGTTCCCCATTCTGTGTCAGGTCTACGTTTCATTAACAAAATCGTGCTTACGATAGCGTCTTGTTAAACCTCTGATCAACGGTTCTATACCAAGCCGGAGAAAAATAATTCCTCCATTTTGGGTACGATGTAGATATGACTAAAAGTAATCTTGGAGGAGAAAATACAATGTGGCAGAGGCAGACCAAGACTAACATGGACGAGTAACATCAAAAGATGGACAAGTCAGCCTTTGACAACCTGCACCATCAAAGCAAGAGACAGAGTGGAATGGCGCTCCATGGTAGCCAACCTGCGTTGCGGAGATGACACTCGATGATGATGACGATGAGATATTACCGTTAAAAAAATTAACATTAATAGATACATTTATTACGTAACATCTACATACCTTCCATATGTTACAGGTTTCATGTAAATTGAATAGAATTTTAAAAAAAGAAATTACATGCAGCATAAATAAATTCAGACATCACCGCAATGCACAATAAAGACAAGTGGAACAATATAAAAATAGGTAAATTAATTTAAATATCTGAGAACATTGTTAAACTCAGATGGTAGACGTACAACAGAGGTTATAGTTGCAGAATGGCTCAGGCAAATCAGCTTTCCAAAAAATGAGGAAGATACTGTGCAATCCATTTTTGACAAAAGAAACAAGAAAAATAGTTCTTAGATACCACTACTATGTCGGGCCACAAGTAGAGCTGCAGAGAACATGTAAAATAAACATAAATTAGTGTGAAGCAGCTAAACTAATAGAAAGACAAGAAAAACTGATGTTCTTTGGTTCTTTGGTTATGGAAGGCCCCTGTATCACTGCAAACGAATTAAAATCCATAATTGCTCACCCCCCCCCCCCCCATGCCAGTGGAATCATCCGAATTACTAACTCATCTCCCAAACAAAGAAAGGTAGCTGTAGCCCCCATCATAGCAGTCTCAGTACACACCAAAAGACATAGATGAAACCGCACAGAAAGTGAAACCAGCCAACTATTCCCTGTCATACGATATCATCATTCTTTGGTTATGGTTCTTTGGTTATCGAAGGCCCCTGTATCACTGCAAACGAATTAAAATCCATAATTGCTCAACCGCCCGTGCCAGCGTAATCATCCGAATTAATATCTCATCTCCCAAACAAATAAAGGTAAATGTAATCCCCATCGTAGCAGTCTCAGCACACGCCAAAAGACATAAGGTGAAACCGCACAGAAAGTGAACACAGCCAACTGTTCCCTGTTATACGATATCATCATTCATCGTAACCAATTGGAATATCGAAACATGATCAAAACAGATGAAACGCACAGCTCACGGTGTACACAGAGCACCTAACTCAGTAGCTCCTGATGTAGAAGCTGATAAAAGTGATAATTAAAAGTGCACAGTAATGGGAAAATATGCAAAGATAGAGATAGATCAGGTAGAGTAAATCCACTCATAAACCACAGATTCAAAGAGAAAAATTCACACTGTCTGTGGTGAGATTAATTATTTCATCATCATCATTGAATGCCGTCACCGCAACGAAGGTTGGCTACCATGGAGCGCCATTCTACTCTGTCTCTTGCTTTGATGGTGCAGTTTGTCATAGCTGACTTGCCCATCTTTTGATATTACTCGTCCATGTTAGTCTTGGTCTGCCTCTGCCTCTTTTACCTTGTACTTGCTCTTCCAATATTACTTTTAGTAGGCTGTTGTGTCTTTTAACATGACCCAAAAATTTCATTTGTCTTGTTCTAATTATGTTTAGTAATTCTCTTTTCATTTTTAGTTGTTTTAAAACTTCCTCGTTTGTTTTCTTTTCCTTCCATCCAATTCTACCTATTCTTCTATAAATCCATATTTCAAAGGCTTCAATTTTCTGTTCTGTTTTCTGGTCTAATGTCCATGTTCAGGCATATTCAGAACACGAAAGACGAATATGGCAGACCACCGCGAAAGAGATTGAAGCCTCATCACGTAACATTCCAAAGAAAGCCATTATTTATTTACTATATTTACTATTTACTTACTTGCTGCTTGCTGCATATTTATTATTTAAGACAATGCATATTAATAAAAGTTTCGTCAATAGCCTTCATCATATATTACACAAACTATTAAAATTAAACAAATTCAAGCGTGAAAATTAAACACTGATCTAAAAAATGGCGGAAAGAAATGGGGGTGGAGGCAGGATTTATGTAGATGTTGATATGATTAACAGGCAATAGGGCAGGTAGAATTTAACTGGATAAAAAGGAGCCAAAAAAAAAAAACAAATGAAAAATCAGAATACCATTTCCCAACTGGAAGTAAGGGATGCGATATCCTTTAGCAGACGAGTAGTTAAGGAGCAGCTCGGCATTTGTTGAGTCCCAGAGTCCATCACTTCTCCAGAAGAAGAGGTTGACGTCAAACAGAAGGTCCCACCCAACGTTTATTAAAAATGACATGAATGAGTCCCACTGTTTTCCTGCATGATAAACACACAAGTTAAAGTATGATAATTCATCCCACTGTTTTCCTGCATGATAAACACACAAGTTAAAATATGATTATTCATCCCACTGTTTTCATGCATGATAAACACAAGAGTTAAAGTATGATAATTCATCCCACTGTTTTCCTGCATGATAAAAACACAAGTTAACGTATGATAATTCATCCCACTGTTCCTGCATGATAAACACAAGAGTTAAAGTATGATAATTCATCCCACTGTTTTCCTGCATGATAAACACAAGAGTTAAAGTATGATAATTAATCCCACTGTTTTACTGCAAGATAAATGTACAATAAATCAGCCAAAAACATAAACCAAACTAAATAAAGTTATAGCTTCTTCAATAAGTTCCAACGGTAAAGGTAAAGGCAGCCCAAAACAAAAAGCAAGGAAAAGTAAAGATTCTTTCTTCACCTTTTCTTGTTAATTTTGTTAATCTTGTTAATCTTCATCATTTTGGTAGCTTCAATCATTGCCAATTGATGTTGTTGTAGGATTTCTTCCATGTTTTATGCCCACCAGATACTTGCTCTTGCAGTGATCTCCGCAATATGTGCCATTTTGGCATGCAAGGTTTCTGTTTTTGAGATTGTGGTTCAGCCCTATGTGCCGTCTTCGGCTGGAAAGGACAATAGATAGATAGATAGATAGATGATAGATAGATAGATAGATAGATAGATAGATAGATAGATAGATAATAGATAGATATATAGATAGATAGATAGATAGATAGATAGATAGATAGATAGATAGATAGATAGATAGATAGATAGATGATAGATAGATAGATAGATAGATAGATAGATAGATAGATAGATAGATAGATAGATAGATAGATAGATAGATAGATAGATAGATAGATAGATAGATAGATAGATAGATAGATAGATAGATAGATAGATAGATAGATAGATAGATAGATAGATAGATAGATAGATAGATAGATAGATAGATAGATAGATAGATAGATAGATAGATAGATAGATAGATAGATAGATAGATAGATAGATAGATAGACAGATAGACAGACAGACAGACAGACAGACAGACAGACAGACAGACAGACAGACAGACAGATAGATAGATAGATAGATAGATAGATAGATAGATAGATAGATAGATAGATAGATAGATAGATAGATAGATAGATAGATAGATAGATAGATAGATAGATAGATAGACAGACAGACAGACAGACAGACAGACAGACAGACAGACAGACAGACAGACAGACAGACATACAGACAGACAGACAGACAGACAGACAGATAGACAGATAGATAGATAAATAGATAGATAGATAGATAGATAGATATAGATAGATAGATAGATAGATCGATAGATAGATAGATAGATAGATAGATAGATAGATAGATAGATAGATAGATAGATAGATAGATAGATAGATACTTGCTCTTCTCCTTTATCCTTTATATGTCTTGTATGGTAAGGAATCAAATGGCATTCTCTTTAGATGAGCAAACTATTTTATTTGTTGTTTCTGTATGTAGTTTAGGATTGGTTCATTCAATGCCTACTCTTTCTCTTACAGTATCCTTTCTGATTCTGTCTTTTCTGGTCACTCTAAGTGCTTTTCTCAGACATCTCATCTCTGTGGTGACAAACTTTCTTTTCTGCTTAGTCGTAAGTGACCATATTTGGCATTGATAACACAACATGGGGATGAATGTACAATGTATACAATGTTTTTGGTGGTGATAAGTAAGTAAAGATTACTCCGGTATATTACTATGTTTAAAGTGCAGTAAGAAAGATTTGTAATTTTGTAGGCTTTCAATTACTGTGGATAATTAATGTGCAAACAAGAATTCAACTGAGAGTATTACATAACAGGCCCTTTTTCGGAATCCCCAAGGGAAGAGACAAAGAGGAAGACCAAAATATTCTTGCAGAAGATGTGTGGAAGCAGAGATGAAGATGATGGAGAAGACATGAAATGATCTTAAAAGAATGGCAGGAAAGTGAACAGTTTTGAAAGTGTTGTTGAAGACCTATGCTCTGCAGCGAGCTGAAAGAAAGAAAGAAAGAAAGAAAGAAGAATAAACAAGAAGAGTATTAATTATAACAGTAATGTGGTTGTATATAATAATGTTGAGAATACATGGGATAGTTAAAAGTTGGAAAAAAGGTGACATGAATGTGACTCATACACAAATAGCACTTTCGAAGCACATTTTGAAAGTCAGTCTACCTATTTTAGCTTCTCAATGGGTCTGGTTGTCTAGAGCAGTGGTAGCCAACTTAAGGTTGACCGAGGGCAGAATTATAGCCAAGGCCAGGATTAGAGGGCCAAACTTAGAGTACCGTCAAAAATTACATGATGTGATTTCTTCTTCTTCTTCTACCCTTCAGCTCCCTGTGGAGCATAGGTCTTCAACAAACACTTTCAAGCCGTTCTGTTTCTTGCCAATCTTTTAAGATCATTCAATGTCTTCCCAAATCACCAGCATCATCTCTGCTTCTATCTATATCCTCCAAGAATATTTTGGTCTTCCTCTTTGTCTTTTTCCTTGGGGATTCCTGAAAAGGGCCTGTTGTGTAATACTCTCAGTTGGCTTCCTCAGTGTGTGTCCTATTCAGCGCCATCGTCTTCGCTGTATCTCTTTATCCACTGGTATTTGTCTGGTGCTTTTCCATAATTCTATGTTAGTGATTTTGTCCTGCCATTTCCATGCTTTTATTCTGCATAAGCATCCATTAATGAAGGTTTGTATCTTCATGATTGTCAACTTTGTTGTTCTCCATGTTTCACAGCTATATAATAAGACTGACTTAACATTGGAGATATGTAAGTAGTATAGCAGGAAGGATTTGGCCGTATTTAGGCGCTAAATTAACAAAGATATATAGTAGGCGCGCGGCGCGCCTAATGTACCGTAGGTGCAGGGGGAGTTAACCATGACCGATCGTGTCGGGATGATGACCTCTAGCCCCGGTGACCCCGGAAGTGACGTGTTTATGTCTGGTGTGTGCTGACTTTGGAGCTCTTGATGTACTTGAGCGATAGTGATAGGTTAGTAGATTATACAACATCAGGTTTCTCATAATGAGGTTTCTTCTGGGCGCCTAATGTACTGTAGGCGCAGGGGGAGTTAACTGTGACATTTCGTGTCGGGATGTTGACTGGGGGTGTCTGTCGGCGTGACCTCGGCGCTCCGTATTTTAAAAATTCCGAATTATTTTTTAACTGTGACATTTCGTGTCGGGATGTTGACTGGGGGTGTCTGTCGGCGTGACCTCGGCGCTCCGTATTTTAAAAATTCCGAATTATTTAAAAAAAACAGTCTCCATCTGATTTCGAACACGGGTCTACGGCGTGCCAGGCCAGACACTTACCACTATGCTACAGGCGATCACAGAATTAGAGGCTGAATGAGACAGGTGAATCGTGATGCTTTTGTTGGTGCCTGACAGCTAGCTAGTAGTAGAGAAAGATTGACCCGCATTTAGGCGCTAAATTAACGAAGATATATAGGGCGGCGCCCCGCGCGCATAACGCGTGCGGCGCAGGGGGAGTTAACCGTGACATTTCATGTCGGGATGCCCGGTGACCTCTCGTTGACCTCTCAACCTCTCGGCGCCATGGTCGGGGTGAGCTCTCGCAGTGGGGGACCTGTTATGATCAAAGACCCTATTTCTCTGTGAAATTTCTCACTTGGGTAACTTAAGCTGGTCTAGCCGTCTAACAGAGAGACAGTAAATTAATGTACTTTTGATATTCTATTACTGTTGTGTTTTTTTTTGTAGTGGTTGTAGTAATAGTAGTAGTAGTTAAAGTCGTTATTGAAGTTGTACAACTAGTGTGACTTGTATTTTGTAGAGTTATAACAGACAAGTGGGGGCTATGCCTTATTTTTAATGTATAGTAGAGAGACGGTAGAGTCTTATAGTTATTTTTATGCATGACAACTTTAATGTATCTATAAAATTCATTTTGAAATTAATGGAAACATACAACTTACTCATGGCTTGGCCAACTAACAGCAACGGTCTTGCTAATATATTTAACCCGTGGAAACATCAGCATCATGAGACTTATTAATGTCCAAATTGACCGCTTGTTCATAACATGGATGCGACAGCGATGATGACTTTAACGGGTACACAATCAAAGATCCCGTGGGTTTTGTTTTAGTCGATGACAACTTTTGAAATAGTAGCTGACAACTTTTGTATTAGCAGACGACAGCTTTCAATGACTGTTTACATGCTATGTCATTGTAGCTGTCATGTATGTCATGTCGAGGTAGTAGACACGTATGTCATGTCATTGTAACAGTCATGTCAATGTAACAGTCATTTCGTTGTAATAGTCATCTCGCTGTAACAGTCACGTGTGTCATGTCGTTTTATCAGAGACGTATGGTATGTCGTTGTAACAGACATGTTGTTGTATCAGTCATGTCGATGTAGTAGACACGTATGTCATGTCATTGTAACAGTCATGTCAATGTAACAGTCATGATAATGTAACAGGCATTTCGTTGTAATAGTCATCTCGTTGTAACAGTCACGTATGTCATGTCGTTTTATCAGACACGTATGGCATGTCGTTGTAACAGACATGTCGTTGTATCAGTCATGTCGATATAGTAGACACGTATGTCATGTCGTTGTAACAGACACGTATGGTATGTCGTTGTAACAGACATGTCGTTGTATCAGGCATGTCGATGTAGTAGACACGTATGTCATGTCATTGTAACAGTCATGTCAATGTAACAGTCATGACAATGTAACAGGCATTTCGTTATAATAGTCATCTCGTTGTAACAGTCACGTATGTCATGTCGTTTTATCAGACACGTATGGCATGTCGTTGTAACATACATGTCGTTGTATCAGTCATGTCGATGTAGTAGACACGTATGTCATGTCATTGTAACAGTCATGTCAATGTAACAGTCATGTCAATGTAACAGTCATTTCGTTGTAATAGTCATCTCGTTGTAACAGTCACGTATGTCATGTCGTTTTATCAGAGACGTATGGTATGTCGTTGTAACAGAAATGTCGTTGCATCAGTCATGTCGATGTAGTAGACACGTATGTCATGTCGTTGTAGCAGACACGTATGGTATGTCGTTGTAACAGACATGTCGTTGTATCAGGCATGTTGATGTAGTAGACACGTATGTCATGTCATTGTAACAGTCATGTCAATGTAACAGTCATGACAATGTAACAGGCATCTCGTTGTAATAGTCATCTCGTTGTAACAGTCACGTATGTCATGTCGTTTTATCAGACACGTATGGTATATCGTTGTAACAGACATGTCGTTGTATCAGTCATGTCGATGTAGTAGACATGTATGTCATGTCAGTCATGTAACAGTCATGTCAATGTAACAGTCATTTCGTTGTAATAGTCATCTCGTTGTAACAGTCACGTATGTCATGTTGTTTTATCAGAGACGTATGGTATGTCGTTGTAGCAGACATGTCGTTGTATCAGGAATGTCGATGTAGTAGACACGTATGTCATGTCATTGTAACAGTCATGTAAATGTAACAGTCATGTCGTTGTAATAGTCATGTCATTGTAACAGTCATTTCGTTGTATAGTCATCTCGTTTTAACAGACACGTATCATGTCGTTTATCAGACATATGGTATGTCGTTGTAACAGACATGTCGTTGTATCAGTCATGTCGATGTAGTAGATACGTATGTCATGTCATTGTAACAGTCATGTCAATGTAACAGTCATGTCATTGTAACAGTCATTTCGTTGTAATAGTCATCTCGTTGTAACAGTCACAGATATCATGTCGTTTTATCAGACACATATGGTATGTCGTTGTAACAGACATGTCGTTGTATCAGTCATGTCGATGTAGTAGATACGTATGTCATGTCATTGTAACAGTCATGTCAATGGTATGTCAATGTAACAGTCATTTCGTTGTAATAGTCATCTCGTTGTAACAGTCACGTATGTCATGTCATTGTATCAGAGACGTATGTCGTTGTAACAGACATGTCGTTGCATCAGTCATGTCGATGTAGTAGACACGTATGTCATGTCGTTGTAACAGACACGTATGGTATGTCGTTGTAACAGACATGTCGTTGTATCAGGCATGTCGATGTAGTAGACACGTATGTCATGTCATTGTAACAGTCATGTCAATGTAACAGTCATGACAATGTAACAGGCATTTCGTTGTAATAGTCATCTCGTTTTATCAGACACGTATGGCATGTCGTTGTAACAGACATGTCGTTGTATCAGGCATGTCGATGTAGTAGACACGTATGTCATGTCATTGTAACAGTCATGTCAATGTAACAGTCATGACAATGTAACAGGCATTTCGTTGTAATAGTCATCTCGTTGTAACAGTCACGTATGTCATGTCGTTTTATCAGACACGTATGGTATATCGTTGTAACAGACATGTCGTTGTATCAGTCATGTCGATGTAGTAGACACGTATGGCATGTCATTGTAACAGTCATGTCAATGTAACAGTCATGTCAATGTAACAGTCATTTCGTTGTAATAGTAATCTCGTTGTAACAGTCACGTATGTCATGTTGTTTTATCAGAGACGTATGGTATGTCGTTGTAACAGACATGTCGTTGTATCAGGCATGTCGATGTAGTAGACACCTATGTCATGTCATTGTAACAGGCATGTCAATGTAACAGTCATTTCGTTGTAATAGTCATCTCGTTGTAACAGACACGTATGTCATGTCGTTTTTTCAGACACGTATGGTATGTCGTTGTAACAGACATGTCGTTGTATCAGTCATGTCGATGTAGTAGACACGTATGTCATGTCATTGTAACAGTCATGTCAATGTAACAGTCATGTCAATGTAACAGTCATTTCGTTGTAATAGTCATCTCGTTGTAACAGTCACGTATGTCATGTCGTTTTATCAGACACGTATGGTATGTCGTTGTAACAGACATGTCGTTGTATCAGTCATGTCGATGTAGTAGACACGTATGTCATGTCATTGTAACAGTCATGTCAATGTAACAGTCATGTCAATATAACAGTCATTTCGTTGTGATAGTCATCTCGTTGTAACAGTCACGTATGTCATGTCGTTTTATCAGAGACGTATGGTATGTCGTTGTAACAGACATGTCGTTGTATCAGTCATGTCGATGTAGTAGACACGTATGGCATGTCATTGTAACAGTCATGTCAATGTAACAGTCATTTCGTTGTAATAGTCGTCTCGTTGTAACAGACACGTTGGTCACCAGTACAATGAGTATTCTGTTATTGGATCATAGGTCACAATCTATTTTTAGTAACTAATCAGGTATTGCATCAGATATCAAAAGCTATTTTAGTAACTAAACATCCCCATTATAGGGGAACTGAGTAACACCATCTCTTTTTGCTCCAGCATTGAAATCTGAAATTTTCACAAAAAGAGACGGTGTTACTCAGTTCCCCTATAATGGGGATGTTGAGTTACTAAAAATAGCTTTTGATCTCTGATGCAATACCTGATTAGTTACTAAAAATAGATTGTGACCTATGATCCAATAACAGAATATTCATTGTACTGGTGACCAACGTGTCTGTTACAACGAGACGACTATTACAACGAAATGACTGTTACATTGACATGACTGTTACAATGACATGCCATACGTGTCTACTACATCGACATGACTGATACAACGACATGTCTGTTACAACGACATACCATACGTCTCTGATAAAACGACATGACATACGTGACTGTTACAACGAGATGACTATTACAACGAAATGACTGTTATATTGACATGACTGTTACATTGACATGACTGTTACAATGACATGACATACGTGTCTACTACATCGACATGACTGATACAACGACATGTCTGTTACAACGACATACCATACGTGTCTGATAAAACGACATGACATACGTGTCTGTTACAACGAGATGACTATTACAACGAAATGACTGTTACATTGACATGCCTGTTACAATGACATGACATAGGTGTCTACTACATCGACATGCCTGATAAAACGACATGTCTGTTACAACGACATACCATACGTCTCTGATAAAACAACATGACATACGTGACTGTTACAACGAGATTACTATTACAACGAAATGACTGTTACATTGACATGACTGTTACATTGACATGACTGTTACACTGACATGCCATACGTGTCTACTACATCGACATGACTGATACAACGACATGTCTGTTACAACGATATACCATACGTATCTGATAAAACGACATGACATACGTGACTGTTACAACGAGATGACTATTACAACGAAATGCCTGTTACATTGTCATGACTGTTACATTGACATGACTGTTACAATGACATGACATAGGTGTCTACTACATCGACATGCCTGATACAACGACATGTCTGTTACAACGACATACCATACGTGTCTGTTACAACGACATGACATACGTGTCTACTACATCGACATGACTGATGCAACGACATGTCTGTTACAACGACAAACCATACGTCTCTGATAAAACGACATGACATACGTGACTGTTACAACGAGATGACTATTACAACGAAATGACTGTTACATTGACATGACTGTTACATTGACATGACTGTTACAATGACATGACATACGTGTCTACTACATCGACATGACTGATACAACGACATGTCTGTTACAACGACATACCATACGTGTCTGATAAAACGACATGACATCTGTGACTGTTACAACGAGATGACTATTACAACGAAATGACTGTTACATTGACATGACTGTTACATTGACATGACTGTTACAATGACATGACATACGTGTCTACTACATCGACATGACTGACACAACGACATGTCTGTTACAACAACATACCATACGTGTCTGATAAAACGACATTACATACGTGTCTGTTACAAAGAGATGACTATTACATCGAAATGACTGTTACATTGACATGACTGTTACAATGACATGACATACGTGTCTACTACATCAACATGCCTGATACAACGACATGTCTGTTACAACGACATACCATACGTGTCTGCTACAACGACATGACATACGTGTCTACTACATCGACATGACTGATGCAACGACATTTCTGTTACAACGACATACCATACGTGTCTGATAAAACGACATGACATACGTGACTGTTACAACGAGATGACTATTACAACGAAATGACTGTTACATTGACATGACTGTTAATTGACATGACTGTTACAATGACATGACATACGTGTCTACTACATCGACATGACTGATACAACGACAAGTATGTTACAACGACACGCCATACGTGTCTGATAAAACGACATGACATACGTGACTGTTACAACGAGATGACTATTACAACGAAATGCCTGTTACATTGTCATGACTGTTACATTGACATGACTGTTACAATGACATGACATACGTGTCTACTACATCGACATGCCTGATACAACGACATGTCTGTTACAACGACATACCATACGTGTCTGTTACAACGACATGACATACGTGTCTACTACATCGACATGACTGATGCAACGACATGTCTGTTACAACGACATACCATACGTCTCTGATAAAACGACATGACATACGTGACTGTTACAACGAGATGACTATTACAACGAAATGACTGTTACATTGACATGACTGTTACATTGACATGACTGTTACAATGACATGACATACGTGTCTACTACATCGACATGACTGATACAACGACATGTCTGTTACAACGACATGCCATACGTGTCTGATAAAACGACATGACATACGTGACTGTTACAACGAGATGACTATTACAACGAAATGCCTGTTACATTGACATGACTGTTACATTGACATGACTGTTACAATGACATGACATACGTGTCTACTACATCGACATCACTGATACAACGAGATGTCTTTTACAACGACATACCATACGTGTCTGATAGAACGACATGACATACGTGACTGTTACAACGAGATGACTATTACAACGAAATGCCTGTTACATTGACATGACTGTTACATTGACATGACTGTTACAATGACATGACATACGTGTCTACTACATCGACATGACTGATACAACAACATGTCTGTTACAACGACATACCATACGTGTCTGATAAAACGACATGCCATACGTGACTGTTACAACGAGATGCCTATTACAACGAAATGACTGTTACAACGACATACCATACGTCTCTGATAAAACGACATGACACACGTGACTGTTACAACGAGATGACTATTACAACGAAATGACTGTTACATTGACATGACTGTTACAATGACATGACATACGTGTCTACTACCTCGACATGACATACATGACTGCTACAATGACATAGCATGTAAACAGTCATTGAAAGCTGTCATCTGCTAATACAAAAGTTGTCAGCTACTATTTCAAAAGTTGTCATCGACCAAAACAAAACCCACGGGATCTTTGATTGTGTACCCGTTAAAGTCATCATCGCTGTCGTATCCGTGTTATGAACAAGCGGTCAATTTGGACATTAATAAGTCTCATGATGCTGATGTTTCCACGGGTTAAATATATTAGCAAGACCGTTGCTGTTAGTTGGCCAAGCCCTAAGTTGTATGTTTCCATTAATTTCAAAATGAATTTTATAGATACATTAAAGTTGTCATGCATAAAAATAACTATAAGACTCTACCGTCTCTCTACTATACATGAAAAAAAAGGCATAGCCCCCACTTGTCTGTTATAACTCTACAAAATACAAGTCACACTATTTGTACAACTTCAATAACGACTTTAACTACTACTACTATTACTACAACCACTACAAAAAAAAAACACAACAGTAATAGAATATCAAAAGTACATTAATTTACTGTCTCTCTGTTAGACGGCTAGACCAGCTTAAGTTACCCAAGTGAGAAATTTCACAGAGAAATAGGGTCTTTGATCATAACAGGTCCCCCACTGCGAGAGCTCACCCCGACCATGGCGCCGAGAGGTTGAGAGGTCAACGAGAGGTCACCGGGCATCCCGACATGAAATGTCACGGTTAACTCCCCCTACGCCGCACGCGTTATGCGCGCGGGGCGCCGCCCTATATATCTTCGTTAATTTAGCGCCTAAATGCGGGTCAATCTTTCTCTACTACTAGCTAGCTGTCAGGCACCAACAAAAGCATCACGATTCACCTGTCTCATTCAGCCTCTAATTCTGTGATCGCCTGTAGCATAGTGGTAAGTGTCTGGCCTGGCACGCCGTAGACCCGTGTTCGAAATCAGATGGAGACTGTTTTTTTTAAATAATTCGGAATTTTTAAAATACGGAGCGCCGAGGTCACGCCGACAGACACCCCCAGTCAACATCCCGACACGAAATGTCACAGTTAAAAAATAATTCGGAATTTTTAAAATACGGAGCGCCGAGGTCACGCCGACAGACACCCCCAGTCAACATCCCGACACGAAATGTCACAGTTAACTCCCCCTGCGCCTACAGTACATTAGGCGCCCAGAAGAAACCTCATTATGAGAAACCTGATGTTGTATAATCTACTAAACTATCACTATCGCTCAAGTACATCAAGAGCTCCAAAGTCAGCACACACCAGACATAAACACGTCACTTCCGGGGTCACCGGGGCTAGAGGTCATCATCCCGACACGATCGGTCATGGTTAACTCCCCCTGCACCTACGGTACATTAGGCGCGCCGCGCGACTACTATATATCTTTGTTAATTTAGCGCCTAAATACGGGCCAAATCCTTCCTGCTATACTACTTATGTAAGTAAAAGCAAAGTACCCCCGTCACGCCAAGTGGCGTATACGGAATATGGTGTTAGTGACCATCAATTTAACATACCTTCAGCACATTATTTTTGGTGTAATGTGGTCGGTATTACGCCCGTGCCGCTTTACTTTCCCAGAAAAAAATCCGGTACCCATTTAAGGCTGGGTGAACCCGGAAACCGTCGGTTGAGATCGAACCCTACCCCTGTCCGTTGTAGTCCAGTTCACTAACCACTGAGCTATCGCGGCTCCCTTTGGAGATATGTAATTTAGTAATATATAAATAATGCTTGTTATTTAACAACATATTTTAACATATGTAACAAGACAATTAATTGTTTATTTCAAAATTATCTTTATATTATTATTTTTATCTGACCTAAGCTTTGGTTGCTATTTATAGATATCTAATATAGTAGTTTCTGTGGAGACTTCAAGGGCCAAGGAAAATAGACTGGTGGGCCAGATGAAGTTAGTGGGCCTCTATTTGGCCATCACTGGTCCAGAGGCAAAGCATTGGCCTCTAGGTATGAAGGTTTTTAGTTGTAATCTCACCACAGACAGTGGGAATTTTTCTCTTTGAATCAGTGGTTTATGAGTGAATTTACTCCACCTGATCTATCTCTATCTTTGCATATTTTCCCATTACTGGCATCTGTTGGGGAGACTTATAAGACCAGAGAATAAAGATCGCATGTCCAATACAGTCACCATGAGGTGTTTGGGTCACCATGAGGTGTTTAGGTCACCATGAAGCATTTGGGTCACCACAAGGTGTTTGGGTCACAAGCTGTTTGGGACACCATGAGGTATTTGGGTCACCACAGGGTGTTTGGGTCACCATGCGGTGTTTGGGTCACCATGAGGTGTGTGGGTCACCACAAGGTGTTTGGGTCACCATGAGGTGTTTGGGTCACAAGATGTTTAGGGCACCATGAGGTGTTTGGGTCACCATGAGGCGTGTGGGTCTGAGTTTTCATTTGACCTCTGATATTTCATTTTACCTCAAAAACTTGTGACCCTATTGGAGACCCACTATCTAACCCTTAAAGGATTCCACAATTGTGTTGCTACTCTGTGTTGTTCTTCATTTGTTCACTGCATGACATGATCAACTTGTCTTGTCAGGACCGTTCTACACGGAAAACAGTACAAGGAGAAAGAAGACAGGATAGAGAGGGAAAGAGGTGGGAAGACGACATCAGAGAATTGACAGGATTAACCTTCATCCTCTCCCTGACAGAAATCCCTTATCATAAAGTTTGAAAGAAATTCATGAAGGCATTGCCAAAAGTGCTATAACGATCTTCAACGTCACGGGTCAAATGACGATGAAGCAATTTTAAGTCCCTTCTATGTGTAACATTGCATTAAGAATATTGATTGTACCTGTCATTATAAACTTTGGTGTTGTTTTGTTTGGTGGGAGATCACCAGAGTCCAGTTTGTCCCAGATTGAATCTTGCCCATGCTCTTCAATTTGACAACCTGTGTTACCATCAGGATCAAACACCAGGAAGTCAGCGGATGTTCCACCAAGGCGAAGGTCACACGGAGTAAGAGCTGCTGCCATTGATTGTAATTTAGCTGATCTGTGAAATTAGAAATTGCGAAAGCAAAATACAGTAAGAACAGCAGAGACCAAACCAAAAATTAAAATGACTGAGAGTGTGTTTCTTTCCAATAGCAACATATGGTTGTGGATAATGGACATTATCACAAATAACAGAGAAGAAAATAAATTCAATTGAAGCAAACGTTACAGAAAAATCAATAAGATACTATGGATAACGAAAAAGAGCGAGGAAGTCATAATAAAAGACATAAACTTTAGAAAATAACTGGTTCATAACACCATTCTTCAGAGGAAATTTAAACATTATGGCCACGTTAAAAGACAGAAATAATAATGGAAGGCACGGTTCCTGGAAGTTAAGTCAGGCAGGCCAAGAAGAAGGCGGTTTTAAGACATCAAAGAGACCTTGAACAAGATAACAGAAAAAGTTGGTATCTGGCTAGAGACAGATTTTTTTTCAGACGGTCTGTGGGGAATGCAACATTCTGTAAAGGACATGTGACCTGATGATGATGATAATGCTATAGATGATGATGATAGACCAAACTAATAGATGAAACAACAAAAGTCTTACTGATAATCTAGTGCCTACTTTTTTTCAGCGAATAATATTTGCTATTTGAAGTCATCTCTAGTTCCCCATATTTCATCTTTCAGGATCACTGAAAAAGGTTAAACTTTTATTACCCAGCTATTGGAAGCAGAACAATCTTCATCATCATCATTGAGTGCCATCTCCGCACCGAATGTTGGCTACCATGGAGCGTCATTCCGTTCTGTCTCTTGATTTGATGGTGCAGGTTTTCATAAGTTGACTTTTCAATAATTTCATGTTACTCGTGTGTGTTAGTCTTGGTCAACCTCTGTCTCTTTTACCTTGTATTTTCCCCTCCAAAATTACATTTAGTAGGCTGTTGTGTCTTTTAACTTACCCCAAAAATCTAATTTGTCTTGTTTGAATTGTGTTTAGTAGTTCTCTTTACATTTTTAGTTATTTTGAGACTTCAGCGTTTGTTTTCTTTTCCTTCCAGTTCTTCCTATTCTTCTATAAATCTACATTTCAAAGACTTCAATTTTCTGTTATGTTTTCTTGTGTAATGTCCATGTTTCTGCACCATACAGTAATGTTGAGTCTTCGCAGTACATATTTGCCAGTCTAACTTAAGTTTTGGTTGCTCTGATGCCACAGGGAGCAGAATTTCAGTAACCGATTTGGTAAAAGTGTTCTCTGAGTTTACAGACTCCTGATGTAGGTTTGAAGATCTTCGTCCGCTTATGTCTATGTAGTCCTAGTATTGCTTTTTGGATTAATAGCAGAAATGAGAAGAGGAACTTTAAGTAAAATGCAATAATGTAAAGTAAGGTTACATGTGATGAGGAGAGATAATAACCAAATAACAAAGCAAGCCATCAAGTAGGAAACAACAGGTAAGAGGAAAAGAGGAGGACTCAGAGAGACACTGAGAAGAACATTGATCAGAGAGGTAAGAGCAGCAGGAATCGGTTCCTTCAATGAGATAGAGCTGCTTGCACAGAACACAGACAAATGGTAAGATTTGATAAAATATCTTTACAAGGATTGAAAACTGCTAGAACAAAAATTTAGATAAGAGAAAGAGTATCTTGGTCTATGCCCTATGGGCCGGCTACGGCTCGAAAGGTCAATAGATAGATATAAAGTAAGGCTATCATTACAACAACTGTGCCCTAGAAAACTTCACCGCTCTAGTTTATCTCCCTCTTAGTTTCGGGCGCTCTCTAATCTCCGCCGCCGGGAGAACATTGTCATCAAACCGGCAGTCAAAGGGAGAGCGGTGGTAGCTTGGCGTAAAGACTTGTACATTTCAGAGGACAACAAACAGTTAACCAAAACCACGTTTTATAAACCCAGCCATGACGACGCCACTGTCCTTCACAACAAGCAGGTCCAAGCTACCATCAAGGAACTGATCCAAGATAACCTCCTTCCTCCAAGTGCGTCCCACCTCATTATCTCCAATATTGGTCTTGGGAAACCACCATTCTACATGCTCCCCAAAATTCACAAAATCGACAATCCAGGACGCCCCATCGTGTCAGCGTGTGCTTGCCCGACTGAACACACATCCGACTATCTAGACAGCGTCTTCCAGCCCATGGTAGTTAGTCTTTCCTCATATGTCAAGGACACAAACCATGTCTTGAATATCTTCTCTTCCATCTCTCTCTCCCTTTGTCGCTCACACCGACTTTTCGCCCTTTCTCTGTTTGCTCTCTCTACACCTCTATTCCTCACACCGACGGCCTCCTGGCTTTACGGTTCTTTCTTGACCAGAGGCAACACCCCTCTGTTGATACTGCCACTCTTCTCCGCCTTACTGAGCTTGTACTCAACCTCAACACCTTTGAGTTCAATGGTAACTTCTATGACCAACTAAGTGGAGTAGCCATGGGCACCAAGATGGGCTCCAGCTATGCTTGCCTATTTATGGGTTAACTTGAACTCCAAATTCTCAATTCTTATCAAGGTCCCCTTCCCATCATACACCACCGGCACATTGATGACTTCTTCGGACTTGTCGATCTACCTGAGGATGACCTCTCCAGGTTTATCGACTACATTGGTAGCTATCACAAAGCTATAAAGATCACATCTTGTATATCCACTTCCTCTGTTACCTTCCTAGATATTATTGTTTCTTTGGGTACTTCTGGCCTCCACACCTCGGTTTTCTATAAACCCACAGAAGCCCATTGTTATCTTCTCTATACTTCATCACATTCGCTTTCTTGTCGTGATTCTATTCCGTTCTCACAGTTATTGCGTCTCCGTCGCATCTGCCAGGATGACCAAGATTTCCTCCGACAGGCTCACCTCATGTTAGGTTTCTTCAGCCGCCGGCTTTATCCAGACTCGATCCTCCAGTCTGCCCTCAAGCGGGTCCTCCTTATCTCTCGTCCCGAGGCACTCACTCCTTCCAACCGCCCCCCCCCTCTCTGAGAGAACTATACTCACTCTCACCTATCATCCTCACAACTTTGCTGCTGTGAAGATACTCAACCGCCACCGTTCCATTCTCCTCTCTGATCCCACTACCCGTCTACTGTTTAGTCATCCCCAGATGAGCGGAAAGATTTTGTGAACATCTACGAGATGTTCAACAGAATACTGGCACTCCAGTTTCTTCCCATTTCAACTCCCCAGATCACAAGGGCAAAGACGACATCCGTATCACTGGTATTGTCCTTGGTCACTCTGGCGACCGCAGCCGATTTGCTTTGGAGAATCGCCTCATAGTCCAGTATGGTTCGCTGAACCCACGAGGCATGAATGTATCACACTCGTACACATAGTTTCCTTTCGGCTACTCCTTCCCTTTTGCATAGCCTTCTCTACTGCCCATAATTGGGCTCTTTAGCATATCTACTATGCCATGATATTCAAAGTTCTTCTCCACT
Source organism: Megaustenia siamemsis (assembly GCA_032433765.1). Lineage (NCBI taxonomy): Eukaryota > Metazoa > Mollusca > Gastropoda > Stylommatophora > Ariophantidae > Megaustenia > Megaustenia siamemsis. The sequence goes on from JAVIAB010000104.1 coordinate 18,504,282, forward strand.
AGTCCCCATTGAGACACTTCGATGTTTTCCTATACCCCTTGTTACTGTGCTACTTACCCCTCATATGTTTTGATTGTACCCCACTCTCAGGCATCTCACTCTTTCCGCCTTTTGAGTACCTGTTATTCTACTGTTCTATTCTTTCTCCCTTGTGTTTGCACACTGACCTCGGTGTGTACTCTTCTGCTTATGTGTGCGTTATACGCACATTTCTACACATATATGATTGTCCCCGTATGGGTGTGCACATGCATGTATGTGTTCATATGTATGGGTATTGGTATATATATATATATATGCATGTATGTGTGAGCATGTTTGTATGCATACATACGTATATGTATATATGTGAATGTTGATATGTATAAGTATGTGCATGTCTGTTTGTACGTGTATATATGTATACACGCATCTGTGTGTGTGTGTGTGTGTATACATGTATTTATGGGCCCTTAGATACTTTTAGACATTGTCAGTGTCTTTGCAGTCGAGGTAACCTAGACAGCGTTTAGGTGATATCTGTCCAAAGATTGGACAATAGTGGTGATAGCTGTCTAATAATTAGACAAAAGTGGTGATAGCTGTCAAATGATTGGACAATAGCGATGATAGCTGTCCAAAGATTGGACAATAGTGGTGATAACTGTCCAATGATTGTACAATAGTGGTGATAGCTGTCCAAAGATTGGACAATAGTGGTGATAGCTATCCAATGATTGGGCAATAGTGGTGATAGCTGTCCATTGATTGGACAATAGTGGTGATAACTGTCCAATTATTGGACAATAGTGGTGATAGCTGTCCAAAGATTGGACAATAGTGGTGATAGCTATCCAATGATTGGACAATAGTGGTGATAGCTGTCCAAAGATTGGACAATATTGGTGATAGCTGTCCAATGATTTGACAAAGTCTGTTGCATTAATAATAATTTGTTAACATTTATCACTGTAATATAATTAAATAAATTCCTTAAATTAACATTTCATTTGTTATAATAACAGAGAAAGTACAAACAATATTATCACTTACTCAAAAGAATTTAACGCACGCTGGGTGCCAAGAGCAACACTGAGATATCTGACGTCGCATACATGAAGGCTTGTGGACAAGTTCACTTTAATACTGTAAGTAGTTATATCTGCAGCTTTTGGTGCCTCTGCTTCAAATATGAAAACATTCGTGTTGCTTAAAGATTTCATTTCACACAAAGAAAACAGAAATGCTTGAAGGATGAAATAATGAAGAAGTCCCATGTTGATGCCACACTTCTCTAGACCTCTTGTTGAATTCTAATTTGTTATAATTTTTATTGAAGATTTGGTGGCTGAAAAAGAAACAAATAAAGTAAACGGTCCTTTATATGGTTTCTGCTTATTGGAGAGTTACTCAGAAATGAATATATTATATACATTTTTTGCATACAAAATAATATAATTCAAAATCATTATCATCATCAAGTACCAAGCTTACTGGCATGGGTGATCATGTCTCTCCATAACTTTTCATCTCGACGGTTATTTATCATTTCTGTTGTTGACCTTCTGCCAAGCCATTCTTTTAAGCTGTCTGGTATCTTTTCTCTTTGCTTCCCTCTATCTCTTCGTCCCTCAATTTTCACAGTTGTCACAATATATTCAAACTGTTCCCTTCTCATTACATTGGCAAAAAAATGATGATTGTTTCTTCCTAATATTGGAAATTGGCTCGTTTTTTTTACTTTGGCCTCTTTCAGAGCGTTATTATTATTCTTCTTAGCTGTCCATGGTATTCTCAACATTCTTCTGTAAAGCCACATTTCTACAGCCTCCAGTGACTTTTTTGTCAGTTGTGCCATTGTCCATGATTCACATCCATATGTTAAGACTGGCTCTAAATAACATTTAAAAACTCTTTTTCTTGTTTATATTGCCAAAAATAGATTTCACAGTATTTACCTCATTTTTTGGAAAGCTGCTTTTACCTGAGCTAATCTGCATCTCACCTCTGTTATACATCTACCATCTGAGATTAACATTTCTCACTGATATTTAAATTCATCATTAAGATCATTGTAGCCAAGCTGATAAAATATAATATATCTATTTTTAGGGGTGCCATCATCATGCAGCATAAAAATAAACAAGACAAATCTGAAAGACGTGCAACGTTTCAAATACTTGGACACAATAATAACATCAGATGGGAGATGCACCACAGAAATAAAAAGCAGAATAGCTCAGGCCAAAATAGCATTTCAGAAAATGAAATGAAAAAAATATCTTATGCAACAAATCTATGTCAATAAAAATGAGAAAAAGAGTTCATCGGTGCTATATATAACCAATTCGGACCTATGGAAGCGAATCATGGACAGTAGACAAACAAATGAAAAGACGATTAGAGACTACAGAGATGGGATTTCTCAGAAGAATGTTGAAAGTTCCCTGGACAGCTAAAAAGACCAATGAGGAAGTTCTCAAAGAGGCCAACACAAAAAGGGAGCTCTTAAAAAACATCAGAATGAAGCAATCAACATTTTTCGGGCACATCATGAGAAGAGGAAAGTTGGAATACTTGGTTACAACTGGCAAAATAAAAGGAAAGATAGATCGCGGGCGACAAAGAGAGAAAATACTGGATAGCTTGGTGTCATGGCATGGAAAACAGTCAACAACAGAACTGATACGATGCACTGTAGATAGAAGATTGTGGAGGGATATGATCACCTACGCCAACCGGTATGGCACATGATGATGATTCATACTATGGAAATCAAAACTCATCAGCACAAACACAAAACTTAGATTATTCAAATCAAATGTACTATCAACCCTTACGTATGCGTGTGAAAGATGGAAAACAACAAGAGCCATAGAGACAAAGTTGAACGCATTCGAAAATAAACGTTTAAGGAAAATACTTGGTATATCATCATCATCATCGTCATCATCATCATCGAGTGCCGTCTCCGCAACGAAGGTTGGCTACTATGGAGCGCCATTCTGCTCTGTCTCTTGCTTTGATGGTGCAGGTTGTCATAGGCTGATTTGTCCATCTTTTGATGTTACTCGTCCATGTTAGTCTTGGTCTGCATCTGCCTCTTTTACCTTGTATTTTCCCCTCCAGGATTACTTTTAGTAGGCTGTTGTGTCTTTTAACATGGCCCCAAAATCGCATTTGTCTTGTTTGAATTGTGTTTCGTAGTTCTCTTTTCATTTTTAGTTGTTTTAAGACTTCGTCGTTTGTTTTCTTTTCCTTCCATCCAATTCTACTTATTCTTCTATATATCCACATTTCAAAGGCTTCAATTCTTTGTTCTGTTTTCTTGTCTAATTTCCATGTTTCTGCACCATATTGGAATATTGAGAAGATGTAACATTTTTGCTATTCTTAGTTTTAGCCCTGGTGTTATTTGTTTTGATTTTGTACATTTTCCATCACTGGTTATAGTATGTCCAAGGTAGTTCTAGTTCTGAACTGTCTCCAGGTCTATTCCTTCAATTTTGATAACCATTTGTGGGTTTTGAGTATTTCCTTTGTTTATGATCATAGTTTTAGTCTTTTTTGATTTCATAGCTAGTCCATATTTATTTGGTATAGCATGGAACGATTGCAAAACAAACGAGGAAATTAGAGAAATCGCCAATCAACCACTAATATCTTCAGTAATAAAGAAAAGACGATGGTCATATGTTGGACATGTGATGAGAAGAGATAATAACCAAATAGCAAATCAAGCCCTCATGTGGGAAACAACAGGTAAGAGGAAAAGAGGAAGACCCAGAGAGACAATGAGAAGAACATTGATCAGAGAGGCAAGAGCAGCAGGAATCGGCTCCCTCAATGAGATAGAGCTGCTTGCACAGAACAGAGACAAATGGCGAGATTTAATAAAATATCTTTAAAAGAATTGAAAACTGCTAGAACAAAAATTCAGATAGGAGACGGAGTATTTTGGTCTACGCCCTATGGGCCGGTTACGGCTCGAAAGGTCAATAGATAGATAGATTTATACTAAGAAAAAAATAACAAAAAGATTCAAGACTAGAACACAACATATACACAAATTTGTATTGAAAGAAATTAATGAGTTATTCAAGGGAAGTAAGTTGAAAGTTCTTGTGCAAATAATGATCTAAATACTGCAACATTTAAAGTCAATACCACCATCTTATTCTTCTATAGTTGTCACTTTCTGTTGGATATATTTACACGAGGAGAGATTATGAACTAGACATTGTACTTGAGACCTACAATAGGTTTCCATAATTCATCATGTCAAGTTACATCTGTGAGCCATATTACAATTCTTTACTGTTAGATTAGTACAGTTATTCATGTCAAGTTACATCTGTGAGCCATATTACAATTCTTTACTGTTAGATTACCACTGTTATTCATGTCATGTTACTTCTGTGAGCCATATTCCAATTCTTTACTGTTAGATTAGTACAGTTATTCATGTCAAGTTACTTATGTGTATTATATTCCCATTCTTTACTATTTAGATTAGTACTGTTTTTCATGTAAGGTAATATATGTGGGCTATACTAGTCAGTAGCTGATAGAATTGTTCAATGTACAAACTAGTCAGTAGCTGATAGAATTGGCAAATGGACAAACTGGTCAGTAGCTGATAGAATTGGCCAATGGACAAACTGGTCAGTAGCTGATAGAATTGTTCAATGGAACAAACTAGTCAGTAGCTGACAGAATTGTTCAATGGACAAACTAGTCAGTAGCTTATAGAATTGTTCAATGGACAAACTAGTCAGTAGCTTATAGAATTGTTCAATGGACAAACTAGTCAGTAGCTTATAGAATTGTTCAATGGACAAACTAGTCAGTAGCTTATAAAATTGTTCAATTGACAAACTAGTCAGTAGCTGATAGAATTGTTCAATTGACAAGCTAGTCAGTAGCTGATAGAATTGTTCAATGGACAAACTAGTCAGTAGCTAATAGAATTGTTCAATGGACAAACTAGTCAGTAGCTGATAGAATTGTTCAATGGACAAACTAGTCAGTAGCTGATAGAATTGTTCAATGGACAAACTAGTCAGTAGCTTATAGAATTGTTCAATGGACAAACTAGTCAGTAGCTTATAGAATTGTTCAATGGACAAACTAGTCAGTAGCTTATAGAATTGTTCAATTGACAAACTAGTCAATAGCTGATAGAATTGTTCAATTGACAAACTAGTCAGTAGCTGATAGAATTGTTCAATGGACAAACTAGTCAGTAGCTGATAGAATTGGTCCATGGACAAACTAGTCAGTAGCTAATAGAATTGTTCAATGGACAAACTAGTCAGTAGCTGACAGAATTGTTCAATGGACAAACTAGTCAGTAGCTGACAGAATTGTTCAATGGACAAACTAGTCAGTAGCTTATAGAATTGGTCAATGGACAAACTAGTCAGTAGCTTATAGAATTGTTCAATTGACAAACTAGTCAATAGCTGATAGAATTGTTCAATTGACAAACTAGTCAGTAGCTGATAGAATTGTTCAATGGACAAACTAGTCAGTAGCTGATAGAATTGATCTATGGACAAACTAGTCAGTAGCTAATATAATTGTTCAATGGACAAACTAGTCAGTAGCTGACATAATTGTTCAATGGACAAACTAGTCAGTAGCTGACAGAATTGTTCAATGGACAAACTAGTCAGTAGCTTATAGAATTGTTCAATGGACAAACTAGTCAGTAGCTTATAGAATTGTTCAATGGACAAATTAGTCAGTAGCTGATAGAATTGTTCAATGGACACACTAGTCAGTAGCTGAAAGAATTGTTCAATGGACAAACCAGTCAGTAGCTTATAGAATTGTTAAATGGACATGACAAACTAGTCAATAGCTGAAAGAATTGGTCAATGGACAAACCAGTCAGTAGCTGATAGAATTGTTTAATGGACAAACTAGTCAGCAGCTGAAAGAAGTGTTCAATGGACAAACCAGTCAGTAGCTGATAGAATTGTTTTATGGACAAACTAGTCAATAGCTGAAAGAATTGTTCAATGGACAAACCAGTCAGTAGCTGATAGAATTGTTCAATGGACAAACTAGTCAGTAGCTGATAGAATTGTTCAATGGACAAACCAGTCAGTAGCTTATAGAATTGTTCAATGGACAAGACAAACTAGTCAATAGCTGAAAGAATTGGTCAATGGACAAACCAGTCAGTAGCTGATAGAATTGTTTAATGGACAAACTAGTCAGCAGCTGATAGAATTGTTCAATGGACAATCTAGTCAGCAACTGAAAGAAGTGTTCAATGGACAAACCAGTCAGTAGCTGATAGAATTGTTTTATGGACAAACTAGTCAATAGCTGAAAGAATTGTTCAATGGACAAACCAGTCAGTAGCTGATAGAATTGTTCAATGGACAAACTAGTCAATAGCTGAAAGAATTGTTCAATGGACAATCCAGTCAGTAGCTGATAGAATTGTTAATGGACAAACTAGTCAGCAGCTGATAGAATTGTTCAATGGACAAACTAGTCAATAGCTGAAAGAATTGTTCAATGGACAATCCAGTCAGTAGCTGATAGAATTGTTTAATGGACAAACTAGTCAGCAGCTGATAGAATTGTTCAATGGACAAACTAGTCAGTAGCTGATAGAATTGTTCAATGGACAAGCTAGTCAGTAGCTGATAGAATTGTTCAATGGACAAACTAGTCAGTAGCTGAAAGAATTGTTCAATGGACAAACTAGTCAGTAACTGATAGAATTGTTCAATGGACAAACTAGTCAGTAGCTGATAGAATTGTTCAATGGACAAACTAGTCAATAGCTTATAGAATTGTTCAATGGACAAACTAGTCAGTAGCTTATAATATTGTTCAATGGACAAACTAGTCAGTAACTGATAGAGTTGGTCCATCGACTAATTTTGTCAGCTACTGACCAGTTTGTCCATTGGCTAATTTCGGCTGATTTGTTCGACGCCGATTACTTTAGGTGACTTCCTGTAGATCGCTGTGCCAAGTCAACAAAAAGTTGGACCTACGGATTCTGCGCCGGCGCTATAGTGAATCTGCGATCTTTAGAGTGAATCACGCGTTATGGGTGCATCCATTATTGACAAATGTGCGTGCTACGTCATAAAGATGAGGAACCGTATATTCTCAACTTTATGATCGATAAGGAAAGCTACGAGGACAACTGAAGAGGACTTGTGAACCGGTTTATCGTTTTACACTGCGGAATTTGCTGAGGAGATATCAGAGCACCAATTGCCAGTTCTTCAATGAGGATAATTAGACGACTATTATATACGACACATACAGAAGATAACATGTATGTTATTGTATATTCAATATGTTGATGACAGTATACACACAGGAAGACTTATCATTCTATATTAGTCATCCCATCTTCCATACTCCGAGTCATAAATTGGACTGACCGCTACATGTAATGATGTCATTTTCTATCTATCTATTAGCCTTTCGAGCCGTAGCCTGCCCATAAACCCAGATAGTATTTCTCATATCTAAATTTGTATTCTAGCAGTTTTCAATCCTTATAATGATCTTTTATCAAATCTCACCATTTGTCTCTGTTCTGTGCAAGCAACTCTATCTCATTGAGGGAGCTGATTCAGAGGTTTGTCCGTTGATCAGAGGTTTAACAAAAACCGCTATCGTAAAACCGCGTTTGTTAACGAAACGAAGTCATTTTAGCCATTATTTATTCATATATATTACTAGTACATTATATACAAATTATTTATAAAGAGGTTTATGAATAAAAATAGACGTGTGGACGGTGACAAACTTGAAACTTACACGAAGATCTTCTCCTTCCGGTCAGTTGCTTCGCTGTCAAAAACCCGATCTGAGGACAAAATAAAGCCTATCTATACTTTATCTCAACTGGAGAAGCAAATGAGAAGTTTTTGATACAATTTCGCGATTAAAACAAGGAAGTATTTAACTTTAACACTTGAAGTGAATACCCCGAGTGTCAAATACCAGGAGTGTCACATTTATAGCAGACTCCAGCATCGCGGGAGTCAAAATTTGCGCATGCGTGAAAAGGAGTTAAACTTGAATTTTGAATAAATTGTTCTCAAAGATAAGCTAAATAAATAAATAAGTGAATACAACTTTATAATTTCTTTGTTGAATTTAAAGAAATGGAATTTTTTTTTTTTGGTGCGTTTGAAAGATGTATGTCATTTCGGATGCTATTCATAAATTTGTGGCGTGTGTCAAAAGCGTGAGATACAGGCGTTTGTATCTATGAGGCTTTTATGAGAGGTTTCGTCCAGTCTGGAGGGTTAAGTTAGTGCAGAGCACAGCGGTTAGTTAATGCTGTTTTAGTTGTCTTGATCATTTGAAGAAGAGTAATGAAAACGTTCTGAAAGAGGTCAAAGCAAAAAGAGAACTAATTTCAAATATTCATCATCATCATCATCATCGAGTGCTGTCTCCGCAACGAAGTAGATCGCCATTCCACTCTGTTTCTTTCTTTGATGGTGCAGGTAGTCATAGATTGACTTGTCTATCTTTTGATGTTACTCGTCAAATATTAGGAAAAAACAATCATCATTGTTTGGCCATGTAATAAGAAGAGAACAACTGAAAACATTGAGGGGCGAAGAAATAGAGGGAAGCAAAGACAAACGAGTATCAGACAGCTTAAGAAAATGACTTGGCAGAAGGTCAACAACAGAAATGGTAAATAACTGTCGGGATCGAAAGTTGTGGAGAGACATGATCACCTACGCCAGCAGGCCCGGTACTTGATGATGATGATGATGATGATGATAATTTTAGAAATATAAATCGTATATGATTTCACCATTACACAACCAAACTGGTTAGAAGAAGTTTATGATTAACGCTTAATAATATTTGTGGTGTAAAACTGAACATAATCATCATCAATATCACCAACATCATGATCATCAATATCACCAACATCATCATCATCAACATCACCAACATCATCATCATCATCATCATCATCATCAATATCACCAACATTATCATCATCAATATCACCAACATTATCATCATCAATATCACTAACATCATCATCATCAATATCACCAACATTATCATCATCAATATCACCAACATTATCATCATCAATATCACCAACATTATCATCATCATCAATATCACCAACATTATCATCATCAATATCACCAACATTATCATCATAATCAATATCACCAACATTATCATCATCATCAATATCACCAACATTATCATCATCATCAATATCACCAACATTATCATCATCATCAATATCACCAACATCATCATCATCATCAATATCACCAACATCATCATCATCAATATCACCAACATCATCATCATCAATATCACCAACATTTTCATCATCAATATCACCAACATTATCATCATCAATATCACCAACATCATCATCATCAATATCACCAACATCATCATCATCATCAATATCACCAACATCATCATCATCATCATCATCATCATCATCATCATCATCACCATCATCATCATCATCATCATCAATATCACCAACATCATCATCATCAATATCACCAACATCATCATCATCATCATCATCAATATCACCAACATCATCATCATCATCATCATCATCATCATCAATATCACCAACATCATCATCATCATCATCATCATCATCATATCACCAACATTATCATCATCAATATCACCAACATTATCATCATCAATATCACCAACATCATCATCATCAATATCACCAACATCATCATCATCATCATCATCATCATCATCAATATCACCAACATCATCATCTTCAATATCACCAACATCATCATCATCATCATCATCATCAATATCACCAACATCATCATCTTCAATATCACCAACATCATCATTATCAATATCACCAACATCATCATCATCATCATCATCATCATCAATATCACCAACATCATCATCTTCAATATCACCAACATCATCATCTTCAATATCACCAACATCATCATCTTCAATATCACCAACATCATCATCTTCATCTTCAATATCACCAACATCGTCATCATCATCATCATCATCTTCAATATCACCAACATCATCATCTTCAATATCACCAACATCATCATCATCAATATCACCAACATCATCATCATCAATATCACCAACATCATCATCATCATCATCAATATCACCAACATCATCATCTTCAATATCACCAACATCATCATCATCATCATCAATATCACCAACATCATCATCATCATCATCAATATCACCAACATCATCATCATCATGATCAATATCACCAACATCATCATCTTCAATATCACCAACATCATCATCATCATCATCATCATCAATATCACCAACATCATCATCTTCAATATCACCAACATCATCATCATCAATATCACCAACATCATCATCTTCAATATCACCAACATCATCATCATCATCATCAATATCACCAACATCATCATCATCATCATCAATATCACCAACATCATCATCTTCAATATCACCAACATCATCATCATCATCATCATCAATATCACCAACATCATCATCTTCAATATCACCAACATCATCATCATCAATATCACCAACATCATCATCATCAATATCACCAACATCATCATCATCATCATCAATATCACCAACATCATCATCTTCAATATCACCAACATCATCATCATCATCATCATCATCAATATCACCAACATCATCATCATCAATATCACCAACATCATCATCATCATCATCATCATCAATATCACCAACATCATCATCTTCAATATCACCAACATCATCATCATCATCATCATCAATATCACCAACATCATCATCTTCAATATCACCAACATCATCATCATCATCATCATCAATATCACCAACATCATCATCTTCAATATCACCAACATCATCATCATCATCATCATCAATATCACAACATCATCATCATCAATATCACCAACATCATCATCTTCAATATCACCAACATCATCATCATCATCATCAATATCACCAACATCATCATCATCAATATCACCAACATCATCATCATCAACATCAGCAACATTATCATCATCAATATCACCAACATCATCATCATCAATATCACCAACATCATCATCATCAATATCACCAACATCATCATCATCAATATCACCAACATCATCATCATCAATATCACCAACATTATCATCATCAATATCACCAACATTATCATCATCAATATCACCAACATTATCATCATCAATATCACCAACATCATCATCATCAATATCACCAACATCATCATCATCAATATCACCAACATCATCATCATCACCAAGTATCGTGCCTCCTGCGCTGGCGTACGTGTCTCTCCAACAAATTTCATTCTTTACTTCTTATTCTTATCTTCTGAACTCCGGTCGGAGCATAGGGCGCACACAAGAGACCTCCATCCAATCCGATCAGGAGCAAGCCAGGACCTACCAGACTCTTTCATTCCATCATGTATAGTTAGTCGCCATGTCCCCAATGGTCTAACTCTATCATTTCATCATGTATAGTTCGTCGCCATGTCCACAATGGTCTAACTCTATCATTTCATCATGTATAGTTCGTCGCCATGCCCCCAATGGTCTACCTATATCATTTCATCATGTATAGTTCGTCGCCATGTCCACAATGGTCTAACTCTATCATTCCATCATGTATAGTTCGTCGCCATGCCCCCAATGGTCTAACTCTATCATTTCATCATGTATAGTTCGTCGCCATGTCCACAATGGTCTACCTATATCATTTCATCATGTATAGTTCGTCGCCATGTCCACAATGGTCTAACTCTATCATTTCATCAT